>OY755192.1:6230801-6654560 GCA_963576735.1 Bedellia somnulentella | reverse complement strand
CCTGTGCTGGCCGGCTACCAGCTGCGCCACGCGCCGCGCACCGCGCACAGCGGCCGGGCGCGCGGCGGTGGGGTGGGCTTCTACATCCGACGCGGTGTGTCGGCTCGCGTTTATCACCACGCCAGCTCCGTGCCGGCAGTGGAACAGCTGTGGCTCAAACTAAAGGTTAATTCGTTGATCGTAATGATTGGCACAGCGTACAAACCGCCTTGGCAGGCAGTTAATATATTCTTGGATGCATTAACCGAAACTATCTCTTCTTTTCACGACTACGATAAAGTCATATTACTAGGGGATTTCAACATTAATATCGCCGTACAAAATGATACAAAGACTTTGGCGCTGAATGATTTTGTTTTATCTTTTAATTTAAAACAAATTATTCGTGAATCAACTCACTTCACCGATTCCAGTGAGAGTACTATTGATTTGGTTATAACAGACTTACTAGTTAGAAAAACCTTAGTAAATCACATTCCTTCTCTGGGACGGCACTCATTTATAACGATCGAGTGTTCAATTAAAAAACCTAAATGTGTGCCCAGATATCTGACGTACAGACCATTATCTGATATTTTACCCGGCTTATTCGAACTTGACTTAAAAGCAATTGACTGGGGACGGCATAAAAAAGCTACCTAACATTAATGACAAGGTTAACGCACTAACATGTTCTATTTGCACACTGTTTGATCTTCATGCTCCTCACAAAACTATATTATTGCGGGAACGGGGTTATCCGTGGATTAACGATAATCTTAAGACAATGATGAAACTTCGTAATGATGCCCACAATAGATATAAAAAAGATAAATCTGAGGTACATAAACTAAGCTATACTGAACTTAAAAGTTTGGTTAATTGCACACTTTTTTATGAGAAAAAGGCATATTTTAATTCAAAAATTAATAATAATATTAAAAACCCTCAAAAGCTGTGGAAAAATCTAAAAACAACTATTTTGCGTACACATTCTTCAATGCATCTTCCCGACCATCTTAATAACCCCAATGCCATTAACGAACACTTCTTAAACATTCCTGGGAGTGACCAGGCTGATTTAACGGAATTGATGTATTTTAAAAACAATAGGCACAATTCATGCACTCTAGAACTTACTGCGGTGAGTCAAAAAGAAATACTTCAAATCATTAAGTCATTGAATTCCAATGCTGAAGGTATAGATCATGTTGCATTGAAGATGATTAAAATGACTCTTCCTTATACCTTAGATGTAATTACTCATATTATTAATTATTCTATAGAGCTGTCTTTATTTCCCGATAACTGGCAAACAGCAATTGTAATCCCAACACCTAAAATAACTAACCCATCTACGTTTAAAGACTTGCGCCCTATTTGTATACTTCCCTGCTTATCAAAAATATTGGAGAAAGTTGTTTATACACAGGTATATGACTTTGTTGGAAAAAATAATATCCTCCCTGATCGTCAATCCGGTTTTCGTAAAGGGTACAGTACAACAACTGCCCTTCTTGACGTAGTGGATAATATCCTAGCCGCACGTGATCTAGGACAGCCTACGTTATTATGTTTATTGGATTGTTCCCGTGCCTTCGAAACTATAAATATTCCCTTGTTTTTAGCAAAATTAAATTATTACGGTTTCAATTCTACAACTATTAAATGGTTTGAAAGCTATCTGACTTCACGATCACAAATAGTGAAGACATCTGACAAAAATGGGCAAGCATATTACTCAAACCGGCTATCAATTACTCGAGGAACTCCTCAGGGTTCAAACCTTGGCCCTCTTATTTTCATTTTGTATACTGCTGATGTGGTAAAAGGTATAAAAAATTGCAACTACCATATATTTGCTGATGACATACAAATTTATAAGTCCGTAAGCCTTAACAATGTGCAGCAAAATATTAATTTTCTAAACGATGATTTGGATTATATCCAGCAGTGGGCAAATAAAAATACTTTAACTATTAACCCTAGCAAGTCCTTGTTTTTGATTTTGGGAACACCTAAACAAATATCACATGTTTTAAATACAAACCCGGACGTTAAAATTGGTTCCACATCGATGCAAAGAGTAGAAAAAGCTCGCAATTTGGGTATCATATTTGACCAAGACCTAAAATTTGAGTATCATATTGCTGAAGTTGTAAAAAATTGTTTTTACAAACTAAAGTTATTATATAAAATAAGAAACTGTCTCAGTGTTGAAGTCAGAGTTAGGCTATGTGAGTCATTGGTTCTCAGTAAATTGAATTATGGTGATTCGATCTATGGGCCCTGCTTACTTGAGCGTTCGCGGCGTCTTGTACAAAGAGCACAAAATGCATGCGCTCGTTTTTGTTTTCAAATTCAACCAAGGACTCACGTCACCCCCTATCTGAAAAGCAATAACTTGCTCAATCTTGATACAAGGAGAAAATTACACCTAGCTTCCCTAATGTTCGATATTGTCAAGTGGAAAAAGCCACAGTATCTGTATGAAAAACTTGTTTGGTCCAAGAATATATCCAGCTACAACACTCGTGCCTCTGATTATTTGTTATTAACTCCTAGTCATCGGACTGCAGCATTTCGGGGTAGTTTTCGTTTCGCTGCTTCGAAGTGTTGGAACGATCTACCGCCACCGATACGGGAGTTAAAAAATAAATCGTCATTCAAAAAGAAGCTTAAGATTACGATGTTAAATAACTTCAAACATAGTTAACATCACACCTGCAACTGAATGGCGATTATTATTCAATAATACAATTAATATAATATATTTAATATCTTAATTCATATAGATTTTATATATTTTTTAGGTCTTTATTGTATGTATGTGTAAGTTTATTATAAATATATATATACATAAATGTATTAAAACATTATGAATATGGTTTTATGCTTCTATGTCGGTGAAGGATTAGAAAGATGTCATTAAAGTTAACATTTCGTGTTCTTTTTTAGTTTTGTTATTATTATTAGCTTTCGATTTGTGTTTCAATGGTTAAATGTTTTGTTTTTTAGTTTAGGTTTTATCTTATTTTATGTATTTTTCAAGGGTCCCGGCTGAAAATCAGCGTGCATTAAAGCCAAAACTCTAGTGTACATATGCTGAGTCGGCGCCTTTTTGGCTCTCATTGTGTGTAATTTGTGCGATTGTTGTATTTACATGTTGTATATTATGAGGGACTGAATAAAGATTTTTTTACTTTTTTTTTTTACAATGCCCAGAATCTGGCTAACAGCAAGCCAAGAGACGCGCCCGCTCCGCTATGTCAAGAGCTGTACTAAGAAGATTTTGAAGATTTGCTTGAACTTGACAGCAGAGGGGCTCGTCCCATTGCCTCTGAGAGGCCAGATTAATGGGAACATTGATAGTAGGACCAACTATATCCATCCAAACCTTCTTAGCATCTGTGAGATCAATGATCTCTAACGAACTTACCGCGTTATTAAGGATACGTAAGAATAGATTGTTATTGGCAAAACCAGATGACAAGAAAGCTGGTAAGGCTGTATTTGAAACGCTGCGGATGCCAATACCACCGTACCGTATTGGGTGTGTGGCTTGTGTCCAGCAGCGTTAATTTAAGGAAGTTTTGAGATTTTTTGTCAAAGTGCTTTTAATCACGTTGTCTAAATCCGAAAGAGCTGAGATTTGCCTCCACAAACCAGAACATCTCAGTACATAAGTAAATTTAGGAACAAACAAATAATATTTTATTATAGTATATGCTACATGAGGGTTAAATTGTGCCAAAGAAGATGATTCCTGAAATTTTGTTTTTTTTTTGCTATAAATTTTGGAATAGAATCATCTAGAAAGGGGCATCTACGAGCTAAAGAGAATCCGAATTTGAAATTTTGATACCTGTGGCCAATGAATTGAATTTGTTTGTATTACCGAAACAGTTTGTTTGTTTAAATCGGGGCCAAAATACAGTTCACATTTTTCGTAATTCAAATCTAGACCAATTTTTTTGAAATCTTCTATTATGGTTTTCAAATCGTTTATAACTTGTTTTGCCTGGCCTCCAATGGTGCCGTCATCCAGGTGCCACAAATTAAACTTGGAGGCTAAGTTTTTGATGTGTGGGTGTATAGTCAAACTGAATATAGCTGGGCCCAGAGGGTGACCTTGCTGGCAACCGACACATGAATTTAGTAATTTTCCACGGTAGATCAATTAAGTAGGTATGCTATAGCATTGCCAAAGGTAATTGTATAAAGCTGGAGTTTGTTCTTTGACTGCAGCCAGCAAGGCGGCTCTATCAACCGAGTTGAAAGCATTCTTTACATCCACTTTAAACAGCACGTTACTTCGAACCTTACTTATGCTGCAGGAATTTATTCAATTTTCATATTGAATAAATGTATATCATTCAAGTTGTAGATGTTGCGTTTTCTTTTGATATTATTCATTATAGTTTAGCTGTCTATAGTGTTGACTTAGGGTAACACTGATACATTTATATTAAACGGTGTCGTAAAAGGTGACTTAAGGTATTGGGCCTTATTTGGTGATTGTTGGATGATGTGGCTGGAGCTTTCTCGGCAACTTCTCTTTTTAGAAAGAGGTGAATATAATGAGATAGATAGGCATTGCCTGAATATGCTACCCCATAAAACGATATTGTAGAAGAAAACGTGAAAGTTAATAAATGTGCTTTGCATGTTAAATGGGAAAAAGTTAGTAAATAAATGCATCTGTCTGTGGTGATTGGTTTTCAATTATATTGCCTATTAATTATTGAATAACCTTATCAATGTTTATTTGATGAGCCCAAAGTAGCTCAACATTAATTGTCATTTAAGTCGTTTTATTTTGTGTCAAGATACTGTGATAAGACGGCAGAAAAAGATAGCCAAAACTTTGGAATTTACAATTTAACAGCAGCTTTTGGGAATTGAGAAGAAAAGGATGGTCAAATACTTAACACTGACACATAAACTCGTAGTAAGTTCCTGCAAGCAAGTAACATTGCTTTTAGCGTTCCAAAATTTCAGGTAAACACTTGATTACTTCGCTAAGTACACAGTCAACATCTAACAAATAGGGTATCGTTTTAATAGCATAGTTTAGTGCAAACTTTCCCGATGCTCGTAGTTGCGGTGGACTTCTAGTTCAGCAGACTGGTTATTTGCATAGATCAAATTGCTATTATACACCGCTTATATGTACGCACCGTGAGTATATGTATGTATGTATGTTTTACTAAGATATTTTAAAATAGGTATTTTAATGGGAAATTATAATGGTTCCGAAAAATAAATGAATCTCTAACTACATCTGTCCGATAATTATTCCAATAAACCAGCGTTTTAATAAGTTATAATTTTCGGTAATTACCGACATAAAAGCCCAAAACATACCGAAAAAAAATTTTAACAAAAACCTATGAACAAGATCAAATTACATTTTTACTTACAAATATATTTTACTTCGAATAATAAAACTAAACTTCCGAATAAAATACTGAACCTACGACAAGTTTATCCGTTGGGGGGGTTGGTGGTTCTAAAGCCCCCTGCAGGTAAACAAAAGTTCGGTCACATTTAGCTAGGTTAGGTTAGGTTATGTATAAAACGAACGAGCAAAGCGCAGCAGAGCGAGCACCTTAAATGCATAATCCCTATGAAACATGTAGTGTAATTTATGAATAACTCGTAGGCAAGTAAAGGTAAAAAATACAAAGCATTTTTATCAGTAGAACATAATTTTACTGTGTAGAAAAGTATTGTGGAAATAAACAGACATATTAATTTTTCGAAGATTTAAGTATGTCATTCGGTCGTTTCGTCATATTTACTCGGACAAAAGTAGTCGGAAATTTAGTGTGTTAGGCGGAAAATTTAATATTTTTGTAAGGACAATTTTCGGAACTTTTATTACTTCCCTATATTAATTAGCTGTAGAAGAAGCGCTGCTTTTGCTTTTATATTTAATCCTATATTTTATCAAAACTCTTAAGTTCAAATCAAAATTTTTATGTCGTTTGTGAAAAAAATTTAACACAAAGAAAAAGTTTGGAAATTATATATCCTCTTTTTACTTGTCTTTATATCCACGACAAGTATAATGGAGGGTTCATAAAAATAATCTTAGAAATATTTTACCGTTTAAATAAGTAATTTTTAACTTAAAAGCAAGTATTTTTTCCGCTTCAATAAGAAAGTTCATAATTCTTGTAGTTCTGGCTGGCAAGCCAGATATTATCAAGCCTAAGTGACTGGTTATTAGTGTTCTAAGTGTTCAACTTTGTTATGGAACACCAATTTTAATTAATACATTTAATCAGTTTGTAGTCAACATCTAACAAATAGGGTATTGTTTTAATAGCATAGTTTAGTGCAAACTTTCCCGATGCTCGTAGTTGCGGTGGACTTCTAGTTCAGCAGACTGGTTATTTGCATAGATCAAATTGCTATTATGGACCGCTTATGTTTAACTAAGATTTTGAAATATTGTTTTTAATTACCTTAGTATGGAAGCAATGCTTTTCGCGGTTAAGGTTGTACATATATACTTTTACCAATATTTAAAAGCATTAAATTTTATTTAATAAAGGCGAACAAAATCTCTCTGTTCTAGTTTAGCAGACTGGTAAGGTGTCTGGGCTTCGCTTGGCTTGTCATGGCAGGGGTACGTCCCCCGGATTAATTAGACAATAATATTTGGATTCGGTTTAACTTAATACTTTTGAGTACTCCATTCAAAAATAAAACGTCCATTAAATTAATTAATTTTCTTTACAGTAGAACAATAAATTTGGGGCTTTTCAATTGCTTTTAGAACAATTAAGATTCCGGGAAAATTTTGCTTTAAAGTCTTACTCAGTTTATTAATGTCCTGATATTGAGAGTGATTCAAAATGAAGAAATCGTCGATGGAGGTTTTAAGATTAAGTAGAAAGCTTTCAAAGACTTTGTATAAAACTTACTGCTAATAAAATTTGAAGAAGATAAATATTGGCCTCATTATACCACGGGAGAAGCTTTCTAATAATAACAGAATATGGTTTGTTGTTGGCAAATCCCTTATTTTACTAGTATTGCAATGTTTATTTTTTACATAATATTTTTAATTATTATTTCTAAACATGATGATAACGCACGCCATCAACTCTAATTGAGTCCCAATTACTGTTTTCAACGATCTTATACTACAAAAAATCACCATTAAAACTAGTACCTACATAATAAAATCAAAATAACGATGTAAAAGCATAACTTAAATCTCTTTGTTCATGAAAACCTCATGTGGGGATTATTACTAATAAATAAAGGAGAGAAAAAAATCGAAACAGGCATACCCGAGGTCGCGGGTTCGATTCCCGCCTGTGTCGAAATTTTTCGTTCCTTTATTTATTAATGTAAAAGCATTACAGTTGTTAAAGTTGTGTAGTGTTGGCTTGAAAAGCATTACCCAATTTCTTCCTGTGGGTGTACGTAAGAGGCGAATAACGGTATTGGGAGTTTAAGGGATTTTAGGGCGACGCGGTTGGAGACCCATCACCAACAACCTTTCTTTCACCATCTTTTTCCCACGCAACTTCCGAAAGTGGCTGAGAAATTTCTAATCCCTTAGCTCTGGGTACCCCTTCAAGGGATTTATAGCCGTATGAATAATGTATATGTATGTATGAAGTTGTTCAAGGTAGTAGTTAGATAGTATTTTCTAAGATTTTCACGATTGCACATTATAATTAAAACAACTATTGATTTTCGGATATTGTTATCGCGTGTTATTACATTGTTTTTAACGCCCGACATTTCGAAAATTTTTCAGTTATCATAATCACGGGAACAGTACTATAAAATTATTAATACTAACTACCTTCACAAAATTTACGTTACATTTGCGTTTAATATTTGCTATGTACAAAAAGAGCTAATGTTATCTTGAGTATTGCTAGTGTTCTTCCCTCGCTTAGTTGTGCTATTGATCGGGTTCCAAGCAGGTGGTAATTGCCAACCATCATCTCTATTGAAGTTTGGATGTTTCTTTATTTCAATAGATTTGCGTATCATTCTAGGTATCAATCGATTCTCTTTTGCTAGAATTGTAGGTTTGTCAAAACGCATGTGGTAGTTTGGCTTATCGAAGGTATGTTCACACAAACAGATCTTCCAGGACGCGTATTCTTCATGTTAGGAATATGTTCTTTTACGCGAGTAGCTACACTACGCTTTGTTTGGGCGATGTATGAAAGACCACACTCACAGTCTCGTTTATAAACACCTGCATCTTGTAAAGGGATCTGACATTTGATAGGTATTAAAAACTGACTTATCTTTTGGTGCAGCTTGAAGTAGTTCTTAATGGAAGCACGCTGTAAAACGGTACTAATTTTGTCTGTTACACCCTTTACAAAAGGTAGAGTTGCAGGGAGTCTTTCGACAGTAGGTGGTTTATAGGAGGAGCGGTGACGAGGGCGGGGCAATTTCAGCTTGTTGTTGTGAAGAACTTGTTTCACATGACTGAGCTCTCCAGCAAGATGGTGTTCGTCACAAAGGTGTTTGGCTCTCTGAAACAAATTTTTACCTACAGTAGCTGACTGAGATGGATGGTGGTGTGAGTCACCATTGAGGTACCTATCAGTGTGGGTGGGTTTCTAGATGTCCTCTTGATAAGGAATTCTGATAACTCGATTAGTCACACAGTTTATAGGAAACCAAATATTAAACGCAAATGTAACGTATGTGAAGGTAGTTAGTATAAATAATTTTATAGTACTGTATAATGACAAATAACACCTCAGTCTTCCCATAACCATGATAACTGAAAAGTTTTTGAAACGTCGGGCTTTAAAAACAATGTAATAACACGCGATTAAAATATCCGAAAATCAATAGTTGTTTTAATTATAATGGTAGTAATTAGAGTTTCTGTGTTACTCGTAACTTTCAAAAAACAGCTCAAAAATGGGTGGAGGAATTTTTTTTTTGAATCCGGGTATTACATACATACATACACATACTCACGGCTATAAATCCTTTAACGGAGTTGCCAGAGCTTTGGAATGAGAATTTTCTCAGCCACTTTTGGAAGTTGATTGGGGAAAAGATAGTAATAATAAATATTTTTGGTGACGGGTCTCCAACCACATCGCCCGAAAATCACTTAAAAAGCCCCTATACCCTGAGTCGCCTATTACGATCACCAACGGGTAGAAATGGGGTAGTGTTATTCTAAGCCGACACTACACGGCAATCCGCGTATTAAAAAAAACATAACATAACATAAACGTTCACGCCGAATATCCCCGCAGGGGTTGGCAGAGGTACTAATACTTCTGAACATCACGTGACTTTGTCACCTGGTGTTCAGAGTTCCCACGTTTTGCATGGACAGTGTACTCACGTGGTAGGGGGCAGGCCTATCGAAGTCGTAAAAAGAAACCGTGATTATAGAAAGGAAGACCGTTCACAGAATTTCACTCACATGTATATACATCGATTTGATAGAATCAGTTATTTTTGCACAAAGGTTTTTTCGTTCTTTGTGTAATCAAAAAACTGATTGTTCAAAGGCAAAGTGGTTGAATAGACAGTTAAAAGGTTTCTCAGATGTTTTGTCTATAAATCGATGGCTTAAGGCATTTGGGATCAAATTTTCATTCTTTAATAGCATTTCGTTTTATTTAAGTGCTTGAAAACGACTAAGATATTACAGACTAGTGGATCGTCCCAGCTTCGCACGGGTAGCGTTGTTTTTTTAAATATCTGAGGTTTCTTTCTTCAGTCACTGCTCAAGCATTGTGAAATTCAGCGCAATGTTTTCAATTTATTAAATTCATAGCACTCCCTAAACAGTGTAGTTTGGTGATTTTGAATGCGCTTTAATGAACGGTTTAGTTTTTCCGTTTAATAGCAACTTTTGGAATAAAACGCTATGAAGTATTTATAACAATCTAAAAAATAAATCATTACGTCTTGTAGGATGCAACTACTGGCGCCATCTAGTATTTTATAAGTAAATTAGTAACGATTCGGTTTCGGTCACGGGCGCGATGGCTTATTTTATGTATAATTTCGGTGTTTCTCTACCGATTTCTATGATTCTTTTTTTATTGAATAGGTAATAATGTTACCTTATTTAAATTAGGGATGAGTGAGAGTTTTATAAACGTAAGAGTAAACAAATAGAATCAGAATGTTCCGAACTGCTAAGCTATCAGGAATTACACGTGTTATTGTGAGTCAACCGTAAAAGATAGACATAAACTGTTGGAGATTTTTTTTTAGATAATTTTATGAAGAATATTTCCGTGCTACATGATTTCTATGTAAGTTTAACCATTGAGGCTGCACACGCGACGGAAGCTTAAAAAATGGAGTAACTTCTCCCGTTTTCCCAAAATTTCCCAAAATTCCCCTTTACTACTCTGCTGAAAAGTATACAAAAACCTGCGCAGGTGTATGAAGAATAATTGTACCAAGTTTCGTTAAAATCCGTCGAGTAGTTTTTGTTTCCATAAGGAACATACAAACCGACAGACAGACAGACAGACAGACAGACAGACAGACAAAAATTTTACTGATTGCATTTTTGGCATCAGTATCGATCCCTAATCACCACCTGATAGTTATTTTGAAAATATATTTCATGTACAGAATTGACCTCTCTACAGATTTATTATAAGTATAGATTTTAAAGTTATAACGTTTTATAAATCAATGAGTGCTAGGTGCAATCACAAAACAATGAGACATTTTGCAAGAGAGTGGATAGCAGGTCGACAAGAGCAAAATGTGAAATGTCGAAAAAAATAACTTTTACTTGATATCACGATTTTCATATCGTTTGTATTCATATGACGTTATTACGAAACCCGTAAACAAAATCAAGAGACATTCGTTGCCTAATTTGAAATTAGTTTAAGAAATAAACAACCATTATAGTTTCGTGGGAACACTACTGCTTTTCATGCAGGTGACGTGAGTTCAAATCCGGAGTCGGGCTTATAATACTTAAATTGCTAATAGACGATCGAACATGTACGGCGCGCACCACGAACTGTGCGGTGCGCTCTCGCCTACAGACGATCGAACATGTACGGCGCGCACCATCGCACCGTGCACCGCAAGCGCTTCAAACCAGCGCGCACCAATATTAATAATGTGCGGCGAACCACGCTACACACGTTCGTTTTTGGTACGGCACGTACCACGAACACTGGTTCGCGCCGTACATGTTCGATCGTCTATTAGCACTTTTATGTTTCGAAAGGCCTATAATACCAGTGCGTCTTTCCTAAAATCATATTTATTAAAGTTGCTAGTAGTGAGGGAAACATCGTAAACAAAATCACATGATCGATTTGAACTTAGTTATGTGACAGTGCATTTTTAAGAAATGGCTATCTGTGTAAACCTGTCCCCTCTGACGTGAAAACACTGCAAAGCAAAACATGGGTACTGTGAACATCTGTTTACATAAAAATACATTAAATAATCAGAAGTATTAAGAATTTATAGCTTGAACGTAAAGTTTCAGCAAGTATAAAAGAAAAAAAAAACAGTTTTAAAGGTAAAGGTGTAAGAAGGAATAAGCAAACACTCAAAGTAACTGAAGTGTTGGTCTAAATCTCTAGTGGTCCAACACCTCTGCGTCTTATTCGAGGGGTTAACCTCAGAAGAGATTCCCTAGAGGAAGTTAACAGTTAATAAGTGAATCTCGAATTAAATTATGCTGGAAGGACTTGCCGATGCTGCTTAGAATACCTTGTAACTCTAGTGGTTAGCGTTTGTTTTTAAAGGTTTGATTTTTTGATTAAGTTTTTGATGATGTTTAGTGGCTTAATAGATTTACCCCATTTCTTGGGTGGGTTCTTGGTTACCTATGGGTGATCGTAAAAGGCCGCTATGTGTGTTGGGGCTTCTTAAGGTATTATTGGGCGTTACGGTTAGAGAACCATCATGAATACTCAACTTCCAAAACTGGCTAAGGAATTTCTTATTCTGAAGCCCTGGCTACCACTTCTAAGGATTTATAGCCGTGAGTATATAGTGATGTATGTATATATATTTTGATATTTCAGACTGTAAAATTGTCAATTATATAGTCACAAAACTTTTATAGATTATGAAGAATTAGTAACATAACAGTAACATAACATAAACGTTCACGCCGAATATCCCCGAAGGGGTTGGCAGAGGTACTAATACTTCTGAACATCACAGAATCTAAAAAATAAGAAGGCATATAAGCTTAGTTTAAACTTGGCCTTTAATCGTTATACAAACACCCTCACACCATCAGTTCCCACGGGGGTAGGCAGAGACTATTGATTGCCACATCGTACAATCCTAGCAAACTTCTTAAGCTTCATATACATCCTTCAATCTTTTCATACATAACCTTTACGTCTTTAATAAATAATCAAATCTATCAGATACATTGAATTTAAAACTGCAAAGATCGAATTAAAAATACATTTTTCTTAAAACAAAGCACTAGTACTTAGGAAATAAAGAATTATTTTTTTATATTTCGCTATTGAAAAACCTTAACAAAGAATGTTTTTGTTTGAGACTATCAATAAAGATTTTCATTAAGATACCGCCACGGAGTTGAAATATATAGCGATTTTGTGTCAAGTTAAAAACGTTGAAAAATACTGGTGATAAATGACAGATTTTAAGAACTAATTGACGTTAACAATTTCATTATTTCCGTTGAGTAAATGTAGCATTTCCACATCTCTTTTAAGGGAGATGTATCATATTCCAGAAAATCAAAATATATAAGGTTGAAATAAATAAGTTTATAATACCTTCATAACATATAACGGATATAAAATATATAGTGATTGGACATAAGATCCAAACATACAAATAAAAATGCAGAGTGGTCAAAAAGCATAATCGTCGTCGATCGTGATAGGCGACTAATGGTAATTAGGTATTTTAAGTGATTTTTGGGAGGTGTGGTGGGAGACCCGTCACAAAAAAATATTTATTTTAACAGTCTACTGTTTCCCACTCATCTTCCAAAAGTTGCTGAGGAATTTCTCATTATAAAGGTCTGGCTTTCTGTATTAAAATACCTAAGATTTAAATACAACAATGGTAAAATAAACCTAAATTAACATACACACATAAAAGTCACGGCCATAAGTCCCTATAAAGGGTAGCCGGAGCTAAGAATTTAGAAATTTCTCAGCCACTTTTGGAAAGTTGAAGGGGAAAAGATGATAAGATAAAGGTTGTTGGTGATGTGTCCCCAACCTCATCGGCCAAAACTCTCTTAAAAGCCTTAATACCTAGTTGCCTCTTACGTACACCCACCGGAAGATATGGGATAGTGCTGTTCTAAGCCATCACTACACAGCATTATTTTTATTTTATTTTATTTTATTAGGAACATCAACAGCACATAAACCTGTATGTTACAATTAGATAAATACAATGAAAAAGCCAATAACAGACATCCACAGAAGATACAAAAAACAGTAGTACATACAGATATGTAAGAAAAGTTGTAACAAAAAATGTGTAAAATGATTGATTTGTGTTATATGGTATATATATATATATATATATATATATATATATATATGTGTGTGTGTGTGTGTGTGTGTGTGTGTGATTCACTTATTCCCTCTATTTATTATCTAACGTCTTAATAAACGAAACGGAATTTGGCCTTTGAAAAAGCAAAAGGATCAGTTTCACCAAAGAGGTTATTAAATTGATTGGCAAGGCGAACCATTGCAGAATTCCTTGCATAATTAGTATGATTAGAGGCTATAGAAAAGAGCCATTATGCCTAAATTTAAGAATGACAAATATGAATTCTGCGTGTGTAAGCTTTCTGAGTAGTGGATGAAGCATGGCTTAGCATTAGACTTCAAACCTGAGCGGACTAGCATTTCTGGGAAGACGGGTAGTCAGGTTATTAAAATTTTGTCGATTTCATATTCTATAGAAGGGATAGATATCATATATTATAAAAAAGTAAACTACCATGTAGGAAATTTAAATTTTGGGTGATAAAGTTAAATAAAACTCAAGAGGCCGGGATGGTACAAATCGTCAACTTATATTCTTTTCCTACCCTGATGAGAACTAAAGGCGTGACTAAATTTATGGATGCATAAGAAAAAACGATAACAAAAATATTATGTTTAGTAAAGTAGCATGTAGTGTCATCTATTGAAAAAACAGAACATTACGTCAAATCATGAACATTCATAATTTAACACAAATATACGAGTAGCGTCAAACATTTGAACACTTATATAAACACTGTGTGTTTGATGTTTGAATATTTTGCATCATTGGCGAATAGGTACACCTGGAACTTCTTCAAAGAAGTTTACAATTATTAAAGCTGTTTGTGGCGCTATCACATGATGGCAAACACACACAGATAACACAGAAATTTTCAGTTCGTTTCAGGTATGTCCAAATAGTTCTTACACAAATCCAAAGGTGGAGCTAGTAGCAGCATTCTAAAGTAACTTAAAGAATCGACAATAAAGGGATTAAAAACAAATTGTTTTAATGCAGTGGGTTTAATGCAAAATATCATTATTGAACTCGATAATTCGGAATTGATGGAAAACGTGACATTTTAATAATTCTGAAATGAAAATAAAATAAGTTTAAACGATTTTTCTTCGCCAATGAGGTTTTTATAGCAGTCTTTATATCGTATCTTCTTTCCACTGTTCGATTACACATGCAGTACAATATGTAAACTCAGAACGGTCTGTTTTAGTTTTTTATTTCAGAAAGTATGAAATGAATTTATTACTTCATTACAAGTTATCCTTTTGTTAAGATAATGTTAAAAACACAGTCGTAAGAATCTGTACCAATTTACAAACAAAAAAAGATACATATAATTCTTTTACACAATTTTTTAAAGATTATAACCTTATTAAGCTTAGAACTTGCTTTCGTACATCAATAATACATAACAGGGGACAGAACTCGTAAATACTTGTGTTTTCAGTAGAGGACAATAAAGATCGAAAACAAAATGGGCTAATAAAGATTAAAGGCATGCATTAAAAGATTGATGTATATAAATAAAGATCTATATGTTGCCAAGATCGTACAAAGTGGCGATACAATAGTATGTTCATATACATATATATGTCAATCCATACTTACACTAGTTCAGCTTCTGCTATACATGGGTTCTAAACGTTTTATTTCAAAATCTATGTCTTATGTCTTTAAATATAATCTTTTAAAGAGGAAAAGTAAGCTACTTAAACTGAAACGCTCACACCATGTATAACCGAAGGGGTTAGCAGATATACTAATACGTCTGAACATCATGTAATCACCTGATGTTTAGTGTACCCAAGTTTTGCTTGGACAATGTACTCACGTGATAGGGGGCAATTTAGTCATGTGTGTTTACTAAGTATTTTCTCCGTAACCGTTAACAACCATGATAAATTAAGCACACATTCATTGTATTCATATAAAATATATAAATACGGACACATTATACACAGATCAAGTTTGCCCCCAAACTAGGTTAACTTGTATTATGGGATACTAACATAACTGTTACTCTCAGCGGAGATCGAACCCGCAACCTCCCCGGACCAAGAAGCTAGTCACCTATCCACTCGGCCACGGTCGTCGTATTTAGTTAAAACAATTTTCTAATCTTACAGACAATCCAATTCCACATATCTGTATATATTCTGACCAATTTGCTTTCCAAGATATGCCTTATTGTGTATTGACTATTGTGTCTGTGGTGAGCAGCTTTTCACAAGGTTCCTTATTCGGCCATTGCTAATCACCATGAATTTCCTATGTTGAATAAGGTAATTGGACCATAGTAAATCAGGCTATTATTGTGGAGAATTATTACTATGACTAGCTAGAACTGCCTATATAGGAATAGATAGGACTGACGGGGAGAAGACGGTTTGCTTGGTTTTTGGATCACCGAAAACGGCTTACTTTATGACTAGTGTGATGTAATAAACAGTGTTCTACAACATATATTGACACGGCTTTAAACCCCTCAAAGGGGTAGCCAGAATTTCAGAATAATTTATTTTTTCAGTCTATTTCGTTAAGTCTATAACGTGTATTTCCGTTTTTCTTATGGGTAGGAGGCGACTGAGCGTATCAGGGCTTTTCAAGTGATTTAAGGGCGATGCGGTTGGAAAACCATCACCAAAATATTTTTATTTTAGGATCTTTTCCTTTCTTTAACTTCCATAAGCGAAAAATTTCTAATCCTTGAGAGCTTATGATTTGGCTACCCCTTTTAGAGATTTATAGCCATGCGTATAAGTATGTATGTACAAAAATTTCATAGTTATACAGAACAACAGAATCGAGCGCTTAATTTTCAGTTTTATTTTAATTCTAAAAACATAAATTTACGAGATAGGTATACACGATAACAACCCTGCTCATTGAATTTATGTTTGAGATAAGGAAGTTAGGATTATGTTTCACTGCAATTCACGAGCACCTTATCTTTATAAACTGTATGTCGTACGTAATTTATCACTTAGCTTTCATTTTTACATACATACATACATATTCTCACGCCCTTAGTTCCCATTGGGGTAGGCAGAGACTATCGATTGCCACTTTACACTTTTTATTACTTAACTAACTAATTAATGAATAGAAGTTTTATTTGACGTCCGACGTTCGCCCATGGTCTAGTGGTAGGGTGACTGCCCTCTAAAACCGAAGGTCTCGGATTGAATTCCCACTAGGCACAATAATTTGAATGATAAATAAAGATGTTGGTTTCATAGACTTTCATGTCACTTTAAATCATAGAGAACTTAACTTAATAGAAGAGACACAAAGAATGTTACTATCCTGAACCGAATGTATGACGAATAAAATTCAGAACATTGAATCAACCAATCAGTGCGAAAATATTAAAAATTTGTTCATAAATTTTTGTACTGAACTTCGTTTGGTTTCCATCTATTTAGTTAAGTTCTTTTCTCTATGTTCTATATCTTCAAGTCGTTAAGCTATATCCCTAAACATAAACTAGTTGTACTTTAAGTATATTTTTCTGATCTGTGTTCTATGTCCCTAGTATTCATTCTTCCTTTTGATATTCAGTGAGTACTCTCAAACGAATGCCACAGTCGTTATTTGTAAAAACAATGGTTCTGTATATTTAATAATTTTGATATTTTCTTGCTGGATAAATCTTGGTGTATCTTTCACTTTTTCTTTTCATTTGATATCAAACCTTTGCGATAATGAGCACAGGCCTTTGAGAATCCGGATTTAAAATGAAATGAATATTTTTTTGATTCCTGTTGTAACAATAACAAAAGTAAGCCGTGTAATGCCGGCTTAGAATATCACTATCCCTTTCTACCGATTAGTCAATCGGTGTTTTCTACAGATTGTAAATGAAAGGAGCAATACCCACTTTTTGTTTAACTGTGACAGTGGTTGAGACGTGACTGACTAACTTATTTTAAATAATTATAAAAAAACTGATGTATTGATTCTGACCTGAATTTGGAAATGGTGCCGTGAACAAAGGTTTGATGCAATGATGTCCCTCTGTCTAGGCAAAACACCAATTAAAAATCTCTTGAAAGTTACGCATTTACATCAATAAGCATACAAATTTCGGGTCGTTTCTTCCACTGAATTATGTAGAACGGCTTTTATATATCGGATCTGTGATAAATTATCTAATAATTCGGGTACCATAGATTAAACAAGTAAGGTTTACATCATTGAAGAGGCTCAAGGCCTCAAGCCAAAGTAATTCGTATTGTGCATTGTCAAGCTCTTTTGTACACAAACGGACTTCTATTCAGCTTTCATAGAACTGAAACGTTCATTGACTCATGATGACAAACAATGAAGTAAGAGATTAACGAGTAATATACTTATAGTGAACAAATATACCCAAACTTTTTATATTACACGTCATATAGTATAAGGTCACAATATCAATGCCTTTTTTTATAATTGATTTGAACTAACGACGACGTCTGTCTGCTAGATCTACCCTATGAGCTATCTTCGTTATTTATTTATAAGTGTAAATTGCTGTGTATTTGTTGTGTAGTGTCGGCTTAGAATTACACTTCCCCAGTTCTACCCGTGGGTGATCGTAAGAGGCGACTAAGGGTATAGGGGCTTTTTGAGTGATTTTTGGGCGATGTGGTTTGAGACCCGTCACCAAAAACATTTATTATTACTATCTTTTCCCCAATCAACTTCCAAAAGTGGCTGAGGAATTTCTCATTATAAAGCTCTGGCTACCTCATTAAGGGATTTATAGCCGTGAGTATATGTATGTATGTATGTATGTGTATATTATGATCTGAAAATTGTTGTTGAGTTAGTATCCCGTAGTCGGAACTCATTTGAAATATTACATTCTTTGTAGCTACTTGCTTTGTGAAATATGGAACTCAAACGTTCACAGTTAAACAACATTTCAACACAGTTTAACATTAAAGTTAAGCATATGGTGCTAAAAGTGCCTACGTCTTGCTTAACCAGTGATAGGGGGCAGGTTTATAACTGTCTTTGTACAAATACGCTATCATATAACTAAGTACAACTTATACTAAAAAATAAAGGAAAGAAAATATTTGACACCGGCGGGGATCGAATCCACAACCTCCGGGTATACGCCCCCGTCGCTCTTCCAATTGAGCTAAAGTGTCAAGTTACGTAAGTAATTGACATAATAGGTAGGAATTGATAAACATGATGTTTTCATGAACAAAAACATTCTAATTACACTCACCCTCCCGATATTTTGCTTCATAGAGTTTGTTTAATATTTATACTCAATATTTTACTCACGTTTCCAACTGTTTTTGAAAACTTTCCACTGAACTACTAAGATGTTCATACTAATAATTAAGGAAATAAACCAGCCGTTTAAGTCTGAATGCATAAATCCTTAACAAACTTTACAAAACTTGTTTTATTACCGTCCCAACTTTTCATACGCGAAATGTCAGAGTGAATAGTTAAACAACTTAATACAACTTGGTAGTTTTCTCAAGTTAAAGTTAAGTTAACAAAATTCTCATGAAGCTGGTTTTAATTAAGAATGTCTGCAAAAGGCAAGCGATCCTTTTTCACCCTGGAAAAGTTTAGTTCCGAGTTTCTTTGGTGCATTAAATATCTTGTGTTCTAAATGAAATTTTGAATATAATCTAAGCTGTTAATGATTGTTACATCACTAGCGTGTCTAAATGTTGGCTTCATACGAAGATTTACTAAAGAGCTTATTCCATATGTCTGAATGAAGACGTCTGAGAGCCACAGAATCTGAATTCAGGCTAGTGGAATAACGTTCAGAACGCTAGGCTTCTGAAAAGTAGATAAATTTGTGTAGTGGAATAACAAGCGTCTGCGGCAGTAACTTCGAAGGACGTCTGAATTCAGAAACGACAAAGTGTAATGTAATAAGCTCTTTATTCATGTTGAAAAATGCTATAAATGAGTGGGCGGTTGTATACCCATCATCAAAAACCTTGTTTTGCAATCATATCCCCACACAACTTCCAAAAGTGGCTGAAGGATTTCCAGCTCTGAAGGTCTGGCTACCCCAGTTGGGATTTATGGCTATGAGTATGTGGGAACAGCAAAAATATACTGGCCAGTACATCCTGCTGTGTACCAACTCATAATTTGAATTTATGCTTAGTTCGATAAACACTTACATACCGTGATGTAGGAATATGAGTGAGACGCTGCTATGCACGAGTGAGTCCACAGTAGTGTGCGCTCTAATATGACTCCCACATTACTCTCCTCCTAGCCGATTGACGATATCAAAGCTAAGAGGTACCTATTACTAATTACCAAGTTCAGTGTGAGCAGTGAGGCCAGTGATTGCGTGTCTATAGATGCTCTTCTTAATGAGTGGTGTGATGAGGTAAGCGAGGAGTAGAAATAGAGGGTAGATCGAGAAATGTAGTAGAAGGAAGCTTGTGTTCTTATCGAGGGGTCACCACTGTGGGGATTATCTATCTATACCTCTCCTCCACATTCTATAGTGGTGACTCCGACATGATTGTGAACACAATTTTATTGTTAAACCTTGTATCCTACAAACCATAGGATAGCACTGCAAAAAAGACTGAAAAAATCAAATAACCCTGCGGCAGACGTGCGGGTGAAATAAACCCAGGCGTTGTAAAAATAATAAGGCAGTTATCGTCGCGTGACGCGCTAACCCAGGATTACGAAGGTCGGATTTTAGCTCACGAGACCTTTAGTTTATGTCCCTTGATAGTAGCAATAAAGTTGGTACGCAGCTCATGTTACACAGTATTTTATTTGATTTTGTTCAATCTTTCGTTTTTTATTCGAACCTTTCTGTGACTTACAAAAGATTAAATAGCTGAGCTAAGATTTAAAACGTACTTTATAACCATTGGTTAAGGACTGATTACATAAGATAAATCCAATTGCATGTGCTTTATTTGGACTTGGGTATTAAATTCAGTATAATTTTATAAACTCCAAAACGTTGATTCCTACCCTTTTTTATTATAACGAAATTGAACGAACTTGAAGAGTTTACGATAGAGATAATTATGCTATAGATTTTAAACTATGAAGTAATTGTCATTCAGTCACTTTCTACCCGTGGGTAACCGTAAGAGGCGACTAAGGGTGTAGGGGCGATTTAAGTGATTTTTGGGTGATGTGGTTAGAGACCCGTCACCAAAAACATTTATTATTACAATCTCTTCCGCACTCAACTTTCAAAAGTGGCTGAGGAATTTCTCATTCCAAAGCTGTGGCTACCCCGTTTAGGGGTTTATAGCCGTAAGTATATGTATGTATAAAATAATTGTTGAAATAAGTGTTGCTAAATTAGCGTATCATCATATTTTTCAACTTAACTAAAAATCTTTTGGAAGAATATGAACAAAAGACAGTTAAAAAAATAATGCTGATATGACATATTTAAAATTTCAACGTGACGAGTTTCTTTACTGCACCGAACTATTATATTTTACAAGAAATTTCTTCGCGTCAAAATGTGTCCGTTAAAAGTAACGGTGGTCCCTGGATACTTTTGAGGACGAACATGACCTTTGGGGTCAATAATGACCGGACAATCCTCTGTAGGGTTAACATAAAGACTGCCTTTTGTTGAACCATTTGATTTTATCCGTTGCTTTTAGCATTAAAAACACATTACGAGTATAAGCCGCAGGGGTTAAAGCGATAATTGCAAGGGTTAAAGAGATAATTACGATTTGCTGATGCAATAAATCTTGCGATATCTTTGATTTCGTTGTGTGGTTAAGTTATTTTGGTTTGTTTGTTTCTGTAAAGGAATATAAGCCTAGAATTGAATTACAGTTTTACTCCACAAACGAATTTTTAAATGACACATTTTAATACGGTTCCAATTGAGATATAAGTCTTATTATTGTTTTTTTTATGTTAAAAAGCTTATTTTATTTAGATATAAGTTTTAATGTTTATGCCACATCCTTTCAGGATGCATGTACTTCCCTATATAAATATTACATCTCTCCACCTGTAATAAATGTGTACATGTATGCAAATAAATAAATTGAATTAAATTGAAAATAAGTTCTATCTTTTGGTGCATACATTTTTCACGAGAGAATTGAGATAAACATAACATAAACGTTCACGCCGTTTATCCCCGAAGGGGTTGGCAGAGGTACCAATACTCCTGAACTCACATGGCAAGCGCCATCTAGTGTCCAGAGAAGGTACCCACGTTTTGCTTAGACAGTGTACTCACGTGATAGGGGGCAGGCCTATCGCCGTTTTGTACGAATACACTGTCACATGACTAAGTACAACTCAGCTATGTGGGTTTCCTCACGATGTTTTCCCTCACCGTTAGCAACCATGATAAATTAACCACACATATGACTTTAGAAAAGACAAATTGGTGTAGGCCCGTTACTAATAATTACTAATTGAGATACTGTTCCAAAATCTGTCAGCTTCTCAACTCTCACATGACATACAGCTGTTAACAATATTTTTTAATTAAGTAAACGGCTCGTTTTGTTACCGTCTTAGCTAAAACATGCATATATACAAATCAAAATACTACCCACTTGTTTCTTATGCCTGCATCATACGTCAGTGTAAATTTTGAGTTGGGCCTACACTAATGTGTATTTTTCTAAGTCATAATATAAAGGTTGTTAACCGTGAGGGAAATTATCCAGCGTAAACCCATTTGGCTGAGTTGGACTTAGGGCTCTCTATCACTTTTATGCAGTATCCAATCGAAACATGGGAATTCAAAGCAAGCCAGCCAAAGAAGCCACGTAATTTTCAGAAATAGTGATCAATGACTCTGCAACCCCTTCGAGTCATAGCAATTTCAGTCGCTACATAACTGTATATTAAATAATTCATATTGATTGCAAAATTAAGCTAATAAACTCATTGTTCCGATCAACCAAAATTAACTGCTAGATGTAAACCCCAGAGGAACATATCAGTACGCTCTATTTCAAATACTATTAGAGATAATTGCATTAAGTCCGTATCTGACCATTTTACCTCAAACTACTGGTTTATGCAATACATACATATATATACTCACGACAATAAAACCCTAGTAGGGGTAGCCAGAACTTTGGAATAAGAAATTCTTCAGTCACTTTTGGAAGTTGAGTAGGAAAAAGACAGTAAAGTTAATGTTTTGGGTGATGGGTCTCCAACCCCATCCCCCAAACTTTCTTACTTATACTCACGCCCATTATTCCCATTGGGGTAGGCAGTGACTATCGATCGCCACTTAGTACGATCATGACAAACCCAAACATTTATCCCCCAAAAATCACTTAAAAAGCCCCAAAACCCTTAGCCGCCTCTTACGAACAACCACTGTAAGAAATGGGGTTGTGCTATTATAAGCCCACACAACACAGCGAAACCGCAGAAGAAAATAGTAATAGCATATTTCTTCAATTGTTAGTAAGCTAAGCTAAATTAACATGTTTATCGCTGCGTAGTGTAGGCTTAGAAAAGTAGTACCCCGTTTCTTCCCGCGAGTGTTTGCTAGAGGCAACTTAGGGTATAAGATGGGTCCCCAACCTACTTCCTACTATGGCTGAGGCATTTCTCTTTCCGAAGCTCTGGCCACACCTTCTAGGGATTATTAGCTTTAGCCGTATGCAGTATGTATGTATGTGCCGTGTAGTGTCGGCTTAGAATAACACTACCCCATTTCTACCCGTGGGTGATCGTAAGAGGCAACTAAAGGTATAGGGGCTTTTTAAGTGAATTTTGGGAGATGCGATCGGAGACCCGTCACCAAAAACATTAATTATTACAATCTATTCCCCAATCAACTTCCAAAAGTGGCTGAGGAATTTCTCATTCCAAAGCTCTGGCTACCCCGTTAAGGGATTTATAGCCGTGAGTATATGTATATATGTATGTACAAAATGCTCAGTTAGTAGCAATTTTTTTAGGATTCAAACAAAATAGTGAAACCAGCTAATTGTTAACGATCATTTAAACACGAAGATGGTAGAGGTACCGATGCATCTGTATACACTTATTTTTTCTAAGCTGGTTTTCGGTATACCAAAATGTTGATTGGACAGTGTATTCTGGTAACCTCTTCGTACAAGGGCGCGACATAAATTAAACTCGGTTTGTGAAATGATACAAAAAGTCAAATTCTTGAAAAAAAACTTTTTATATCATTATAAAGTTAAAACATATTGACAAAAAAAAGTTGTAGAACAATTTAATTAACCGTAATAACAACAATAACTTACATTAATCCTACAATATTATAACAAAAAAATGTAAATAAAAAATAACACTCTACAAATAATAATAAAATAAATACTATATAGTTTACTATATATAGTAAAATAAAATATATATATGTCGTAGGAAAATCGTCAAACTCGTTAACTTATAAGTTTCCTAGGAAACTTGAAAGTTGACGGAAATCCGTCAAACAGCATGCGAATTTACATCTTACCTGATAGGTTTTAGGAAACTTGTAAAATAACGAACTCACCTCAGGAAAATTATAAGTGGATCATTTTTGACAAGTTTCCGAGTTTAAAATTCTGTATTTTATGAACTTTACAAGTTTCCTGAATCCCACTAGGAAAGTTGTCAATGCAGCGCTGACGGGGCGGAGAGAGAGATGTTAGTGAATGCGGATTGGCTGGCGGCGGTCACGTGACGTGACGCATTCGCGCGTCTTGTCAACTCGACAATCGAAACTAATATTTTCCTTTCTTTACTTTAATGCTAATCTATTTACTTGGTATTATTTGCTGTTACTGACATAAAATTTGAAAGTTTTAAGAGTTTTTCTATACTATAATAAGACTGTAACGAGGTCAAAACTGTACATTGAAGAAAAAAAATAAAAACTGGTGGAATATGTTTTATTTTCGATACTGAAGCCAAATTTGCTATTTTTGAAAAAAAATGTCTGTCTGTCTGTCTGTCTGTCTGTATGTCCGTTCATCACGTTAATTTTATCGGACCGATCTTGATCAAATTTGGCATGAATGTAGGTTATACACCTGGCCAACATATAGGATATAATTTATCCCGGATTTCGCAAGGGTTCCCACAGGAGCATAAAAAACATAACTTTTATGCGGTTCCCCATATTTACACGATTAATTTTTTCATCGAACGACTTTATCGGACTCTTCATTAATAGTCTTTTTGGTCAAAATAAGGGTTTCATCTATTTTCATCAAAATAATTGTCCATTTAATTGTTTGTCAATCGTATGACTACTAGATATATAGGATATCACAAATTTGAGACTTACACATATGTCTGCGTGGCGTAGCGGTATACCGTTTGGTGAATACTGGGCACGAAAGACCCAGGTTCGAATCTCGGGTGGTGAAAGTCTTTTTGCGTATTTTTTTTTGAGTCGGTGCCAGTCAAATAAAAGTAAATTCACCCTATTGTCTATCTCTGATTATTACAATCTAAACAATACATATCTATTGCCTAACGTTTTAAATGGTGATACGTACAAAAATCAATTTACCCTATAACTACAAGGTACCCTACATTTTACATGTATATGAAGTGCGAAATACACACTTCTTATTATCAATTATCATCGAAGCTGTCACCGGCTCACAAATTAATTTAAGAGAATTTTAAGATTTTGGTAGGTTGAACTGACGCGTGTGGAATAAAGAAATTGCTAAGGTCTTAATCACAGTACTCATATTCAATAAGGGCCGGCGCTGACTGCCGGCGTGGCATGGCAAAGGATTTCGGTACAGATATAGCATTTTTAATCTTATTACCATGCTTATAGAATTCATTTTGACAAAACGATGCCGAGGGAGGCCGCGGTAGGACAGCACGTCGGCATCGTTGTGTCAAAATAAAGTAAAATGAATTCTATACTCATGGTAATAAGATTAAAAATGCTATATCTGTACCGAAATCCTTTGCCATGCCATGCCGGCAGTCAGCGCCGGCCCTAAAAAAACTTATTTCGTACTTTTTAGTGCTAGATTGTTTATTTTCGGTTGTTTTTCCAACTATGAAGTCAGTTTTCTTTTCGATAAAAATTATTTTGTACGATTATTATTTTATTTATTTTCCCGATCCACGTACAATTAATTCATCAAATAATTGTTCAATGCGGAAATAAAACTTAAGTTTAACAATAAAGTCAGTGGCCTGCATTACGCTGCATTTTAACTAAGTATTACCCAGATATGTGATATTTCGAATGTTATTTTGCCTTAAGACTAGTACATTGATTACCAAACCACAGAAAATATCATTTTTAAAAAGCCACCTCATTATAGTCTTATACACAAACCTGCATGTGGAACCATGCCTATCTCATGTATAGACAGTTCTCTTTTAAATTAAACTAGAAAGTAAAGACAGAATGAATTACCTCTGAGTATTTTTATCCACAACGTTACGTTATACAACAGAACTTTAATCACATTAAAAGCTCTGTATTTTAAATGGAAAAATTTAATTCATCCTCGTCTTAAGACACTTGAAGTCTTAAAAACTATCCTAGCAAGAAAAATTAAACACCGACTTAATTAATCATTTTAAAATTTAAATGAAGACTTTATCTACTTGAAAATGAAGACAGTTATTTTAAATTAAACGCCCAGCTTTGCAGATTTTTTGCTTTACAGGAATAATGCCGTGTAGTGCCGGCTTAGAATTTCACTACCCCTTTCTACTCACGGGTGACGTAAGAGGCGACTAAGAAGGTAAGAACGGCGATTTTTTAAGTGTTTTTGGGCGATACGGTTGGAGATCCATCACCAACGATACCTTATTTCTATCATCTTGTCCCCTGTCAACTTCCAAATATGGCTGAGAATTATCTAGCTCTCAAGTTCAGGCTACCCCTTTTTGTGGTTTATAGCCGTGAGTATATTTATGTTTGAATAATGTAACAATGCTCCATCTTAAAATCAAGAATTGTAATAAGCTTCTACTTTGTGAAGTGTTTGCACAGGTATGATGACTTGCATAAACGAACATACACATACTGAAAAAAATCCAAGAAGGGTTGCTTGAGCTTTGGAGTAAAAACATCAGCTATTTTTAGAAGTTTAGGGTGGAAATATGGTGCAAAAGTGAGTATTTATGGAGTCAAGAAAATAATCTTAGAGCTGACGACAATGTCCGTGGCTGAGTGAATAGATGACTAGGTTCTCGGTCCGGAGGTTGCGGGTTCGATCCTCACTTCTTTGTCTTAGATGTTAATGATGTTATTTGTGTTACACACAGACACAGTATATACAAGTCACGTAAATAAAATAATACATGAATCGCAGTAAGGAACCTTAGACTTGACTCCGCTTATTTTAGAGATTTCATTACTTTTTAGATATAAACAAGCAGCCATATCGAGACTTGGCTAGTTCTTTACATAATATTTTTGGTGGGATCTTTTTTTACTTTATTCCATTTCCACACATTCAGCAATCTTTCCCTGAACGGTACCCTTATTATCGTAACTTCTATCACGTATAGTTATAGTTTTTACCCCGGAACTTTCAGTACATATATTCTTATACTCCCGTTATACTCGGTTGTGAATTCAATTAAAAGTGTATCTCCTCAGTGTGCAAGTATAACTCCTCAGCCACTTTTGGAAGGTGCGTGGGGAAAAAATGAAATATCGGTTGTTAGTGATGGGTCTCTAACCGCATCGAATAACAACCACTTAAAAACGCTTATTCCCTTAGCCAATTCTACACAGCCATAAACTAGATGTTTTTATCTTATTTGTTCACTAGCACAAGTCAACTGGCACAATAAGTAAAGTTATTGTTCAACCCAACTATCCCTAGTAAAGAGGTAATAATCCAAATTGCGTTGCGGACGTGCTCTGCCGAAATCCACTTGCCGAATTCTGGGATACTGCGTAATGGAGTCACGACTTACGATCACAATTATCTACGAGCCTGACTTACCAATCAACTCAGTAGGGCCGTGTAAGAATTCAAAATATTGCACTTATTTGATTATCCCTTATATTTTCATAAAGTTTAAGACTATTCTTGAATAGGTGTAAAGGATGTAGGTGGGTTGGAACTTAAGTGAAGTTTTGTCATAATTATATCCAAACCCATGCCTCTTAGCGTATTAACCCATATACTCGTGGCTATATTCATTCCATAAAAAGGAAGCCAGAGTTCTAAATGCTTAAGCCACTTTAGAAATTTGTGTAACATAAAGGTTTTTAGTGATGAGTCTTTAAGGCTTCATCGCCTAATAATCACTTGAAAAGCTCCAATACTTTTACGGCGCCCGCGGAAAGAAATGGCTTTGTGCTATTCTTAGCCGACACGATCTAGCTAAATGGGAAATTTAATCAACAATTTTGATGAAATTGACAAGTAAGGCTCTGGCTCTTGAAAAGCACATGATCAAAGCAAACGTATCCTGAACCGTGAAAAGAACTAAAAGCTTTTGGCGTTTTAGAAATTCGAAAATCGTCGTCATGTGAAATTTATGACCGAATTGTGTTTTTGTTGGTATACTAATACGATAGGTAACTATAAACAATCCCAAAAATGGAAAGAACTAAGGGATCCCTTTTTCTAGCCTTATTTGGAAGAAGACTGAGAAAAAGGTTTTAAAATAAAGGTTTCATTTAGTTATTACATTACATCTATACTATTATACTATACTATAATATTATAAAGCTGAAGAGTTTGTTTGTTTGAACGCTAGGATCTCAGGAACTACCCGATCAAATTGAAAAATTATTTTTGTGTTGGATAGTCTATTTATTGAGGAAGGTTTTAGGCTTTATATCATCACGCTGCAATCAACAGGAGCAAACTATCAGCGAATAATGTTGCCAAAATGGGGATAACTATTCATACTAAGGCTTCCGTTGTGTGCGCTACGTAAACGGTTTAAGTTACCCAAAAAAATGTATTAAAGAATTATATAAGAATTAAACGAACTTACCTTGTGAAGTTCGATTCTAATTATACGAGTACGGTAAGTTCGTTTAATTCTTAATTATACTTCGTACCCCTTCCGAAGATGATTACCAACATTACATGCAGATGTTTAGAGTTTCAAAAAAAAAGGTTTTAATAAAAAATGATTAGGCAAATTCGGATCAGAAAAATAAATACAAAGAACATCGGCCATTTTTGTATGGGACACTTACCTACGGCGAACAAAAATAAAATTAGGTACGGTGGATAGGCAAATAAATCTAGTTTACAATGGTATAGTTCCCATATCTGTGGGTCGTGGCAATAAGGAGAAAATGGACATTTAGAAAATATTTATAAATGTTTTTGGGCAATAATTGAAGAGGAAAAAGGGAATCAAAAATAATTAAAACAACATATTTTCTCTTAACTTTTATTCTGCTGCATCTAAATCTAAAATAGTTTCGTCTAAAAACGCCGCAGGTGTGTGAAATTCGTCTTGATATACAGCCCAAGATAAAAAGTATACCACACTGGCGATGTGCGCGCAACTCCCAACAGTGCGGCGGCCGTGTATACAGGAACAGTAATAGCCCTCGAGGCTTTGTCTTCCCTGCAATGCCGGATTTATTAGTAGATATGTATAATAGCGTTTTGCTCTTATGTGACGGGACTGTATTCTGCCTCGTATTAATATTTTATTTTCGACCAACTCTCTGCGATGGTATAATTCCATTATATACACTCCGTTTGGCCGCATGTGTTCGTGGCAATAAGATTTGGCCAGTTTCAAATGGTATATTCCCAAGGTAAATAAAAGTAGCTCGTCGTAAGTCAATTGTGGCAAACATTTGAGTAAGACGGTGTCTTCTACGACGTAGAACAGATCGCTCACACGACACACAACTATTTTGTCGTTCCATTTCACAACAAAATCGAACTCGAAAGCAAACGAAATCCAGTAAACAAGCAGTAGGTAATTAGTTGACTCAGACCACAATGGGAACACAGTAAAACACAGATCGCTACGACGGATGACAAAGGACTGCAAAGTAAGATAAGCTAGCTACCTGCGCGAGCGCAACATAAACCAGTTTTAGGACTATGGGCGAGAGTGAGAACGAAACATTCACATCAACTTGACGGATTTAGTCTGATTGGGTTTACAAAAATACCACGGAGTTATATTTTAACTTACTGAGCGGTCGTTTAGTAATTAGGAAAAATAGTCAACTTAAAATATGATTTTCATTTTACTAATTATTTCCATTTTCCCATTATTGTGAATCAAAATAACTACACAATATTAAATATGATTGCAAACACTATCATTTAAAAATGTTTTGGTTTATGTTCGCGACTTTTAAAAAATCGGGTAAAAAACGCCCGATGTTCTTTGACCAAATACTTATAATATTATCTCATTTACACCAAAGTAAACTAAAATAGATAACAAAAAGTATTTTCCTATTAATCTTACAAATAACAATAATAACGTAACATTAGTTACGGTTTTGTTGATTAAATAAAGAATTGGCAAACTCATTACTAGTAGAAGATACATGTACATCTCGATTGTAATACTTAAGGAATACATTTGATGAGTCGCTCCAACCTGCAGCCCTACGAACCACCTGTAGACTGACGCGGCGCGCAGCTGACGTAGCTGCGTGGCGCGTGCTGTGAGCCCCAAATATCTCTGTGTCTATACCACTTTTATGCAGGGTGGTCCTGACCCAGTGTGCAAGTGTTTGCGGTCCTACTTTACTATGAGGTTTTCTAAAGCTTATAAATAGATTTCCTGATGTGCTATTTCGAATATTTAAAGTCCTATTTATATACGTTTGCAAAGCTAAAGCCGGACAAATTTTGGGATTTTCTAATATAAAGGGCAGCCTAATCAGCGGTTGGTAGGCTCCAGGTCGAGAAGTTTTTATAAGATCAACGATTTTTATTATAATACAATCACATTCAATCACAATATTTTCAATTTTAATCAGGCTTAATGTTTGCATTCGCTGAGCAGATGCAATTGCAAGTAAAGATATAGTTTTAAGAGACAAATCACGAAAATTAATATTATCATAAGGATAGAAACTACTCAAGTAATTAAGCACGATTATTGAGTCCCACGTTATGTCATATCTAGGTGTGGGAGGTTTTAATTTAAAAACACCTTTCAAAAGTCTTGTAATCAATGCATCAGAGATAATTGATGAATTTAGTAATAATGACAAAGCTGACCTCATTGTATTCAGAGTACTATAACTAGCACCCGCCTCGAATGTTTCAGTAAAAAAAGTTATCACCTGTGAAACGTTGGCTTTACAATAATCATAATGATTAGTTTGACAGAAGTCCCACCATTTCCTCAAAGACGAGTTGTATTGGTTCAATGTATTTTCAGCAAAAGAAGCCATTAATAAGTTTATAGAAGCTGGTGGGGCACCTCTCTTTATCAGCGTCTGCCGGATAATTTCGACGCCACCAGGGTAAGGTCTGCATGGAGGGGATGAGCTTCCCTGAAAGGAGAGTGAAGTAATGACTTGTTTGGCTGAAATGTGATTTCGTGAGAAATAACCATTTTTCGGTACATCGGGTACCAAGGCTGTGACGGCCAGTAAGGTACAACGATAATGCCTTCAGCTTTGTCAGATTTAATTTTTTGAAGAACTTTACTGACCAAGCAAAATGGGGGAAATGCATAAAAATCTAAGTCGTGCCAGCTGAACGTAAAAGCATCAATTATTTCGGACTGAGGGTCGAGTTTCCACGACGCGTACCTTTTACACTTATGATTTTGTATACTTGCAAAAAGATCAAACTCAAGCTTGCCAAATGATTTCACTATCTGTGTAAACGCATAATCAGCAAGTTCCCATTCTGTATCGATTTTCAATAGCCTAGATGCACGGTCTGCTTCAGTGTTATCTGCTGATCTTATGTATGATGCAAATAAATGTAAGTTGCGTTGATCACACCATTGCCAAATTTCACGAGATAGATCATTGAGGTGTGTTAACCTTACACCCCCCATCCGGTTGATGTAGGCTAAGGCTGTACTATTGTCAATTCTCATAAGGATATTACAGTCGCGTAAATGTGATGCAAATGTCTTTAGCGCATAAAAAGCTGCCCTCAGTTCCAGAAAGTTGATATGGTTTTTATATTCAGATGTATTCCAGTTACCTCCAGCTGTTTTACCATCACAGGCTGCACCCCATCCAGTGCTGGATGCGTCACTGTATATTACCATATCATAATTATTCTTTCGAATCGGATGAAAACTGTTTTCGACTTTAAATTTCCACCATTTAAAATCATTATGTAGATAATTCCTAATATGCATTTTTTTGTTATAATTTTCAGAACTGCCCAAGGCTAAATATTTCTCTCGTTCAAATAATTTAGTATAAACCCACCCATAGCTTACAGCGGGACAAGCTGAAGTTAAAAGTCCAATAAATTCAGAAAATTGTCTTATTGTACATTTTTTTGTTTTAAGAAACATTTTGGACTTCTCCTTAATACGCAATTTCTTTTCATGAGTTAAAGATAAGGTCATATTATGCGTATCAAATACAAACCCCAAAAATTTGCAGGTTCTATTAGGTAAAATTTGACTTTTGTTGAAATTTATAATAAAGCCTAAGGATTCTAACAGGGCTATGGTGGCGTTGACATTCTTATCACATTATTCGAAAGATGAACCGATACAGCAAAATCATCTAAATAGTTAACAGACATATGACCAGCAGAACGTAATTTATACAGTATTGGTTTCAACAGTTTTGTGAAAACAAAGGGTGCAGTACATATACCGAAGGGAAGAACGTTAAATTCAAAAATATTTGAACGCCACTGAAATCTTAACTTTTTACGATCCTCAACATTAATATTAACCAAAAAGTAGGCGTCCTGGATGTCTATTGTAGCCATGTAGTCATTATGTTCTATAAGTTTCAAAACCGTACGGTAATCCTCCATTTTAAAATGCTGAGCATCTATATACCTATTCAAACCTTTAAGGTTTAATATAAACCTATGCTTACCATTTGACTTAGGAACTGTAAAAATTGGTGAAAGATATTGGTCTTGACATGGTATACAGGATGAGATAAATTGGGATTTTAATAAATCCGCAACACAGTCGTCAATAATTTTTGTGTCTGTTTTAGAACAAGACTTGTTCTGAGGTGATTTGTATTGTACTGGATTTTCAATAAACGGAATTTTATCTTCAAGACAAGATCGTAGGGTCATTTGTAATGCTAGTCCATTGTTTATAAAAATATTGTAACCTGCCAGCAACAGGAATAGGTACCTCTGAATCGGAAGTTAGGTTCTCCTCCCCCGAAGACGTTGCGTGGTTCTCGGGTTGTAGCTGCGCCGGTCGCGCGCCGGAGCTGCTGGCCTCCTGAATGGCAAGAGGTTCGCTCGCGGCTCGGCGGCTGGAGCTGGCGGCGCCCCCCTCACGTTTAAAGTCCCCCGACGAACTGTAGATGTCTGGCCGTTGGTGACTGGTTTGGGCTTAGGTCGATTATCTAGAGTCGTTGGCCTAAGTTCCATTCCGGACCTCGAAATCGCTTTGGATGATTTCAAGTGTTCGGCAAGATCAGAACCAAATAAAAAATCATCTATCTTGGTGTTTTTTATGGTGTCTCTCATTTCCTTGTTAAGAGTATTAATAATAGAGTATCGCCTCGATTGAGACTCCTTAAAATGATAGTCACACAACAGGCGGCCAGCATCACTTAACGATTTTATAATTTCTGGTGAAACGTCGTCATTTCTTTTTTGTAATATAAAATTCAGGGCTTTACCCAATGCTGACAAACAACTAGCTAATTGATTTTGCTTGGTTTGTGAATAAACATCTTTTTTGTTATTTATTTCTGTCAGGGCTGCCTTGATTTCAAGATTGAGTTTAGGTGCCTTTATATTCGGACAGTTCTCTGGAGGTAGATATAATTTTAACAATTCGGATCTATTTTCTTTTGATAAGCCATTTAACGAAATGCGTTGCCATCTCGAAGCGACATCCTTGTGCAGATTAACACCAAAAGACTTTTCCGAAGTAGTGTCCTCTCCCAGCATATTTAAAATATCTTGATTTAATTCCGAACATTCCTCAATGACATCAGTACATTCCTGTTGGGACTGGTCATCTACTTGAATTTCATCTGAAACGAATAATTCGAGTAAAGCATCTAACCATATAGGTTAATAGCAAAAGGGACACCTATCCATATAGGATACACGGTACGCTCAAACGCGATATACGCGGAGCTATGATGATATATTTTGCAAGGGGGTAGTTGCTCAGCACACGATATACGTGGAGCAAAGTTTAAAACTCAGCCCGATTTACAGGGAGTAACGAGAAACAAGTAGGTGCTCAACACGATTTACGTGGAACTACTCGATTGTTACACTAGTACACACTAAAATAATGTCTTTCTTTCTTTTTTAAATATGTAAGAAGCATGAAATGCGTGATAACTTATATGATAAGTAAAAATAAGCCATCGCAAGAATATGTATAGTATAGCATTTAGCAGTGATTAAGTTAGAGTGGCGGCGTATTGTAACAAAGGACAAATGACATGGCGCCAGCTTGTCTATATGCGCGTGCGCGGAGCGGAACAATAATTTCACGATAATATAACAAATTACTTACCGCAAGTTATATCTATATCTATATCGTTGTTAGATTGCACTGAACAGTTAGTAGGTGAGTCGTCGTTTGGAAAATCACTTTCAGAACTTGACGAAATTTGCCTACGTCGTGTTTTCTTTTTAAGATGTTTTTCAAGTTTCCTAATTTTCTTCCTTATACTATCATAATCATCGTCTCGCGATCTTTTCTTTCCGCCCATTGCGAGTTGAAATTGTTGACAATAACACGTACTTGTGACTCGGACGACACAAAAACACGTAATGGCGTCTAGCTGTGACAGTGAGCCAAACCGGACAGACTGGGAGTGAGCGAGACAGCGATAGTTTTTTTTCTTATAGTAGCTTTAAAGTGTGTGACAAGGACGGCATCATACTGCGTACTGCTGCATGTAATGTTGGTAATCATCTTCGGAAGGGGTACGAAGTATAATTCTCTTTAAATGATCTAAAAAATGCCCGCAACAGTATATGTCTAACTTTTAAGTTTCACTTACTATAACCATTTTTATGGTAAATAAATTTGGTCGAATTTAATGCATAATTGCCATAATGTTTTATCAACATAATATTCATCTTTATCCAAATAAATATGTTGTTGATTGAGAGTATTTAATTGAGAACAAAATTGTCCTCGACATCATTTAATTTAAATAAACATCTTAGAAGATAATACAATTTTAATATTTAAAATAAAATTTACAGGAAGCCAGATAATGATCCCAATTCACACAATAGGACACTTTTTATCCCAGAAAAATTAAGAGATCAATCAATTTTCTTAAAAAATGGTGAAACAGACTAACTGACTAAGAATCAATGCTCAGCCGAAACTACTATACTTATAAACTTAAAATTTATAAAGTGAAAAAATTGTGAGGGCACTATGAGAAACACCTTTTTTCTCATCCCATGACAGAGACCTGAAAGTCTACACTTTTGACAATACGAAGTCTGTGGGGTCAGCTAGTACAATATAAAATCCTACTCCCTGAAGTCACCTCTTACAAATACCTTTGAGAAGAAATGATCATAATAAATAAGATTTTTACGTCAATGATTTTAAATAGTTATTTAAAGTTATATGATGATATTTGTTTCCTTGAACAAGAGGCAAATACCTGCAAGCATGACAGCACATTAAATGAGTAAATTGATGAGTAACATATTTTGTGGAGTTATGATGCACTTAGAGTTATTTTTATTGGATTAAAATATCATGTTTATATTCAAACCAAAACTCAAACGTTTCCGCCTTATATCCGAAGATGTTGGCGGAGGTACTAATACTTCTGAACATACATACATACATACATACATACATATTCTCACGCCGTTAGTTCCCATTGGGGTAGGCAGAGACTATCGATCGCCACTTTGTACGATCCTGGCAAACCTCTCTGGCTTCGTTTACATCCATCAATGTTTTCAAACATGCTCTTTTATACTTCTTACTTCTGAACATCAAGTAATATTGTCATCTGGTGTTCAGAGTACCCTCGTTTTGATAATGGTATTTAGCAGAATTTATTTATTAATTACTCTGCTGTGTAGTGTCGGCTTAGAATAGCACTACGAGTACACCAATCCTTTCCATGGTTGTACGTAAGAGGCGACCATCGAGATCACCAACGATACTTTATTTCTACCATCTTGTCCCCTATCAACTTCTAAATGTAGCTGAGGAGTTTCCAGTTCTAAAACTCTGGCTACCCCTTTTAGAATTCATATTCGTGAGTTTATTTATGTATGTTAAAAAAATAAATAAAATGATCAAAGAAATATCAAAATGCTTTTTTTTGTCTACGTCTCTTTATCTAACTTTCTCACATCGTTGCTCCGTTTTGTTTTTAAAATGAGGTCAAATAGGCATGAGAAGGTTTGTTCTTGTTTTCAGGTCAAATATACGTTTCATTGAACAGCAGGTATTGTGAACATTGCCTTTTAAATATTTTATCATTTCAATTGAAACTGGTTACAAAACATTTAAATTCTATAAAATACGACATTTTTAAAGGCTTTGAAAAGTAATTTTACTTCGGCATAATATAAGAAATGGAATTTCGTATTGGTTTTTAAAGATACTGTATGGAAGATTTTATTATGCATAGGATAGAAATGAGAAATTTCATAAATAACAAAATTTCGATAAACAAGCATAAAACCACGCACTAAAATAATATGATTTAAACATCATTTTCAAACGTTTTCTCAAACCAGCTTCCCACACACACGCCTGTCAGTTTATATTAATAAAGTCACTTTAAACACAATTTATTACAGAAAGCGGATTATCATCGTTGTCTTGTTAAGCATATTTAATCAATGTCAAAATTAATATGTTGCTTTCTTAGTCATGATGCGACTATCCAAGATATTAAAATTACATTTGTCGTGCCAGAAGATATCTAGGATAGATTTAGTCCGGTTTTTATATCGGAGCAATCATAAAATTATTTAGCTTTACAACAAAATTTTGTGTACTGAATAATCTTAAAATGATGAGCTAGAGAAAAGTAAAAGTAAAGTGGTAAATTTACGATTTTAAAACACATTGAGAGGATTATTTATTTTTTGTATATGAACTTGCAACATCCAAGGGAAAACGTAAGATTCCGCAAGCGTGAAAGGATAATAGGCCAATAGTGTGTCATTATAAAACTACAAATCGTTTTAAATCATTTAACTAGATACCAGGCGCTGTTTTCAGTCCATGACTAGGACCCAAATAGGTGTATCGAAACATTCTATAAATATTTTGCGTATAATAAATCATATTGCTTGCTATTATGATTGCTGCTATGATTTGTTAGATTTTCAACTCTTACAGGTTGTTTTACAGGTTCCATTAGTTCCCATTGGGACGCTACTTCGTACGAACTATCGATCGCCACTTCGTACGATCCTGACAAACCTCTCTTGCTTCGTTTACATCCATCAATCTTTTCATACATGCTCTTTTATTCTTCATACTACGGACGCCAGCCTGTTTGAGCACACTCCCAATTTGGTCCAAGTGTGTTCTCCGTGGTCGTCCTCTACTAACATTACCATCCACACTAGCTCTATAGATCCCTTTTACCGATTTTCTATCATCTATCCTCTCTATCTGTTTAGATCTAAACGTCAAATTACTAATTTGTAACTTTTTTGAAAATGATTCAACTTTTATATCTATTAATACCTGCCTTAAGGTACCTAGTTGTAAGTTGTTTTTTTGCAGCAACGAATATACGTTTTCTTGATGTCTAAATTAATAATAACAAGATCGTCAACAGTTATAAATCACGTACTCGATTTGAAAGTTGTGAAAACTGAATAGCGTTGCCAAATCTCTGTCCTTACGTGAGTCTGCCAAATATCCATGACCTTGAGGGGTGAAGGTCGCATGGAGACCAAGAGTCGCCGATTCAGTTTGCACCGGATTTTGGCAAAGAAATGCTCTCAGACAATAACACGCATTTCATATAACTTCGCTATGACAATTTCAATATCAATAGGTACTTTACTAAAGAAAAACATTTATATGACTCGACGTAAACAGCATTTATAGTTGCCAGTACCACCCGCTGTATAAGAGAAAAACATATACACATATATACTCAGGTATAGGCTTTGAATCCTAAACTTGGATAACCAGTGCCAAAGAGTTAACGATTCATTAGTCACTTTTGGAAGTTAATTGGGGAAGATATAGTCAAAATAATTGTGATGGGTCTCCATCTCCAGGTACATCGCCTTATAGCCTCAACAAACCCCACACTCTTAGTCGTATATTACGCCAACCGCGGGAAGACATGGGGTGGTGCTGTTCTAAGCCGATACTGTACAATCTAAAATATATTTTTTTAGTTATAGTGATAAGTAATACTTTGAAACGAAACTCAAACTCAAACTTTTATTGCAAACCATAAGTGTACAAATCGTTGGTGTAATCAAGGTACAGTTATAAATATGGACCCTGTTGGGCACATGCAATTTCACAAGAGGGCTGTAGATACTAAAACTAAAATTTAAGGTAGTAAACATTACATGGCACAAAATTAAAATTTCTTCAATTAAAAACACTATAAATATGTGTATCAAATTTAAACAGCACAACAATAAAATTAATATTATTTTAGGTCAAAGTATTATTATTTTAGTTAACACTAGTGGATCGTCCCAGCTTCGCACGGGTAGCGTTGTTTTTTTAAATATCTGAGGTTTCTTTCTTCAGTCACTGCTCAAGCATTGTGAAATTCAGCGCAATGTTTTCAATTTATTAAATTAATAGCACTCCTTAAACAGTGTAGTTTGGTGATTTTGAATGCGCTTTAATGAACGGTTCAGTATTTCCGTTTAATAGCAAATTTTGGAATAAAACGCTATGAAGTATTTATAACAATCTACAAAATAAATCATTACGTGATGTAGGATGCAACTACTGGCGCCATCTAGTATGTTATATGTAAATTAGTAAAGATTTGGTTTTGGTCACGGGCGTGATGGCTTATTTTCTGTATAATTTCGGTGTTTCTCTATCGATTTCTATGATTCTTTTTTTATTGAATAGGTAATAATGTTACCTTTTTTAAATTAGAGATGAGTGAGAGGTTTACAAACGTAAGAGTAAGCAAATATAATCATAATGTTCCGAACTGCTAAGCTATCAGGAATTACACGTGTTATTGTGAGTCAACCGTAAAAGATAGACATAAACTGTTGAGGATTTTTTTTTAGATAATTTTATGAAGAATATTTCCGTCATACATGATTTCTATGTAAGTTTAACCATTAAGGCTGCACACGCGACGGAAACTTAAAAAATGGAGTAACTTCTCCCGTTTTCCCAAAATTTCCCAAAATTCCCCTTTACTACTCTGCTGGAAAGTATACAAAAACCTGTCCAGGAGTATGAAGAATAATTGTACCAAGTTTCGTTAAAATTCGTCGAGTAGTTTTTGTTTCCATAAGGAACATACAAACCGACAGACAGACAGACAGACAGACAGACAGAAAGACAGACAGACAGACAGACAGACAAAAATTTTACTGAATGCATTTTTGGCATCAGTATCGATCACTAATCACCCCCTGATAGTTATTTTGAAAATATATTTCATGTACAGAATTGACCTCTCTACAGATTTATTATAAGTATAGATTATTATTAAATTAGGTTTATTTTAGGTAATTAGGTAATTCTATAGTATCATCTATATTATCATTACATTAAGCTTTACCAATAAGTGGAAAAAACAAACAAATTAAATATTGATATTGTATTATTACAGAACTAGATAACTATAAAGAATGACTTAGAAATTTGGTACTAATATTGCTCAACCTTAACTAAGATATTCCTCCACTCTATAATAACATTTATCAATAAGAAAGTTTTTTAGTAAAATTAAAAATCTATTATATATTTCTTCCTTTTTTATATAATCTGGTAATTTATTATAGATCCTAATCGACATCATGTAAGCATTATTGGATTGTAAATACAACCGTGTGCGTGGTAGGTCTAAGTTACCGCGGTGCCGCAGAGTGTATCTCTGCTGTATGTCTTGCCTCTTTATGTAGTGTTCTGGGTGGTTTCGGACTAATTTACAGATTTCCTGGATGTAAATACAGGGTAAAGTTAATATTCGGAACTTAATAAAATATTGTTTACAACTAACGGTGGGTTCTATATTTGCAATGATCCTTATAAGTTTTTTTTGACGGATTAGTAGGTCAGGCGCTTCAGTACTGTTTCCCCAAAGTATCACGCCGTAGCTGAGCCACGCGTGGGCGTACGCGTAGTAAGCTGAGAGTGCAGTTTGTATATCTGTGGTTTTTTTAACTTCCTTTAGTGCATATGTAAATTTAGCAAGTTTTTCGCGGACTTTATTTATGTGAGCTTTCCAATTTAATGATTTATCTATTTCTATTCCTAATAATGGTGCTGTGTTTACAGATTCAATTTTTTTATTGTTATATAAAAAGTTTATATTTAGGGGGTTTTTTTGATGGGGATGGAATGATATAAGTTTAGTCTTATCCGGATTAATTTCTAAGTTATGGTCTGTTAACCAATTATTGACGTTATTAAGGACAATTTCAAGTTTTGTATTTACTTCTTCTTGGGTTTTACTTGAGATAACCAAAGAGATATCGTCTGCGAATAATACACACGATTCATTAAGTACCTGTGGGAGGTCGTTTATATATAATAGAAAAAACAAGCAACCGATAACGCTACCCATAGCATAAGAACATGGGCTACCGAGTATGTCACGTGAGAATAAAACAGACATATATTCATAAATATTCTCACGACCATTAATCCCAAGAAGGAGTAGCCAGAGTTTTAGAGCTAGAACCTACTCAACCACAATTGGAAGTTCATAGGGGACATGATTGGAGAAATAAAGTACCGTTGATGATGGGTCTCCAACCGCATCGTCCACAACCACTTTAAAATGCCCCTTTACCTTAAACACATCTTACCTTAGAAAGGGGTAATGATGTTCTTAGCCGGCAATACACGACAAGAAGATAAAAATACTCGATAATATAAACAATATTTCAGATTTTTCAGCTACGAGTATGATGTCACTGGTTGGCTAGAGTAAAAATAACAACTGGGTTTTATACCCTTGGTACTATTTTACGACGAAAAGTTTGCCAAATGCATTCATGTGACGTTATGTTGTCTGAAAATGGCCTCTTAACTTTCTCTCCAAATTTTTTTTATGTATTTTTTGCTGGCGGGTATAATACCAGTATAGTAATAATATGAAATTGGTCCCTTATGCATTTGATCCATATTTGCAATTTGAATGAAATCCATTCATTAATTAAAAATGTATGTTATAATGCTAAAAAGTGTTTTCTTTTATATCTATGAGATAATGTGATATCTAGTAATGGTGTCTAATCTCATAGATAAAGTAATGAGGCAATTCTATTCTAAGCCGACAGTTATATTATTTATACTAAGATACGGCTATATGTTTTTTTTATAAATTTCATTTCAATTTATGCCGTGTAGAGCAGGCTTAGAATGTCGCTACCCCTTTCTACCCACGGGTATCGTAAGAGGCGACTAAGGGTATTGGGGCTTTTTATTGGATTTTTGGGCGATGCGGTTGGAAACCCATCACCAAAAACCTTTATTTTTACCATCTTTTCCTTACTGAACTTCCAAAAGTGGCTGAGGAATTTATAATTCCTTAGCTCTGGTTACCCCTTCTAGGAAAATATAGCCGTGAGTATATGTATGTATGTATGTATTCATTTCAACGCTACAAAGTTAACGTTGTTACATTTGAACAGTGGAAAAGTTAAAACATATAAGATCATTATTTGCTTTGAGTTACTGACTGCATCGCTCGCTAGCAAATTAATTTCTCACTATTCCCTAGATTGTTAAATGGCTTTGTAAGTTTTATAAAAGATGTACTTTTATTTTATTTTGAACACGACTGTGGACGAGAGTTTAGCTGACTAGCTCCTGGTGAGGAGATCGCGAGTTCCAATCCCGCTGAGGCAATATTTATTTGATGATCATAAATGGTATTTCTTTGTCTTGTGGGTAATGCTTAATCTATAATATTAAATTTATCGTTAAGTAGGTATCCTATACCACAAGTTAACTTAAGGGCTAACTTGATCTGTGTCTTATAACCTGACCTGATGAATATTTAATTATTTTTATTATTTTAATATTATTAACATACATACATACATATATAACTCACGGCTATAAATCCCTAGAAGGGGTAGCCAGAGCTAAGGAATAAGAAATTCCTGAGCCACTTTTGGAAAATTGAGTGGGGAAAAGATAGTAAAGTAAAGGTTGTTGGTGTTGGGTCTCCAACCGCATCGCCCAAAAATCCCTTAAAAGCCCCAATACCGTTAGTCGCCTCTTACGTACACCCATCGGTAGAAATGGGGTAGTGCTATTCTAAGCCGACACTACACGACTATACATTACTAAATGATATGATAACCTCAGCGGTCGTAACACGACATTTTTTTTTTCTTGTCATCGAAACCATTTTATTGTCATGTTTGCGGATACAACAAAAGATGTTTCATTGCGGGAGTCTTTTGAATTTAAAATAGTATTTAAAATAGCTATTAAACTTGTTTTTAATATAATATGATATTATTTTATACAAATAACTTTACTTTATTTACTTTTAATGTAGAAAAACAAAGAAAGTTATGCTTACTAATATTGATTAAAAAAAACCAATGTCAAAATTAAATTTACTATACAATACAAAATATCTAACATTTCGAGAACTACGCGTTATCTTGATTGTTCGGCACAAATTCATAATTGCATCACATACAAAGATATGCTCACGGCCGTAAATCCCTTAACGAGGTAGTCGAAGCTTCAAAATCAGAAAATTCTTCAGCCACTTTTGGAAGATATTGTAAAATATATGTTTTTAGAGATTGGTCTCCAACCGAATCACTTAAAAAGCCCCGATACCGTTAGTCACCTCTTATGATCACCTGTAGGAAGAAATGGGGCAGTGCTATTCTAAGCCAACAATACACAGCATAATTATACATATAACGTACATGTAAAAGTTAGGTATACTACATTAATTTATTAACTTAGTTAATAAGGTTTATATATATTTCAATAAGATTATAATTTCACTTGTAGTTTTCTTTCCTTTCCTTTGAATTTCACTTCTTGAATACAAACTACGGATTTTCTTAATAACACATATGCAAATTTAACTGCAAAAGTAACTGTTTAATCCTATATTTTTATACGTGGCGTGCATTTTACGTTTTATTGTATGCATATTTACTGCCAATTTTAAACAAGGGACTGTTTAATATTAAAGTATTTATTATTTATACTAAACAACAAATCAATACAACATACATTCATACATATACTCACGGCCATAAATCCCAAAAACGGGTAGCCAGAGCTTCAGAGCTAGAAACTCCTTAGCTACATTTGGAAGTTGATAGGAAACGAGATGTTGTAGAAATAAAGTATCGTTGGTGATGGGTCTCCAACAGCATCGTCCAAAAACCGCTTACTTACTTTTCGATCCGAAAAAGGCAGTTGTGCAGAAAATCTATTCAGAACTTTATCCGAGGGGAGTCCAATCACGTCTAGGATGTAATCATACATACACACATATACTCTTGCCATTAGTTCCCATTGGGGTAGAAAGAGACTATCGATCGCCACTTTGTACGATCCTGACAAACCTCTCTAGCTTCGTTTACATCCATAAATCTTCTCATACATTTTATTTTATTCTTCACACTTCGGACGCCTGCATTTTTAAGCACTCTCGCTATTTGGTCCAAATGTGTCCTCTAAGGTCATCTACTTACATTACCATCCACTAATGTGGATGTCACTAATGAGATGGCATATAAATCTCTTTTACCAATATACTATCATCCATTCTCTCTATGAATCTTTTTTTTTACAATATCATCACATTGCAGTGTCATCACAATCTGGGTCTTCCGAGACCAGCCGAAGTCAGCTATTCAACTCCAAAGCATTTCAAAGATGAACATTTCGTTTACGTTTGATACGCGATTCAGCCAGTTCGCAATTATGAGATTGAATTAATAGTTTTTATTTTTTGGTTGGTAATCATAATCAATCAAAACAATTAAGAAACTTTTGAGATCCTAAAAAATAAATATGCATGAAGTTTTTCTAAGAATTAAATATAAAAAAAGAGATTTGAATTTATAACACAATAAATTATGGAAATTATAATCAACGCTTAACTAGATGTTGGGGAATACAAAGTAAGTTGCTAGTGTGTGTTGTGGGGTGATGAAAATATTATGATGTGTAGTTTTGTGTATGTATTGTATATAAAACATAACATAAACGTTCACGCCGTTTATCCCCGAAGGGGTTGGCAGAGGTACCAATACTCCTGAACTCACATGGCCAGCGCCATCTAGTTTCCAGAGAAGGTACCCACGTTTTGCTTAGACAGTGTACTCACGTGATAGGGGGCAGGCCTATCGCCGTTTTGTACGAATACACTGTCATATGACTAAGTACAACTCAGCCATGTGGGTTTCCTCACGATGTTTTCCCTCACCGTTAGCAACCATGATAAATTAACCACACATATGACTTTAGAAAAGACAAATTGGTGTAGGCCCGTCCCAGGATTGTATATTGTATTGTATATGTGTGTTTTAATGTAATTTTTGTATGTATAGGAGAAAAATAACTTAATTTTGGTTAGAGAGGAGCACTTTAATTTGCTTCTTAAATGAAGGTTTGCTGAGATAAAATATATCCAATTCAGAAAATTTACGGTTGTAAGTGTATGGGAGACGGTAGTTAATAAAGTTTTGTGACGATTGTACTAGGAGTTATCATAACATACATATACTTACGGGTAGCCAGAGCTTCGGGATAAAAAATTCTTCTGCCACTTTTGGAAGTTGTGTGGGGGGAAAGATATTATAACAAATAATACATAAAAGTATACCACAGTTTATTTACCGCGAATTAAAGCAAAATTTGTGACATTGTAAGCCGCCACGACTTAGAATGTCACTTCTTCTTTATACCCACGGGTGTCGTAAGGGTCGACTAAGGGTATGGGGCTATTTAAGTGTTTTTGGGCGAAGCGTTTGGAGACCCATCACAACCGACAAAACATGTGTGGCTGAGGAGTTTTTAGCCCTGAAGCTCTGGCTTTTTTTGGATTTATGGCCGTGAGTATATGTTTGTATGAAATAAAGCTTAACTTCAAATTTAAAACCAAATCTTCGCCTAATGCTGCATCACAAGCAAGCTCCCACAACTCCTGAAAAACGATTCATTGTTTGAAACAGGAAATTAAAGAAATGTTTAATTCTCTGGAATAAAAATAGACTCTTTGAATCAAAGGTTCCAGTATAAAAAGTAGCAAAGTAGCTGGTGACATTTTCAAATATACGAGTAGAATGAATGTATTAATAACCGAGCCTATGAAAATTTGTATTAAACTACATGGCGACTACTTTGAAAAATATGAATATTTATTATTTAACTATAACCCCTTCCAATCTGGTTTCCGCCCTTCCCATAGTACTGTAACGGCTTTGATCAAAATAACTGATGACATGCGTTTGGGAATGGATAAGGGACTGCTGACTGTTTTAGCACTGCTTGATTTTAGTAGCGCCTTTAATACGGTTGACTTCGAAATATTACTTGCTTTACGACTCTTAACATATCTCCAACGGTAGTTGACTGGTTTCGTAGTTATCTACTGGGGCGTCGGCAGCGCATTCACCTCGAAGATGCCATGTCTCCGTGGATTGAGTTAAATGCCGGTGTTCCACAAGGTGGTGTGTTGTCTCCTCTCTTATTCGCTGTATTTATTAACTCCATTTCTAATAAACTTACTTCTTCCTACCACCTTTATGCAGATGATCTTCAGATTTACACACAGGCTAATTTTGACCAAATAAATATGTCCATAAGCTTAATTAATAATGATTTAACGCAAATTTTGAAATGGAGTGAAGCATATGGATTGAAAGTTAATCCGAATAAAACGCAAATAATTATAGTTGGTAGCTCACGAATTGTTTCCAAGATTGACTATAAATCACAACAGCCTGTTTTATTTGATGGCACATTCATTCCTTTCAGCGCTGCTGTAAAAAACCTTGGTGTGATGATAGATAGCACCTTATCTTGGGTGCCGCAACTGGAATTAGTAAGCCGGAGGCTGTTTGCGTCAGCAGGGTCCCTCACGAGGCTACGTAACTTTCTCCCTACTGCTACCAAAACTGCGTTAGTCCAATCTCTTCTACTACTTATTTTTGATTATGCTGACACCTGCTATCTCGATCTAAGTGAACAAACTTGAGCGCTTACAAAATTTATGTATTAGGTTTATTTTCGGACTGCGTAAATATAACCATGTCTCTGCGTATCGCAATAAACTTCAGTGGCTTCCAATTCGTCTCCGCCGGAATGCACATACTCTGTCTCTCCTGTACTCTATCTTGTTTAATCCTGCCACCCCCTCCTACCTTAAAGAGCGTTTCCAATGCCTTCACTCTTCACATGACCTCAATCTGCGTTCTTACCACAATCTTTTGTTGAGTACCCCTTCCCATTCCACCAATTTTACAGTTCCTCCTTTACCGTCCAGGCTGTACAACTATGGAACGGTCTTCCTGTAGAGGTGCGATTAGCCAAATCTTTCCTTATTTTCAAGAACATGGTAAAAAAACACTTCCTCTCCGAAACACTATAATATTATTTGTGTTGCATACAAAAGTTTATATATATTCTATTATATATGTCGTAAAATGTATATATGTATTTTATTTCAAAATCTTTACATATATTGCATATGTATATATTGTGTTTATTGAATATTATTTATTTTATGGAATACTATATGTAAGTGTGTTAGAACTTAATAAATATTTAGTAATATTTAAAATAGATAGATAATAGTTTGACGAATAATTTTAGTTTTTAAGCAAATCAGTTTAATTTATTGGACATCTACCGAACATGTTTACCGAACATGTTTTTAATCCAGCAAATCTTTCCATTCATGGGTTGTCTGGAAGAGATCGCTCTTAGTGATAAGACCGCCAGTTGTACTTTGGCTTTTGTACCGATCTTTCTTTTATAATTGTTGTTTTTTTTGTGATGTGCAATAAAGAGTTTTTTATTATTTTATTATTATTATATAGGTATATAGTTCATTAACGGATTTTATTGTAACGTTTAAACTGAAAACGCACCTTTTTATGTATTTAGAAAACTGTCAAAACTGTTGAACCTGCGACCTCTGGACCCAGAAGCTAGTTACATATCCACTAGGCCATGGACACCATTAATATATGGCGAAGTTGCCCTTGGCATTATATTTCCAACCCGGGCAAAGCGCGGTCATTCACCCTTTATTGATTTTTGTAAGCCAACGGTTCCGAGTGCAGTATCAAAGAGTATATTAATAAAACAGTAGAGACAATCGATTGAATTTAGGTTAATACATTATGTTTTAAATTGGAGTCTGATATTTTAATCCTTGTAGCCGAATTTGTAGTTTGTTTGTAACGTATTAAATATTGTTATCTGGTGCCATGAATATCTTGTAGTATCAAATGACGTAAACCAGACTCCTATTTTTCTCTGCAAGTGCCTTTTTATTCTTATTGTTATTGTAGTTACGGGTACTCTTACTAGAATGTCCAAATATAAATTAGAACAGAGTGAAAATAGAAACGAAGTAAGTAAAAGTAGTTCTTTGAAAAATTTTAAAGTTAAATATTTTATATATATATATATATATATATATTAAAACCACTCCTTTGATTTATTCTTAAATTTAAAATTAATTTACATGCGCAATTTACAACTTATTTACTAATATTTACAGGTCACAATACGCGCCCCGTGTCATATCTGATGTAAAAGTGCCTAGCACGCTTGCAGCATTGCCACGTTGTATAGCCAAAGATATTCTTTGAACCAGATAAGACACGGAGCGTGGATCTGATCCCACGTCCTTCAAGCGCCGTCCAATGCTCCGGACAAGCTCCCACGCCTCGTCGCACCACGCGCCGTTTACCTCGACCGCAAACGGCACGAAAAAGTACGTGTCCTTGAGAGCCAAGTACTTCGCGTGCTTCTGAGCAGCTGCCCACTCCGCCACGGCACGTGGGGCTCTCGTGCTCTCGGCTCTGGGCAGGTGGGATGCTGCGTATGTACTGACGCAGGTGGCGTCCCACACGAGGAATCGTCCCTTCTCCCACGGAATGAGCGTGAGTCCATCCGGACGTTCACCATCCAAATGTACTGAACCGCTTCTTCATTGACTCTGTTCCCCCCATTGATGTCTCCATCCCTGAAACCACAAATCCATTGCACCCTGGTAATGACAGTAATATGCCCAAATTTTGTTTTAACGAAGTATCCGAAACCGAAGTACATCGTTTACTTGAAAGGTGTCAATCTGGCTCTGTAGGCTCGGATCAAATCAGTGCAAACATGTTAAGACTGACTCTACCTTACTCCCTTCATGCAATGACTACCATTATAAACAAATCCCTGTTAGAAGGTGTGTTTCCAGAGACCTGGACTTGTTCTGTCGTCACTCCAATACCGAAGAAGAGCACAGTGGAACATCTCAACGATATTCGACCCATAGGAATACTACCTACGTTATCGAAAGTATTGGAAAAGATAGTTTTGAAGCAAATTTTGGCATACTTAGAAAAATCTAATATCATTCCTTTACAGCAATCGGGTTTCCGTTCTGGACATAGTACTTCCACCGCTCTTCTTCACATTGTGGATGATCTGCTTACGGTTTCCGACAAAGGTAGCGCTTCTATCCTCGTCTTACTCGACAACAGCCGCGCCTTTGATTCTATTTTTCCCCCACTCTTAATTTCTGAATTGCGCGCCGCTGGTTTTTCACAAACAGTTTGCAAGTGGTTTACATCTTATTTTAGTGATAGAACACAAATAGTGAAAACATATGATCCGAGTGGCCACCTGAAATTTTCAGACCCGCTCCCCGTCTCGCGTGGCGTGGTCCAGGGCTCAGTTCTTGGGCCTACACTTTTCTCTATTTACACCGCCAGTATATCGAAAATTATTACGCACTGCAAGTACCACCTCTATGCTGATGATACTCAGGTCTATATAGACCTACCTACAAATATTACGGATTTCACTGACGGAGTAAATAAACTGAATGGAGATCTTAAATGTATTGTAGAATGGTCTAAAAAGTTTCACCTTACTGTAAACCCATTTAAAACTGTAGCCTTGATCTGCGGTACAGTGGATCAGGTGCGGAAGATCGAGGAGCTTCAGCCAGCTATTGTGGTTGATGGCACTGTAGTCCCACTTCAAAAGTGTGTCAGAAACCTTGGACTTTATATCGACCAACATCTTAATTTCGATGAGCAAATAGATCTAAAAATCTCTAAAAGTTTTTCTGCGCTTAGTAGTTTATATAAGATAAGACCTTTTATTAGCCCTGGAATTCGTCTCAAGTTATGTGAGAGCTTGGTCTTGTCACAGTTGGGGTATTGCGATGTAGTATACGGACCTTGTCTTAAAAAAAATACTGAAAAAAGAATACAACGCGTTCAAAATGCCTGCATGCGTTTTTGTTATAACATACCTCGCCGACACCATATAACACCTCATTTAATCGAGAAAAAAATACTGAACATGAAGTACTCTAGATCTCTTAAGTATTCTTGTTTGGTTTACAAGATTTTAAAGAAAGGTGTCCCTAAATATTTATATAATAAACTTAACTTTTCTCTTCGTCAACGTAGAAATATTCTTCTTCCGAAGCACAACCTCACTAAGACGAAAGGCTGCTTCAAAATAGTAGCTTCCAAATGTTGGAACGATATACCGCCTCCTATAAAGGAAGCACGCACTGTTCAAACATTTAGGAATAAACTGCGAGAATGGCTTACTGTTTCTCAGCAAAATGAATTTGGAGCTCAGTATGGTTGTGCTTCACCCCCACCTTGACGTTATTCCGTCTAAGTTGTTTAAAATATAGATATACATGTGTATGTATATGTATGTGTGTGTATGTGTATGTATGAATATATATGTGTAAGTTTGTATATATATATATATATATATATATATACTATATATTATGTATACGTGTAATTTTTATCATCTATATTCATTTATGATAGTGTTTGTGATGTGTATGTATAAGTATATACATACAAAATTGTGTATTATATGTAAACATATGTTAATATTTAATCGCCTGCAAATTGTTAACACGTATATTATAATTATGTTATAATTAGGTGATTGTTTATTAGTTTTTGTAAATATTATTATTTTTTGAGTGCTCAATTGTTTGTGTTTTTGTATGAATTAGTTATAAGCTAGACTTAAGTTTTGTATATAGTAATTTTTAGTTATAAGTTTTTGGCCAGATCTGAAAATCGAAACTATCTGCTTGCTGCGGATAGAACGAGCTCTGGACCATTTTGTCTTTTATAATTTTTCGTTTCGTAATTGTTTATTTCATGTCATGTGTTTGAAGAAAGACAAATAAATGCTTTTATTATTATTATTATTATTATTATCTGTCCTCAGCAATCCGGGAGGCTCCAGCGCACACGGCACTCCGACAGATAAAAAAAAAAAAAATACAAGTGCACGGCGGAGCACATATTTCAGCATGTGATGACGTGGAAATCGACCAGCTGACTTAGCGCAGCTTAACCCGTGGTGCCCACGAACATCAACTGCTGCCCCGCACCTGCATCGGTGTGCATCGCACACGTTGCCTCGGAGCCGCAATGCCACTGCCACCCTTAAGGACTCATCGACCAGGGCGGTGCCCAGTCCGGATGAAGGTAGAGCTTTCAACCAGGCACCGGATTCAGGTAGGCCTGCAGCTTTTATGCGAGTAACATCTGGCCCAGTAGCTATCTGTAGCATGTCCGATACCCTCTTTTCGCAACACGGATCGTCCCACTGCCTTTGTATGTGGGGTTTCTCAGGGTGATCTACTGCGGTACATACTGACGACCAAGCTTCCTTGGCCTCCCCCACAAATGGGATGTTGAGCTCGTCGCCCTGTAAACAAAGAATGTTAGCGACGAGTTCAACCACCCCATGCGAGGAAGCCAAAAAAGCTGGTAAGTTTGTGTCGTGTACCCGCCTTACACCCAACCCCCCACGACGAATTGGCAGCGATGCTTGCAGCCATTGTGTCTCATCCATGCTCACGTTGAGGATCCACTCCAATGCCACCCTAATGTATTCATCTACTTCAGCAAGAGAGTCATGATAAAGCCACGTTGGAGAGGTCCTCAATATGAACATTAACTTTGGAATACTTAGGCAACTTCGAAAGAGGGTAAACGCGACATGACTGGACAAGTGATCCAAGTGCTGGCCAGCCTTTTCTAGCATTTTCACCTTATTTTGAATCGCGACTGGAACTGCGTCCCCGAAAATAGGGGCTTCAAGTAGTTCGAACGACCCTCGATCGATGATTTTAATGTCTGAGAAGACCCGACGAAAGTCCTGAGCACATTCTGACGCGGTATCATTACAGGAAAAAAGCTCGCACTTACAACCATTTACCACCAGGCCCAGATCCTCCAGCCTGGGAATCAATAACTCCAAATCCCTAAGAACTACGTCAGGCGCACCACCCAGAGTACCGTCATCAAGATACCATATGTTGAGCGGCGCGCCCAATGAATTTATAATGTCATTGATCGCCGGGCTGAAGAGAAGAGGGCCAAGTGGATCCCTCTGTTGAGCGCCCACCCGCAATGCGATTCTATCGCCATAAAAAATAGGTGACTGGGAGCCACGTAACACTGCTCGAGAAACGGGTTAAGAGTAGGCACTCTAACCCTAGCCTCGGCCAGCATCACGTCCCTCTCAATACTGTTGAATGCATTTTAATGTCAATTTTAAGAATCACATCACCGGTGCGCGCAGGTGACATCGCGAATAGTCTGGTAGCGTGAATGGCCGCCTCGCAGCCAAGAGGGGTTCCAAAGCCCAACTGATGCGGTTGAAAAATGGGTGCTATCTGATCACGAACCGACAGGCAACCCAATTTGGCTACAAGGCGGCGAATAACACTACTTACCGCGATTGGTTTTCTGCCAGCATCCTTTTTCAAAAGAGCTGTTGTTTACAAATGTTATTTACTTATCACTGATTTACTATAAGAAAACAATGGTTCACGTTTTATGCGTAAGGCCTGTGATAGTAAAATTATTGTTGTATATTTCAGTGAAATTAATAAATTAGGTAAGTAAGTTGATTTATGACGTTTAAAAATAGAACTACTGGCTAGATCTCATTCAAACCAATTTTCGTTAGTAGTTTGTATAGTAATACACATCATACATTTTTTCAGTTTTATCATGCCCATATTTTAGAAGTTACGGGGGGGGGACACAAATTTTACCACTTTGGAAAAGTCTCTCGCGCAAACTATTCAGTTTGAAAAAAATGATATAAGAAACCTCAACATCATTTTCAAATACCTTTTGATAGATACCCCACACGTATGGGTTTGATGAAAAAAAATATTTGAGTTTCAGTTCTATGTATGGGGAACCCTAAAAATTTTTGTTTTTTTTTTCAGATTTCATTTTAAAATCTTAATGCGGTTTACAGAATACATCTACGCACCAATTTTCAATAATGTAGTTCTTATAGTTTCGGAATAAACTGGTTGTGACATACGGACGGACGGACAGACAGACAGACATGACGAATCTATAAGGGTCCCGTTTTTGCCATTTGGCTACGGAACCCTAAAAATGATTGAAAAGTTATGCAATAATGAAATAGAAATGTAATGTAGCTCCAAATTACCACGCCTTTGAACTATATGACTGTGTTGTATAAAAATAATAATATCATATCTATAGCTATCAATTAATCTTTGCCCTGACCTATTTCAATAGTACGAGTAGCAACTACACTGTGGGAACTAGAGATTATGTTACAGGTAAATAATGAAAAGAACTAAAAATATACCTACATTCTATTTTATCAATATCTGATCTATAAATAAGATTGAGTCAGTATGAAAGTATGTAATTTCTTATTTGCTTATACTCACGCCTATTATTCCCATTGGGGTAGGCAGAGACTATCGATCGCCACTTTGTACTATCTTGACAAATCTCTCTTGCTTCCCTTACAATTATTATTCTTCTCATAGATGCTTTTTTATTCTTCTCACTTCGGCCCCTAGCCATAATAAAAACATTTTCTATCTGGTCTAGAAACGTTTTTCGAGGCCGTCCTATACCTACTAAAAATACCATCCACATTGGCTAAATATATCTCTTTCACTACTTTATTTTCAACCATCCTCTCTGTGTGCACAAAACACTTTAACTGTTCTTTTTTTTAACTTGCATACAACGTCATCTTTCACACCTACTCGTTCACGTATCACAATATTTTTCACTTTATCACACAACCTACCATTACATACGAGGGGCATGTCAAAAGAAAGTAGATACTCAAAAATTATAAAATATATTTTTTATTACAAGTATCGATCTTTTCAAAGGGATCTTTTCACCCTGAGCACGTATACACTTTTCCATACGTCTGAACCAATTGGAAAATTTCTGTGTAGATACCTCAGAAATCTCGAAATTGTAGGCAACAAGAACATCTTCCCCTTTAGTTTTTCTTTAATTTTTGGAAACAAGTAAAAATCACAAGGCGCTAGGTCAGGGGAATATGGTGGCTGAGGGAGAATTGACACATTTTTCGAGTTGAAAAAGTCTAGTGTTCTAGCAGACGTGTGCGGCGCCGCATTGTCGTGGTGCCAGAGAAGGTGCCGGATTCCTGACTTCGGTCGCTTGTCTCACCAAGCTGATATTACTGTTGGAGCACAAACTGTCACATACCATTCGGAGTTCACCGTTCTTTCATTCTCTAGCACAACAGTAGCAATATGACCCGTTTCGCAGAAAAACGAGGCTACCATTTGTTTCTGTGTGCTTCGTGCACGGCGACATTTCGTTGGAGTTGGCTCGTCTTCAAAGCACCATACAGTCGACTGTCGCTTTGATTCGGGATCATAGTTATGTAGCCATGTTTTGTCACCAGTCAGTATATCATATACCTTTTTTTTCGCCTCCGTTCGTTATCATGAATAGGCACCAATCCATCCGACGGTCTTTCTGCTCATCTGTAAGTTTGTGCGGCACCCATCTCGTCGTGAATTATGGTTTGCATTGCTGCTGATTCAATTCCTATTTCTCGCTCTAGCTTTACATTACATATGTATTCGTCGGTTCTCGCGATTAAGTTTTTTGACTGCTCGAACGTTTTCTTGCGTGACCGCGGTTGGCGGCCGTCCTGTCTTCGCTTCATCTTCGATCCATCCCCGTCCTCTTTTAAATTCAGCAAACCAATTGAATACTGCTGCTTGGGAACAAGAAGACTCACCAAAAGTAGAAGCCAAAAGTTCAAAACATTCCTGAGGCTTTAAACTTTTTTTAAAGTCATAATAAATCATAGCGCGAAAATCACGTCGACTGAGCTCCATTGTTGGAAGTGGATTCCCGCCAGATTTTCGGAAAAATGATGCTCATTCAAATAAAAAATAAATAAAAGAAGTGTGTTCTGTATTCAAATATGTCAAATAAAAAACCAGCCTATAAGATGGTGTATAGCTTGCCAGTGTCAGTTAAATGTGAATAGAGTATCTAACTTCTATTGGCATACCCCTCGTATAGATCTGAGAGATCTCATTTTCACTAAGATATTCTCAATTTCATGTAATTTCTACAACCAGAAAACTGGGTTTATTATCTCATATCACTATTCATGTCCCTACTTAGGGGCTACAACTCACCCTGAATAAGATGCTCTGGCCATAGACACTGACCAAGTGCGGGTTGAAACACAAACAACTACTGTCACAATATTAGCCGAGACACTCCCAGCTTAGCGTGCACTGAGATAAATCTCAAAAAATATGTTTGTAAGGTATTCGCCAGGAATCGAATCAGAGACCTCATAATTGTGAGCCGAGTGTTCTACCGCTAGACTATGGATGTTGTTGATCAGCCCGAACATTATTCACAACCATTATTTTAAATGATGCCATGTAGTGCCACCTTAGAATGTCACTAGCCTAACTGTTTTTGGGCGATGCTGTTGGAGACCCATCACTAGCAATACTTTATTTCTACCATCTTGTCCTTATTTTGGTTAATACATTGATTTTTAATGTGTGATTTGCCGTTTAGTGTCGGCTTAGAATAACACTACCCCGTTTCTACCCGTGGGTGATCGTAAGAGGCGACTAAGGGTATAAGGGCTTTTTAAGTGATTTTTGGGCGATGTTGTTGGAGACCCGTCACCAAAAACATTTATTATTTACCATCTTTTGCTCAATCAACTTCCAAAAATGGCTGAGGAATTTCTCATTCCAAAGCTCTGGCTACCCCGTTAAGGGATTTATAGCCGTGTATGTATGTATGTTTTATTGTGCTGTGTAGTGTCGGCTTAGATGTTCAGTGTCGGCCAAGAATATCACTAGGCCATTTCTTTCCGTGGGCGTTCGTTTAAGGCGACTATGGGTATGGAGGGCTTTTGGCGATGAGGACATGCATCACCAATAACCTTAATTTAACAATTTCTTCACTCAACTTCAAAAAGAAGCTGAGGAATTTATCCTTGAAAGTTCTTGCTAGCCCTTTCAGATATTTAAGCTGTGCGTTTAAGTATGTTTACATACTTACTTATACTCACGCCCATTAATCCCGTCGGGGTAGACTATCGATCCCCACTTGGCACGAACTTGACAAAACTCTCTTGCTTCCCGTACATTTATTATTCTTCGCGTACATGCTCTTTTATTTGTTTGCATTTTTTATTATATCTAAATTATTAGCATTAGATTGAAATAATGAATACAAACATTTAGTGACACTGTCCACATGATATGAGTTAAACCAAATGCAAAATTTAAAAACACTACATTCAGGTGGCGAATTCACCAATGACGTTCGAGGTCAACGAGTAATTAAAGAGCTAATAGAAACGCTTCATTTGCCTGAGCCATCACAATGCTGAGCGAGGCGAGATAAATTAACCGATTCAGCTGGATTTAAGAAAAATGTACAAGGACATACGACACAGGATCAAGTTAGCCCCAAAGCAGGTAAATGGGATTGTAACTCAACGATATATTTAACATATTAACACATATAGACTAGCTAGGCATGAATACTTTGTGATGCGAAATTTGAGCAAAGTATCGAGTGATTGCCTTGAGTATCAACATCGTGGGAGCCCGCATGTACAAGCAATCCTTTGGTAAGCTCGAACACCAAATATGCGTACATACGACATCTGTAGTTAAGAACAAATACACTGCCTATTAAGATATCATATCACCATACGATGATTATATTATATTAACGTCCGCTAGTTTTGTTTACAATTCGGTATGCAAAGTTTTTTTTTGGTATTTATTAATTATTTTTATTCGATAGCAAACACGAAAATAAAAAACTCATTTGAATATTTTTCATTTAAAATGAGTAACTGCAAAGTTATGATTTTTTAAAGATTGTTCAACTTTTGTACTTAATGACGTCATCGATTGAAAATATCACGTAGCGACATGCAAATAAAGCGAAATGTTTAGTAAAAATGTTGCTAATTGCAAAATATTTCACGAATTTGTGATCCCAAATGAAATTATTACGATATTATACTAAACAAACCTATGATTTTCGATGTTTTATTAATAAACTGCAAGAACGAATGTCTTTGACATAACGCTGAAGGTCAAATACTGTTACAGTTTTTTGCTAAAATAACGGTCATCTTAGCTCTGTTTGATTTAATTTCAAGAAAATATGTTTTAAAAACATAATATCTCGAAATGGTTTCATAATCAGCACCACTTTTGTAAAACTTTGCATACCGAATTGTTTCCCATAGACTTACTTATATGGGAAAATTAAGGGTCATCATTTCTCAATGGCAAAATATATCTGAATTTTGTCGTCGTTTAATCCAGTCAAATTTTGTGGTAATCGGATTAATGAGGGTTTATGAGGAGTTCTGTGACAAGCCTAATACAAAACTGTAACTAAGTACGACTAAGCAACACCATTTATGATATAATTTAAATCTTTTTGTTCATGAAAACCTCATGTGAGGATTATTACTAATAAATAAAGAATAAATAAAGGAAAGAACAATCTCGAATTAGTAATTAATAAAAATTCGGATTCCTACCTCCGAATTAGTAAAAATTCGGAGGTAGGAAACGCAAACACTACTAAAACGTGTAAAAGAAATAAAGGATAGAAGAATTTCGCGCTGGCAGCCATTGACACGGTAGCTCAATTGGCAAGAGCGACGGGGGCGTATACCCGAGGTCGCGGGTTCGAATCCCGCCTGTGTCGAGATTTTTCTTTCCTTTATTTATTACCATTTATGATAATCATACAAATGTTGACCTCAGCGGATTAAATATCCGGACTCAATGGCTAATAACCTTACCCCTCGGTCCCAGACGTCGTTAATAATATATAAAAAAACACATTAACCTTGGATGTATTTTGTGTATTCGCAACCTTAAGCCATGGCGACTTAATTATACAATGAAAATGAACAACACCTATCATCGCAATGTCAATTGAGTTTTTAATATAATTAGTATCTCATTAAGAAAAGTTTGAAACAAACAAACAGTAATCAAGAAAATTGCTAGGTCTATTCTTAGTCTATTGAACTCTTTGATGTAAGATCAAACAAATACACTATTTACAAGACAACAAAGGAAGTTATGCCTTCTTTCAATGACTAGATCTGTGATGTAATGAAGCGCAGTTCGATGTGATCATATTTATGTGTATCTTTTACTTAATTAAGAAATACTCTAAATTGTAATAGTTTCTAAAACTTCTTGAAAAAGTGGCAATGAAATGGATTTTTGGGCAATGTGGTTAGAGACCCGTCACCAAAAACATTTATTATTACCATCTTTTCCCCACTCAACTTCAAAAAGTGGCTGAGGAATTTCTCATTCCAAAGCTCTGGCTACCCCATTTAGGGAATTGTAGCCGTGAGTATATGTATGTATGTATGTATGAAATGGATTATTATAGTGTTTCAGAATTTTGGACATGTACGTGCGGTCGAAGGACTAAAAACTTACTTTAACATATGTATCTAAAATATACATACATATACTCACAGCTATTAAATTTAAAAACAGGTAGCATAAACTTTAGTGTTCAATATTCCTCAGTCCTTCAGATAGTTAACTTGGAAAAGATGGTAAAAAAAAGGATGATAGGTTATGAGTCTCTAGCCACAACTCCCAACAATCACTTAAAAAGCCACAATACCCTTAGTAACCCCTGACGGTATGCACGCGGGATGAAACTGGTAGGTGTTATTGTTAGCCGACACGAAACGGCTATTGGTATATTTTCATGTGAATTTGTATATGTGTGCGTAGTCGCCAGCGAAAAGCAAGTGAATTATATATTTATATATTTAGTACTCTTATACAATGTTAGTTATGAGATTAATGCTTGTAATAATTACAAACCACTGAGCTGTGTTAACTTCTAAAAATATATAAATATTGAAGGAGCCGACAAAAATGTTAATTTAGCTGTGCTTTTGGATAATATATATAATAGACTTAATACAATTTTCCTTTGCAACAAAGACGTTAATTCTCAAACCATGATTAGACCGCCTGGGATATGCCATTCGTATGAACATCTAATAATTATAATGAAAATGTACTTGAAAGATACACAAATCATTGTAAAATATCTGAAAATAATTCAAGCAGCGTGATTTATGAGAAAATCAACCCTTAATGAACACATTTCAAAACCTCCGCTCCAAAATTTCATACCATCAATGTTTCCAACAGTGAAACAGTACAATGTTTCCTTTCCCTCAATTAGTATTCGGGATTAGCAATTTCGTTGGCTCAACCCAAATGAACAGCGAGAATTCTAGATTCTATCCAAACTGGTCTGAATATCTTTGAACTGAATACTTCGAGTAAGAAGGTCGGTTACATTTACACATTTTGGTTTAATTTATTAATTTTGTATTTGAATAACATTAATTTGAAAATTATATTTTGTGATATGTTTCGTGTAATTTATTTGGTTTCAAACGTACTTGAACCTAGTGTGAACTTAGTGATAGCTCAGTGAGTATAACACCACTTATCGTGCTTAGCATAAACATACATATACTCACGGTTATAAATCCTTGGGAGGGGTGGCCAGAGCTTTGGAATAAGAAATTCCTCAGCTACTTTTGGACGTTGTTTGGTGATAAGATTGCAAAACAAAATGGGTCTCCAATCGCATTGCCCAAAAATACCTCAAAAAGCCCCGAAAACATAAGCCGCCTCTGGCAGACACTGCTATTCTTAGCCGACAATACACAGCTACCTAGCTTACCAAAATATAAAGGTCTAAATTAGTCTTTCCTACTTACACGTTGTTGTTGCGCTGTCCGCTATATAACCGCTTCTACGAAACTTCGAGCCGTAAACATGTGATCATTGGTTATTACCATCATACCAATAACTTAGAAAGCTTCATATCCCTTAGTCATGTACGGATCCCAATGAGAATGAATGAGGCAGTGCTTTTTTATGTGAAAACTAAATAAATTTAACTAAATTCTATTATTTACATTGCTGTGTGTGCTGTGTAGTGTCGGCTTAGAATAGCACTACCTCATTTCTTCCGGTGGGTGTGCGTAAGAGGCGACTAACGGTATTGGGGCTATTAAGGGATTTTTGGGCGATGTACAACCTTTATTTTAACATCTTACACACACCCACCGGAAGAAATGGGGTAGTGCTATTCTAAGCCGACACTACACAGCAAGTCAAATGTAGCAAATGGTGGAGTATATCATGAAAACTATACAAGTATTTCAAGATCCAATAGAGACTACATCTACTTAGATATATTAATTAAGCGCGTCAGTCACTTAGTGTTTATACATACATACATATACTTACGGCCATAAATCCCAAAGAGCCAGAGCTTTAGAGCTAGAAACTTCTCAGCCACTTTGGAAGTTGGTAGGGGACAAGATGGCAGAAATAAAGTTTTTTGGGATGGGTATCCAACCACATCACCACACTTAAAAATATCCATACCCTCAGTACTTACGACACCCGTTAGGTTAAGGTTAGAAAAGGGTAGTGGCATCCTAAGCCAGCACTACACGGCTCAGTTTATGCAATTATTCCTTGACCTCACCAGCTTCGCATGGATAAGGTTTCTCCTTAAATATCTTGGGCATGACGGTGCCCCCGCCGAGTCGAGCACGAACCAAACATTGCCGTACCATGGTACATTGCTTTACTGGACCCATTCTGCTGCATTTCCAGGCCCCTATTTAAGAATCTTTGAATAGGTCCAGAACACAGAATATTATTTTCACATTAGTGGTTACAAGTATACGGAGAACACACTTGGACCAAATTGAGAGTGTGCTCAAAAAGGCTGGCGTCCGAAGTATGAAGAATAAAAGAGCATGTATGAAAAGATTGATGGATGTAAACGAAGCTAGAGAGGTTTGTCAGGATCGTACGAAGTGGCGATCGATAGTCTCTGCCTACCCCAATGGGAATTAATGGCGTGAGTATATGTATGTATGTATGTATGTAAGTACACGGGCAGTCATATGACATTAACTATGAAAATAAAGAATTCGCATTTAGGTACCTTAGGCTTGGAACGACTTTGTCCAGATTAAATTAGTTTTTAGAGATAAACTAGCAGCTTCATCGAGACTTGGCTAGTTTTTACATAACGTTTTTGGTGGCATTTAAGGTTTTTTCAATCACTACAAACTCTTTTTGAAATTTAGAATGATGGTATACAGCTGTGTAGTCTTGGCTCATAATATTACTGAGCTATTTCTTCCCACGAGTATCATAAGAGCTCGGCTTTAGCTGTGTAGTGTCGGCTTAGAATGGCACTACCCCATTTCTTCCGGTGGGTGTACGTAAGAGGCGACTAACGGACTTGGGGCTTTTTAAGGGATTTTTGGGCGATGCGGTTGGAGACCCATCACCAACAACCTTTATTCTACCATCTTTACCCCACTCAACTTTCAAAAGTAGCTGAGGAATTTCTAATTTCTCAGCTCTGGCTACCCCTTTTAGGGATTTAAAGCCGTGAGTATATGTATGTATGTATGAGTATCATAAGAGGTAACTTAGAGTTTTGGAGCTTCTTAAGTAATAGATAAATAAATATACAGACATATTATACACAGATCTGGTGTTCAGAGTACCCACGTTTTGCTTGGACAGTGTACTCACGTGATAGGAGGCAGGTCTATCGCCGTTTTGTACAAATACACTATCACAAGTACAACTTAGCCATGTAGGTTTCCTCACGATGTTTTTCCCCACCGTTAACAACGATGATTAATTAACATACATACTTACATACATACATATACTAACGGCTGTAAATCCCTAGAAGGGGTAGCCAGAGCTAAGGAATTAGAAATTCCTCAACCACTTTTGGAAAGTTGAGTGGGGAAAAGATGGTAAAATAAAGGTTGTTGGTGATGGGTCTCCAACCGCATCGCCCAAAATCCCTTTAAAGCCCCCAATACCGTTAGTCGCCTCTTTCGTACACCCACCGGCAGAAATGGGGTAGTGCTATTTTAAGCCGACACTACACAGCAATATAATTAACCACACATGATTTTAGAAAAGACAAATTGGTGTAGGCCTGACCCGGGATTCGAACCCTCATCATCTGCGCTATAATTGGTGTTGCAAATCTATACTCAGTAATATGTGTAAAATTATCATTACTACATATACAATACGTTCAAGATAAAGAGTTCTTTTCTCTTTGAAAATTTTAATTTGAATGCGCCGCAGTAATACTAACAACGGAATAAAGTTGCTTTTGTATTTACCTGGAAAGAGGCTTCATTATTATCTCTTGCGGGTTTCATTTCTGTAATTTATAGATAAAATGCCTCTGCTGTCTGGAAAAGATCTCTTTTAATGATAAGACCAATTCATATTAAAACGTCCGTGACCGAGTGGTTTGGTGACTCGTTTCTGGATCCGGAGGTCACGGGTTCAAATCCCGCTGAGAGCAACATTTATGTTATGAATATAAATAGTGTTTTTTAGTTTTGGTTTATATCCATAAGTGTATTATAACATAACATAAACGTTCACGCCAAATATCCCAGAAGGGGTTGGCAGAGGTACTAATACTTCTGAATATCATGTGACTTCGTCACCTGGTGTTCAGAGTACCTACGTTTTGCATGGACAGAGTACTTACGTGATAGGGGCAGGCCTATCGCCGCTTTGTACGAATACACTGTTACATGACTAAGTGCAACTCAGCAATGTGGGTTTCCTCATGATGTTTTCCCTCACCGTTAACAACCATGATAAATTAACCACTTTAGAAAAGACAAATTGGTGTAGGCCCGGGATTTGAACACTGGTCGCTTGCACGTTAACCGGTGTTCTACCCATTAAGCTATCACGTCGTCCCTTCGGGGATATTTGGCGTGAACGTTTATGTTATGTTATGTTATTATAAGTGTATTATATAATATTAAATATATCGGTAAGTTAGCATCTGCAACCACGAGTCATTACATTGTGATTATCTTGAGGCTAACTTGATCTGCGTCACATGTGATATATTATTGAAACTGATTTTCTTAGAATAGCACTACCCCATTTCTTCCGGTGGGTGTACGTAAAAGGCGACTAACGGTATCGGGGCTTATAAGGAATTTTTGGGCAATGCGGTTGGAGACCCATCACCAACAACCTTTATCTCACCATCTTTCACACACTTCAGTTCACTTCACTTCACTTCACCACTTTTCACTCAACTTTCCAAAAGTGAATTAGGAATTTTTAATTCCTCAGCTCTGGCTCCCCTTTCTTGGGATTTATAGCCGTGAGTATATGTATATATGTATGTACAGTGATATGACTTGGTCCAAATAAACCAAGGCTTCCTATGGACAATTTCTCTCTTCGCTAACATCCTTGGTATATACAAATATGGCTTAGAAAAAAACACAGTGGTGCAAGCCCGACTCAATTGTTAAATGGTATAATTGCAGAACAGGGACTACTTACGAAAGACATTTTCAAACATACATACATATACTCACGGCTATAAATCCCTTAACGGGGTAGCCAGAGCTTTGGAATGAGAAATACCTCAGCCACTTTTCGAAGTTGATTGGGGAAGAGATGGTAATAATAAATGTTTTTGTTGACGGGTTTCCAACCACATCGCCCAAAATTCACTTAAAAAGCCCTTTTACCCTTAGTCGCCTCTTACGATCACCCACGGGTAGAAATGTGGTAGTGTTATTCTAAGCCAACACTACACAGCAAACAACAACAAAGTTTTGTTTTTTAAAATATGGTTGGTAACCTCAAAGAACATCGTTATACTAAGTCAGTCAGTAGGTTTGATCCGTACAAACAGGTGGCACAAAGGCATGACAAGGCAAAAGATGTATCTTTTAACACGCTTATTCACTTTGAGGACAAATTTCAGATTGATTGTATGATGGAAAATGACCACGAGAACAAAATTGTCGTGCCGTAGTCTGAAGAATAAAAGGGTACCTAGTCGGTGCTTAAATTCTTTCACAAACAAAATTGGCTATAAAATGAAAATTAGTCATGATATTTTATTTTTTTTATATATATTTATTTTTATATATACTTTTTTTTTCACATTTCTGCCCGTGGGTGATCGTAAGAGGCGACTAAGGGTATAGGGGCTTTTCAAGTAATTTTTGGGCGATGTGGTTGGAGACCCGTCACCAAAAACATTTATTATTACCATCTTTTCCCAATCAACTTCCAAAAGTGGCTGAGGAATTTTTCATTCCAAAGCTCTGGCTACCCCGTTACGGGATTTATAGCCGTGAGTATATGTATGTATGTATGTATGTACTTTTTTAAATAAAACTTGATTTAGTTAGATTACATTAAACACAATATTTATTCAAAACGATTGCTACTATTTTTCACAAAAGCCTTCAATCTTCGCGGCCAGTCTTCAATAGCAGCACGGCCCATATTCATGTCGATATCGGTCTCTGCTTTAGTCAATGATGACTTTAGGCTGCTCAAATTTTTGTGAGGCTTAGAACAGACCTTCTCCCCAATTTCGGCAAAATTTTGTAATCCAGTAGATTGAGGTGAGGGCTAGATGAGGGCCAATCTTGATACCTTAATAGCTCGACATTCTGGCGCTCAAACCACTCCTGAGTTGTTTTGGCCTTATGAGCGGGTGCAGAGTCCTGTTGAAACACAAATGACCGTCTTCCAAAGAGTGTCTGAGATAGATCTTTTACTATGCGATCTAAAACCGTATCTCCGTACACTTTTGCACTGGTTTTGACACCTTTTTCACAAAAATGCACTTCAGTAGGGCCATAGTAGGACACTCGCCACTAAATCATGATTGATAATGGATGATGACTCTATGGTGCTACACTCTAAGAATGGCATTTCCAGCGGCTGCAGAGCTGGTAGCGTATACTCTGGCATTTTTTTTTGTTGTATCTCTACTAAATATTAAAAATTTTGGTTTTAAATAAAGATAACTAATATTATTCACGAATTTAATTGTAATAATGTAAAAATACAGAGTACAATATGCGGTCACTTGATGTCACAGAATAGAGAGAGACAGTGATGTTTTAGAGTGAGAAAGAGGAACACTCAAGAGCGTCTAAGCACTAAAGGCGCGAAATTCAAAGTAATACATTCAACACCCTACCTGAATTTAAGCCTTACTTAAACAAGTAACAAAACTAATGACCTACAAAAATTACAAAATGAAATTAAACCTACAGAATTATAGATTATTCCCAAGTCATTAGGACAGTGATTTATATGACAACATTCCAATTCCAAGTTTAGATCTTAAAAATAGAAATATCTTTTGACAACGCTTTTGTAAGTATGTCTGCGTACTGATAATCACTACTAACAAACTTTAACACAATGATCTTTTGATGGTACTTTTCTTTGATAAAATGACATTTGATTTCAATGTGTTTACATCTTTTGTGAAAATTAATATTTTTAATGACACTAATAGCACTTTGATTGTCCAATAGAAGACATATGGAGTCTTGTTTATATTCATTTACGTCATTTAAGAATTGTCTGATCCACATTGTTTCTTTGGTAGCAGCACAGGCTGCCATGAATTCAGCCTCAGTCGTAGATAGAGCCACTGTTTGTTGTCTTTGGCTGGACCAAGTCACAGCTGCCCCATTCTTAATGAACACATAGCCAGTGACTGAACGGCGTGTATCCAAATCATTTGCATAGTCGGCGTCGCTGTAACCTGTGACTTCTGAGGTTTGTGGAGATTGTGTGTAACACAATCCATATTCCTAATAAATAAAGAATAAATAAAGGAAAGAAAAATTTCGACACAGGCGGGAATCAAACCCGCGACCTCGGGTATACGCCCCGACGCTCTGCCAACTGAGCCACCGTGTCAATTGGCTGCCAGTGCGAAATTATTCTATCCTTTATTTATTTTACACGTTTAAGTAGTGTTTGCGTTTCCTACCTCCGAATTTTAACTAATTCGGAAGGCCACTTGTCTACCTTTTCAGATAGAATGCAAATGTTGAAAACGCCTAACTATCACATAATTTAAATCTTTTTGTTCATGAAAACCTCATGTGACGCCCCAACGCTCTGTTGCTCAGTTGGCAGAGCGTCGGGGCGTATACCCGAGGTCGCGGGTTCGATTCCCGCCTGTGTCGAAATTTTTCTTTCCTTTATTTATTCTTTATTTATTAGTAATAATCCCCACATGAGGTTTTCATGAACAAAAAGATTTAAACAATCCATATTCTTTTGTATCTTTCAAATACTTAAAAATCCTTTTTACTGCATTCCAATGGGTTTGGTTGTGACAATTAAGAAATCGACTCACCAGACTAACTGCAAACATAATGTCGGGTCGACTCACAATGGCTAGGTGCATCAGAGAGCCCACTGCTTCCCTATATGGTATGTCCTTATCGGCTTCTCCATCTCCTTTATGCAACTTCATGTGAGGGTCAACAGGAACACTGTTGGAATTAGCATTATTCATATTGAATTTGACCAACATTTGTTCTATATATTTAGTCTGATGTATAAATATGCATTTACTATATTGCTCAATTTGCATTCCTACAAAGTTAGCAGGTTTAGTTAATATTTTAATTTCGAAAATGGTTTTCAATTCTTTAGTAATTTCTTTTAGTGCCATTTCATCTGTTGAGAATAGCAACCCATCGTCGACATATAAACATAGATAGCATTTCTTTTTATTGACTTGACCAACATACACACATTGGTCAGCTTTACTGTTAACAAAGCCAAATTTCTTGAGCACTGAGTCAAATCTGCTATTCCAGCACCTTGGAGCCTGTTTTAGGCCATATAGAGATTTTTTAAGTTTACATACCATGTTGTCTTCATGGCGCAGGCCCTCTGGTGGTGTCATGAATATTGTCTCTTCAAGTTCTCCATACAGGAATGCCGTTTTGACATCTAATTGTACAATTTTAAGATTATTTTGTACTGCTACAGATAGAAGTAAACGTATAGAGTCATACCTGACTGTTGGAGCATAGGTTTCGTGGTAGTCAATGCCCTTTGTCTGTGCATAACCTTTTGCACACAGCCTTGATTTGTACCTCAGACCTGTTGATTCATCCTTGATTCGGAAGATCCATTTGCATTGTATCACTTTTGCATCCACAAGTTTTTCAATCAATGTCCAGGTATTATTCTTCTGATGAGCATCTAGTTCCTCACTAATGGATTTCATCCATTTATCTTTGTCAGCTGAGTTTACAGCCTCTTTATATGTCATTGGAATGTCTGACAGGATGTCTTCATGTCCACACAGGTATATATTTTCTTCTGAATCATCAGGTTTTACATTGTCTACCCTTTTCTTCCTAGGTCTCAATGTTATGTTACTAACTGGAGGAGAATCCATCTTGATGTCAGGAGCGTACTCACTTTCTGAAGATGATTTACTTTCACATACAGTATCATATGAATTTGATGAACTTGAATCATCATCTGCTTCTGTGATATCATTTTCTTCACTAATATTCTTATTCATAGGATTCTTCTCTGACAGTTCTACAGGAACATAATCTCTTTTGACAATAGATTCAAGAAATGTAGCATCCCTGCTTTTGATCACTTTTCTGGATTTTGGTATTATAAATCTATATCCCTTACTGTGATCACAATAACCAATGAAGATCATCTTCTGTGCCTTAGGATCCCATTTCTTACGTTTTTTATGTGGTAAGTGCACCATGGCTTCACAACCAAATATGCGCAAATGTTTCACATTTGGTTTGTTTCCGGACCACAGTTCCTCAGGTGTTTTGAACGACAGCGACTTGGTTGGAGAACGATTAATCACATAGGCAGCGGTGTGTACTGCATCAGCCCAAAATTGTTTAGGTAATTTTGCATTCAGTAGCATACATTTTGCTCTTTCAATGAGTGATCTATTCATGCGTTCTGCTGTCCCGTTTTGTTCAGGAGTGTATGGTGTGGTTGTTTGGTGTATGATACCAGCAGCTTTTAAGTAATCAGAGAAATTCTTGTTGACATATTCTAAGCCATTATCTGTCCTTAGAATTTTTATATGTGTATCGAGTTGATTTTCTACTTCATTTTTAAATTCTTTAAATTTTTCCAGTGTTTCAGACTTGTTACGAAGAAAATACACATAAATCTTCTTTGAATAGTCATCAAGAAATGTAAGAAAGTATTTAGCACCTCCCAATGTTTGTGTTTCCATAGGCCCACATATATTGAAGTGAACCAATTGAAGCGGAGCCTTTGCTCTGTTTCCTTCACTTTTAAAAGGCAGACGTGTGTGCAGAAGTCCACATACCAGGCATCATTTTGAGTTGATGATACTACAAATACAGCAGCATATGATGAGCTACTTGCCTTTTGTTGTGTGTCTTTTGCCTTAGCTTTACATTCTGGACTTTTGTGCCCGTACTTATTACAGGTGTAACACCTAGGTCCTTTAGATTGTTTTTTATTTTTCAGGAACTTTTTGTTTACTGCAAATGCTTTGGAATCACTTTCTGATAATCTTACATCTTGTAATAACTTAGCCTTAACAGAATCTGAAGTGATTTTCATCCCGGAGCTCTCAATGGCAATTATCATTGGCTGATATGATTCTGGCAGACCGGAGAGTAACACTTATCGCGTAACACGTAACGCCAAGCCACTCATCATCGACCTTAAAACCAATGTTTCGGAGCTTATGAGCAGTACTCATTATTTTGCTTACATATTCCTCTACATTTTGACATCCGCTGAGCGATGTATTGCATAAATCTCGCAGCAGACCAACTCGGCGTGTCAGCCCAGAGTCGTCGAATGCTGACGACAGCTTATCCCATACTTCTTTTGCAGTGTGAGCCTCTTGAATATGCACATAATTAGCCGGATCTATCGAAAGTATTATTTTGGTTTTCGCCTTTGTGTCTCTTTTAGGATCTACTTGTTGCAAATTGCTTTCTACGCAGTCCCATAACTCTTCGTGTTGTAGATAAGTTTGCATGTGTGCAGAAGTCCACATACCAGGCATCATTTTGAGTTGATGATACTACAAATACAGCAACATATGATGAGCTACTTGCCTTTTGTTGTGTGTCTTTTGCCTTAGCTTTACATTCTGGACTTTTGCTTACATATTCCTCTACATTTTGACATCCGCTGAGCGATGTATTGCATAAATCTCGCAGCAGGCCAACTCGGCGTGTCAGCCCAGAGTCGTCGAATGCTGACGACAGCTTATCCCATACTTCTTTTGCAGTGTGAGCCTCTTGAATATGCACATAATTAGCCGGATCTATCGAAAGTATTATTTTGGTTTTCGCCTTTGTGTCTCTTTTAGGATCTACTTGTTGCAAATTGCTTTCTACGCAGTCCTATAACTCTTCGTGTTGTAGATAAGTTTGCATAGCAAAACGGCATGTTGCGTAATTTTCACGACCGGATAGTTTTTCGATCAGTACAAGTTGACATTTTCTACGAGTTTACTCAATTCAGATACACGATAATAATTTGCAAATGTCCTACACTTTTTTTTTGCTTTTGAGGTTATGTTCACACTTCATATCAATGTCTTTTATCACTGTATTTACGATTAGATTTTACACTGACTTTATTTCTGAGCTTTTCTGGGCCCATAACCTTTTGGTTTTAAATAAAGATAACTAATATTATTCACGAATTTAATTGAAATAATGTAAAAATACAGAGTACAATATGCGGTCACTTGATGTCATAGAATAGAGAGAGACAGCGATGTTTTAGAGTGAGAAAGAGGAACACTCAAGAGCGTTTAAGCACTAAAGGCGCGAAATTCAAAGTAATACATTCAACAAAAAAGAAACTCGTCTGTAAACAGGATATCGCGGTGTCTTTTTCTTGCGAACCGCTTAAGCAATACTTTGCATTTTTTGGCTCTCACAGCTATCAGACGCGGTTTCAGAACATGTCCACTATATTTTCGGTAAGCTCGTAGTCCCAGGTCTTCATCGAGTACTTTTATACGGTACTTTTGGTTAAACCCGTCTTCAAAGACATCAATTTCTACTTGCGGTCGGGATTTCTTGCCGTACGCGCCTTGATTGCTTTGATCATCCCTAGAGTCCTCACAGAACGAAGTCTGCCAGTTCTTTTCTCGTCATCAATACTAGAGGTTTCATTGTACCTCTTGATGGTACGGTATAAGAACCTCATCGTGAGTTTTAATCTTTGAAGCAAGTTGAATATTGTCTTTGGTGGACGGCCACAACAATGCAATGCAATTACTGTTCCTCAGTTCTCTTTGTGAGTCTACTCCGTCGTAAAATAATTATGAATGTTATTGTGATTTAGCAGGTTAGTATTAAAAAAATAATTGAAAATCGAACACCATTTAATATATTTGTCTAGGTGTTCTATTTTTGAAATAAATGGCCAGTGACAGTATTTAAGAACCAACTAGGTATGTATGAAAAGATTTATGAAGGTAGATGAAGCTCGAGAGATTCGCCATGATTGTGTTAAGTAGTGATTCATACGAGTAGTTCCTACCTAAAATTAACTTTTAGTTCTGTCACACTTTTGGGTATATTGATAGATCATAGCCGTGTAGTGTCGGCTTAGAATAACACTACCCCATTTCTACCTGTGGGTGATCGTAAAAGGCAACTAAGGGTATAGGGCCTTTTGAAGTAATTTTTGGGCGATGTGGTTGGAGACCCGTCACCAACAATTATTTATTATTACCATCTTTTCCCCACTCAACTTCCAAAAGTGGCTTAGAAGTTTCTCATTCCAAAGCTCTGACTACCCCGTTAAGGGATTTATAGCCGTGAGTATATGTATGTATGCATAAATGTGAGGTCATAATAAGATATTGATCTGTGCATAATATGTCCGTATATTTATTGATTTGAATGTGGTGCTGTTCTTAAAGATCAGAGACATAAAGAAGACCAAAATATATCTCCTAAATAAAATATCACTTAACATTAGAGTAATAAATTTTGTAAAAGTCCAAGAAATTTACATCATTTTCAAGTTATCTAAAGTTCTCGTAACTTCGCCGCGTCGTTTTAAAATTGAGACCATTTTAAAAGTTATCTAATAGAGAAAAAGTTTGAAGTGGTTTAGGTGAAAGCAAAGAAAAGTATTATTTCAAATTTGCGGTACACTTGAAGATAAATGGTGTGTTATAAAACATTTTGTAAATGAGTGTTTAGAAAAACTGTAATGTTTAAAAGACAAAAACTCAAATTATCCAAGCCAATTGTAGAATTATATAACATTTACTTTCTTCATTAGCGGTTTTCACTTATATTTACTCAATTACTCCACAAAAAACTACATAAAGTTTTTTTTTACGTTTTAAGAATTTTTAATTTTTAATGTTATTATTTTTCGAGAATTTCTGTTTTCTTTTTTTATTTGCCATGAAATTTTCGCTAAAGAGACAAATGTATTCGTCGAAATAATTGGAGGTTGCGGGTTCAATCCCCACTGATAGCAACATTTTATGAGATGAGCTTTGTTTTGGATATTATTTATGTGTTTATTCCATAATACAAATTTGCTCGAGATAGAGATATGAGATAGTTTAAAGTCATACATAACTTCCGATTTCCATATAAATATGAAATAAATATTTTTGTATTTCTTATATTCTGCATTTTAAGCGAAAGATTCTGTCGAATTGAAAAATCACAAATATGTTTCTTAAGGAAAATTTCCATGAAGGTCAAATGAAATTCTTTGACCTTTTTCTCTCGAAATATCTGTCTTTTGAAAATAGAATCAAGCCTATAAAAATATTTGTTTCACCCTTTTGCGGAAAGGAGTTTTTCTTAATTTTGCATGTAAACAAATTTAATATTACTTTTTCCATGAAAAAGATACGTAAAAAAGGGGAAAAGAATATGATCTGAGTAGTAAAAATATAATAACCATATACGGACAATTAATAATAATAATAATAATAAAGTGCCTCTCGAAAGGAGGCCAAGGCTGCCCCGAGTTCCTCTCAGCATCAAGGTTCGGGATGTCGTTGAGGCCGTCAATAACATGCTGCCATCATTTTTAGAGAGCAGCATGGACCTTTGGGATACGGATTCAATTCTCTTTGGCGCCGCGATGACAGTTTGTCAATTTGTCGGCGTCAGGATGCCGCCAACGAGAGCTGGTGGCTCCCGCCAGGCTGGCAGTACTAGTCCCAGGACTAGAACTAGACCAGCCTGGATGAGGCGGATTGAAAGCCGTATCACAAGGGCCAGGGTCCTCATCGGCAAACTGACCAGCTTCAGATCAGGCAACAATAGGCCGAGGGTGGTGCGCTTCGTCAGGGAGGCATTCCCTGGTGAGAATGTCTTTGACAACTCACCGGAGTTTGCCTGTAGACTGGTGGAGCGCATCGATGATCTGAAGCAGAAGATCGCTGCTTGGGGTAAGCGAATTAGGCGATATTCTGAAAGGGTAAAGAGGTACCAACAGAATCGTCTCTTCATGAGTGACCAGAAGAAGTTCTACAGAACTTTGGAGCGTCCCGATGTGGTTTCGACGGGTCAGCGACCGGAAAAAGCCGATGTGGTTGCCTTTTGGCGTGGGCTTTGGTCGCTGCCTGTTGATCACGAAGAGGGCCGATGGTTCGAGGCGGTCGAGGGAGCGTGCGAGCCCATAGCGCCCATGAACCCCGTCAACATATCCGAGGAGGATGTGGTGGCTGCGATCCGTAAGGCTCCGAACTGGAAAAGTCCGGGGCCGGACGGATTGCACCATTACTGGTTGAAGGGGTTCACGCGCTGTCACGCTACTCTCGCCCGTCAGTTCCAAAGCGCCCTCGAGAGTGGGACGCTCCCGAACTTCTTAACTACTGGGGTCACTCATTTAGCTCCAAAGAGCGATGCTACCGCGGATCCATCACAATACCGCCCCATTACTTGTCTTTGTACAATTTACAAGACCTTGACATCCGTTCTGAGCTCCAAGATTACTCAACACATTGTTGATAACAATGTGATCTCTGGAGCTCAGAACGGATGTAGGGGCGGTAGTCGCGGTAGCAAGGAGCTGCTCCTTATCGACGCGGTCGTAGGCCAACTGGTCAAACGCAACCGCCGGAACTTCTCCGCTGGCTGGATAGACTACAGGAAGGCGTTCGATTCGGTACCTCATACATGGCTCATGAGGGTCCTCGAGCTGTACAAAATTGATAGTGCAGTTCGACACTTCCTCGGGCAATGTATGGGGTGCTGGAGAACGATCCTGAGTTTAGACGGTCAGCGGATGACGGACGCGGATGACCAAATTGATATAAGGCGAGGGATTTTCCAGGGCGATTGCCTGAGTCCAGTTTGGTTTTGCTTGGCTCTGAATCCTCTAAGTACACTCTTGGAGAATTCGGGGACGGGCTTTCAGTTTCGGAGAGGCGGACCACGCTTGCCTCATCTCCTTTACATGGATGACCTGAAACTTTACGCCCCCACGGCTGACAGATTGGCGGAGCTACTGACGATCACTAATGATTTCAGTGGTTCCGTCAAGATGGAGCTCGGGGTCGATAAGTGTGCGGTCATCCATGTTGAGAAGGGGCATGTCGTGCACTCTGATGGTGTCGATGTCGGCACCAATCATTTGAGGGCACTCTCCGAGGCTGAAACATACCGGTATCTGGGCATGTCACAAACCATCGGTGTGAAGGTGGCAGACGTGAAACAGGGTGTTTGCGAGGAGTTTTATGAACGCCTGAAAAGTGTGCTTAATAGCTACTTATCAGGCGTTAATAAGATCCGAGCCATTAACTCCTGGGTCATGCCTGTACTGATGTACACATTTGGCGTGCTCAGATGGACTCAGACCGAACTCGACGCTCTGGACAGACGAGTCCGCACGATGATGACCTCTCATCGAATGCATCATCCGAGGTCGTCGGTTATGAGATTGTATATTCCGCGGAAGTGTGGTGGTCGAGGCCTCTTGAGTGCCAAAACCATGCACAACCGCGAGGTATGCAACCTCAGAAACTATTTTTTGACGATGACGGATGATAGTATTCGGGGAGAGGTGGTCGCTAGTGATAAAGGACTGACTCCCTTATCGTTGGCTTCACAGGATTGGCGAACCCCGGAGGTACTTAGCACCTCTGATCGGGAGTCCGTATGGAAAGAGAAGGAGCTGCATGGGAGGTTTTACAAGGTACTTCACGAACCTTTCGTGGACCGTAAAGCCTCCCTGCATTGGCTGCGTTTCGGGGACCTCTTTGGGGAAACCGAAGGTTTTGTCTGTGCAATACAAGACCAGGTTATCAAGACGCGGAACTATCGGAAATACATCCTAAAGGACGGTACCACAGACGTTTGTCGAGCATGTGGCCGTCCCGGAGAGTCACTTAGGCATGTTATTTCCGGTTGTTCGGCTCTTGCTAACACTGAGTACTTGCACAGACACAACCAAGCAGCCAAAATCCTGCATCAGGAGCTCGCTCTAAAATACGGACTCTTGCAACAGAGGCTGCCGTATTACAAGTATCTGCCGGAGCCAATCCTAGAAAACGACCGTGCCAAAATCTATTGGGACCGATCCGTTATCACGGACAGGACTATTCTAGCGAATAAGCCTGATATCGTGGTATGGGATCGGTCGCAGTCGAGGGTATTTCTAGTGGATGTCACTATCCCTCATGACGAGGGTCTCGTGAAAGCCGAAACCGAGAAGCGTCGGAAATATCTCGATCTGGCTCACGAGATCACCGACATGTGGGGTGTGACTTCGACAGAAATAATCCCAATTGTTTTATCCGCGAACGGGTTAATTCCAACCAGCCTCGCTAGCAACTTGAGGCGGTTGGATTTCTGTGGCGTGTCGGTTCCAGCACAAATGCAGAAAGCGGTGCTGCTCGATACGGCTCGGATCGTCCGTCGGTTCTTGAACCTGACTCCCTGACCCCGACCGTCTGTGCTTTTGTCGGGGAGTACCGCCTCTCCCATTTAAAATTTATATTTTCATTTTCGGCCATGGGAGAGGCGAGAAACAAAAATGCTTTTCGAAATAATAATAATATAATATGGCGTAGGGATGTGACGACCCCACCGCCCATTGTTGGAATGGCAGGATGACATGTCTACCAGCTTGCCATTCCAGCAATGCAAATAGTCAGCGCTTGAGTTTGTAGATGTTGACCGTGTCTACAAACTGGTCTCAGCGCAAAATAGAGCAATAACGGTCTCCCCGGGGCAAGTGAGCGAAAACCCGGGTGAATCTTCGCTCATCGTAAAATGGACAGTAATAGCAACGATGAGCGAATAGGGCCGCTCCCCAGGGGTTATCGCTTGGGCGCGTCTGGAGCTGGGGCTGGACGTGGCAGCATGCGGTCCCCCAGCCGCGGCAGACCGGCCCGACCACCTGGTCGGTCTGCTCGACCACCTCAGCCACCAGATGGCTTGGCAACGGTTGGGACTGGGGCAACTCAGTCCCAGCAATCGGTGCCCGCCGCTGGTGGAACAAGGCGCCGCATGGCATGGACGGTTGAAATGAATAAGAATGCCATGCGGGCCTATATTAGGGCCTCGGGTTCAAGAACTGGACGGACGGGTTATCGGGCAGCAATGTACCGCGAATTTCTGCGGCTGGAGCCCAATTTGACCGTCACAGAACAAAACCTGGCGGATCGAGTTCGGTACATACAGCGCTCAGAACTTTTTAGCACTACCGAACTCGAACAATTGCGACGCGAGGCTGTTCCCCCGCTAGACGAAGAGCCACCTTTGCAGGTTCTCCCTCCAGTCCCTGAACGGGAAGCACGGAGGGAGCCAATTGCTAACCTGCCGGATGTGGGTGGTGCGGAAAGCGATTGGGGAACAGTCTCCCTGGATTTGGATTTGGTGAGGAGCGCACTCGAAGAGACGATCCTGGAATATCGCCAAGTGCCTCTCGAAAGGAGGCCAAGGCTGCCCCGAGTTCCTCTCAGCATCAAGGTTCGGGATGTCGTTGAGGCCGTCAATAACATGCTGCCCTCATTTTTGGAGAGCAGCAAGGACCTTTGGGATACGGATTCAATTCTCTTTGGCGCCGCAATGACAGTTTGTCAATTTGTCGGCGTCAGGATGCCACCAACAAGAGCTGGTGGCTCCCGCCAGGCTGGCGGTACTAATCCTAGGACTAGAACTAGACCAGCCTGGATGAGGCGGATTGAAAGCCGTATCACAAGGGCCAGGGTCCTCATCGGCAAACTGACCAGCTTCAGATCAGGCAACAATAGGCCGAGGGTGGTGCGCTTTGTCAGGGAGGCATTCCTTGGTGAGAATGTTTTTGACAACTCACCGGAGTTTGCCTGTAGACTGGTGGAGCGCATCGATGATCTGAAGCAGAAGATCGCTGCTTGGGGTAAGCGAATTAGGCGATATTCTGAAAGGGTAAAGAGGTACCAACAGAATCGTCTCTTCATGAGTGACCAGAAGAAGTTCTACAGAACTTTGGAGCGTCCCGATGTGGTTTCGACGGGTCAGCGACCGGAAAAAGCAGATGTAGTTGCCTTTTGGCGTGGGCTTTGGTCGCTGCCTGTTGATCACGATGAGGGCCGATGGTTCGAGGCGGTCGAGGGAGCGTGCGAATCCATAGCGCCTATGAACCCCGTCAACATATCCGAGGAGGATGTGGTGGCTGCGATCCGTAAGGCTCCGAACTGGAAAAGTCCGGGGCCGGACGGATTGCACCATTACTGGTTGAAGGGGTTCACGCGCTGTCACGCTACTCTCGCCCGTCAGTTCCAAAGCGCCCTCGAGAGTGGGACGCTCCCGAACTTCTTAACTACTGGGGTCACTCATTTAGCTCCAAAGAGCGAAGCTACCGCGGATCCATCACAATACCGCCCCATTACTTGTCTTTGTACAATTTACAAGACCTTGACATCCGTTCTGAGCTCCAAAATTACTCAACACATTGTTGATAACAATGTGATCTCTGGAGCTCAGAACGGATGTAGGGGCGGTAGTCGCGGTAGCAAGGAGCTGCTCCTCATCGACGCTGTCGTAGGCCAACTGGTCAAACGCAACCGTCGGAACTTCTCCGCTGGCTGGATAGACTACAGGAAGGCGTTCGATTCGGTACCTCATTCATGGCTCATGAGGGTCCTCGAGCTGTACAAAATTGAAAGTACAGTTCGACACTTCCTCGAGCAGTGTATGGGGTGCTGGAGAACGATCCTGAGTTTAGATGGTCAGCGGATGACGGACGCGGATGACCAAATTGATATAAGGCGAGGGATTTTCCAGGGCGATTGCCTGAGTCCAGTGTGGTTTTGCTTGGCCCTGAATCCTCTAAGTACACTCTTGGAGAGTTCGGGGACGGGCTTTCAGTTTCGGAGAGGCGGACCACGCTTGCCTCATCTCCTTTACATGGATGACCTGAAGCTTTACGCCCCCACGGCTGACAGATTGGCGGAGCTACTGACGATCACTAATGATTTCAGTGGTTCCGTCAAGATGGAGCTCGGGGTCGATAAGTGTGCGGTCATTCATCGGCACCAATCATTTGAGGGCACTCTCCGAGACTGAAACATACCGGTATCTGGGCATGTCACAAACCATCGGTGTGAAGGTGGCAGACGTGAAACAGGGTGTTTGCGAGGAGTTTTATGAACGCCTGAAAAGTGTGCTTAATAGCTACTTGTCAGGCGTTAATAAGATCCGAGCCATTAACTCCTGGGTCATGCCTGTACTGATGTACACGTTTGGCGTGCTCAGATGGACTCAGTCCGAACTAGACGCTCTGGACAGACGAGTCCGCACGATGATGACCTCTCATCGAATGCATCATCCGAGATCGTCGGTTATGAGATTGTATATCCCGCGGAAGTGTGGTGGTCGAGGCCTCTTGAGTGCCAAAACCATGCACAACCGCGAGGTATGCAACCTCAGAAACTATTTTTTGACGATGACGGATGATAGTATTCGGGGAGAGGTGGTCGCTAGTGATAAAGGACTGACTCCCTTATCGTTGGCCTCACAGGATTGGCGAACCCCGGAGGTACTTAGCACCTCTGATCGGGAGTCCGTATGGAAAGAGAAGGAGCTGCACGGGAGGTTTTACAAGGTACTTCACGAACCTTTCGTGGACCGTAAAGCCTCCCTGCATTGGCTGCGTTTCGGGGACCTCTTTGGGGAAACCGAAGGTTTTGTCTGTGCAATACAAGACCAGGTTATCAAGACGCGGAACTATCGGAAATACATCCTAAAGGACGGTACCACAGACGTTTGTTGAGCATGTGGCCGTCCCGGAGAGTCACTTAGGCATGTTATTTCCGGTTGTTCGGCTCTTGCTAACACTGAGTACTTGCACGGACACAACCAAGCAGCCAAAATCCTGCATCAGGAGCTCGCTCTGAAATACGGACTCTTGCAACAGAGGCTGCCGTATTACAAGTATCTGCCGGAGCCAATCCTAGAAAACGACCGTGCCAAAATCTATTGGGACCGATCCGTTATCACGGACAGGACTATTCTAGCGAATAAGCCTGATATCGTGGTATGGGATCGGTCGCAGTCGAGGGTATTTCTAGTGGATGTCACTATCCCTCATGACGAGGGTCTCGTGAAAGCCGAAACCGAGAAGCGTCGGAAATATCTCGATCTGGCCCACGAGATCACCGACATGTGGGGTGTGACTTCGACAGAAATAATCCCAATTGTTTTGTCCGCGAACGGGTTAATTCCTACCAGCCTCGCGACCAACTTGAGGCGGTTGGATTTCTGTGGCGTGTCGGTTCCAGCACAAATGCAGAAAGCGGTGCTGCTCGATACGGCTCGGATTGTCCGTCGGTTCTTGAACCTGACTCCCTGACCCCGACCGACTGTGCTTTTGTTGGGGAGTACCGCCTCTCCCATTTAAAATTTATGTTTTCATTTTCGGCCATGGGAGAGGCGAGGAACTAAAATTCATGCCTAAAATAATAATAAAAGATTTTATTTGTCTTTAACACATACAACAAAAAAAAAATGGTGACATGACAACAAACAATAAGAAAGAAGTATTAACAAAGCGAACAATAGCATATAACAGCAAAATAAAAGACAAAATGGTACAGAGCTCGGTCTATCCACTACAAGCAGATAGCTCCGATTTTCAGCTCTGACCAAACCTTAAGACTACTTACACTTAAAACTAACTTAGAACTAATTTCAATACACATGCACTCGCATACACACACACACGCACACACACACACACACACACATCCACACACAGACACCACGCGCATAGTCTTAGCCTAGAGCTAATTTATATACATTATTTAGATCTCTTCACATATTATAGAAGAATTGGAACTTTGGGATTAGAATTGATAAAGTAAAATTAATTAGAATAAAGATATAGGTCACAAATACTCACTTACTTACTTACTTATACTCACGCCCATTATTCCCATTAGGGTGGGCAGAGACTATCGATCGCCACTTAGTACGATCTTGACAAACCTCTCTTGCTTCCCTTACATTCATTATTCTTCTCATACATGCTCTTTTATTCTTCTCACTTCGGTCCCCGCCTTGGAATAAATAAAACGTTTATAAAAAACACCAACCGTGATCGTTAAGTGGGTAAAACACCGCTTATTGTGCAGACGATGAGGATTCAAATCCCGGGACGGGTCTACACCAATTTGTCTTTTCTTAAGACATATTTGTAGTTAATTAATAATGATTTCAACAATCATCCTGTGAGGGAAAACATCGTGAAGAAACGCACATGGCTGAGTTGTAATTTGTCATGTGACAGTGTATTTGTACTAAACGGTAATAAGCCTGCCTCCAAGTCCAAGCAAAACGTCCAACAATACAATCAAGTGGCTATTTTAGTAGAGTTCTTTTACTACTCTTGTGCCAAAATACCGCTAGAGCATCATTCCAATGAGGTTTTACAACAAAATTTTCTTCTAATTATTTATAAAAACATTGGCATAAAAAGGAATGGTACTGAAGGATGCGTATTCAATGTGCGATACGGGAAAAGAAATATACTAATCTTTACCAAAACGAAACTATAAATTTAAACTGCCTTTTTTTATTTATTCAGTATCTCAAAAAGACGCGTTCCTCGTCATATAATTCTTTATAGACCGTTAATAAAGTAAATACATGAGTTTAAAATAATTAGTGTCTAAAGATAATGACTAAATTTAATGAACATTTAATTTACGAGTTAAATTTTCATTACTCTATGTTGCACTTATAGTCCAAAGGAGCCGGATATCTGGGTCCACTAATTTCATTAATTCTTTTTGTTGCATCTCTACTAAATATTTAAAAAAACTTGTCTGTAAACAGGATATCGCGGTGCATTTTTTGGCTCTCACAGCTATAAAACGTATAAAACGTATAAAGCTATAAACGTATAAACTAAATTTTCATTACTCTATGTTGCACTTATAGTCCAAAGGAGCCGGATATCCGGGTCCACTAATTTCATAGCCATTTCAGAGTGTTAAGGTAGAAAAAGTGATAGAAAGCTGAAAAAGTGATAAATTTTCAACTTATTACAAACTATCCATTTAAAAAGTTTCAGTTTTTGCGAAAACCTAACTTAAACTGATACCTTCTAAGCCAATACAATACATAACATTTTACAGACATTTACAACAAAATACTTGGACTTTTAAAAGTTGAAATTCGTTTGGTCTAGCATTTTACGAAAATACAGCATTTTCTAAGCCATTCTCCATTAGATTGAGAAATGTTCTCAAGAGCATTCTAACTCAGCTTTATCCCTATTTTCATTGAACATTTTGTAAGACAAACTTTCTTCAATTCCTTTTATAACTTAAATCCTCGGATATATTGAATGGTACCTATTATGGAATACAATACAAATTACTACCAATAATTTCACAATAGGACACTTAAATCTCAACAATGATTCTGATATCAACGAAATATGCAACCTCACCTATACAAAGAAGTGAGACAAATAACATTACACAATAGTCAGAGCGAGACAGAAAATCGTCTACGAAAGCGGATGCTACGCCAGTCAGCTTTCGTAGTCGGTGGCAAAAGCTCGCGTAGACCGAGCTTCGTACGTTGTAGACAATTTTATAAACCTTCAAGCGATGAGCATTTATGTACATTTTCATTTAAATTTATAGTTTGTTATGTACAAAAGTGGATATATCTAAAGTGTTTTCTGATATAGAAACGTACAATATTGTTCTGAAAGGAAATGGATCCAATGTTTTCGGATTTGACGAGGGTAAGTGTTTTTTCCATTCGTTGTTTTTATTCTAATCTAACTTTTATCGTAACATAAACAAACTTAGATCGAGTTTTTCTTTGGACATTTAACACGTTTTAATTTCCAAAGTTCTTAATTACTACTTTTCCGAAGCTTTAAAATATTTAGCTTTTATTTAAGGAGCGTTGTTGTTTAATATTTGTTTTCGTGAATCCAATTACCTTTTTATTTTAATTAATTATGCAATCACGCTATTATTTTTTTCAGTGGAGCAAGCAGAAACTATCGATTAACTTCCTCAATCCTGGCAATACTCTCAATCTTCATCTATATACCTACATATATTTGTATACTAGTATGATAAAATACATTTGCATATTCGTACTAAGTACACCCAAATAGTTTTTAGCGTGTGAAGTGATATCACCAAAAACTTACTTGATTATTGTTAAACGTGCTACAAACCCAAATTCTATAATTATTTTATCATAACAAAACAAAAATGAAAATCTATAAAAAAAACATAATTATTACATACATACATACATATACTCACGACTATATTTCCCTAGAAGGGGTAACCAGAGCTAAGGAATTATAAATTCCTCAGCCACTTTTGGAAGTTGAGTGGGGAAAAAACTGGTAAAAATAAAGGTTTTGGTGATGGGTCTCCAACCGCATCGCCCAAAAATCCAATAGAAAGCCCCAATAATATTTTATATTTGTTTACGTCAGTCACCTCTTACGACACCCGTGGGTAGAAAGGGGTAGCACATTCTAAGCCGGCACTACACGGCAAAATAATCATAATTATTAAAATTAAAAAAAAACAAACTCTAACATTAACGCCGTATTTTACCAAAGGGTACTAATACTTTTGAATATCACGTGACATTGCCGCCTGGTGTTCAGAGTACCCCATTTTGTTAAACAATGTACTCACGTGATAAGGGGCATGCTTGTCGCCGTTTTGTACAAATACACTGTCACATGACAAAGTACAACTTGGCCACGATAATTTCGGGTACGGGTTTCTTCACGATGTTCTCCCTCGCTGTTAACAAACATGATAAATTATCCATACATTTGGCTTTACAAAAGATGAATTGGTGAAGGCACGATCTAGGATTTGAACCGGTGATTTTCCCACTGAGCTATTACGGTTGCCAATTAAAAATTTCAAAATGAACTTTTTTTTGTGCAATTTTTTACTAAAAATAACAATACTTACCCTAAATCTGCAATATGCATAGTTAATAATGCAAGTGCGACCAAAAAAATCACAACAGGTTGGTTTGACCATAACTACACCATTTAGTAATTATCTTGTTGTTCTATATGTTATAAAAAGTTATATAAATTATTTAATCAATTTTCCTTACTTTAAATATACAGAAAATACTATAAATGTAATCATATGTAATCAAAACCAGTTTGCTCAAAGTAAAATCTACTTTTACCTTTTTTCCATCTACTAAGAGCTCAACGCCGTGTAGTGTCGGCATAGAATAGCACTACCCCGTTTCTACCGATGGGTGTACGTAAGAGGCGACTAACGGCATTGAGTTTTTAAGGGATTTTTGGGCGATGCGGTTAGTGACCCATCCTTCCAACAACCTTTACTTTAACATCTTTTCCCCACTCAATTTTCTAAATGTGGTTGAGGAATTTCTAATTCCTTAGCTCTGGCTACCCCTTCTAGGGATTTATAGCCGTGAGTATATGTATGTAAGTATGTATGTAAAAGCTCAATGTTTTATATCACAAAAGATGAATTTTATATCAAAATATGGTATTGCACTGTAACTTAATTTACAACGATATTGTGTATACGCGTTATAATTTTTTTAAATTTACTTTTTTGACGAGAAATATTTAAAAATACATGTTTTGACAAATTGTCAGTAAATGCCATGAAGACTATTTTATTAGGAAACATACATACACTCACGCTCATAAATCCCAAAAAGGGGCCAGAACTTCAGACCTAGAAACTCCCCAGCCACATTTGGAAGTTGATAGGGGACAATATGGTAGAAAGAAAGTATAGTTGGTGATGGGGCTCCAACCGTATTGCCTAAAAGCCCCACAGCCTTAGTCGCCTCTTACGTCACCCGTAGGTAGAAAGTGTAGTGGCATTCTAGCCGGCACTATAAAGCACTTTATAGCGGCACTACACTGCACTTCCTTAAGAAACTATATTTATTATTATTTTTTTGTATTTTCATTTATAAATAGTACACTAACAGAGTTTTGATGATTCATCAAAGAAGGATTTAAATATTTTACTATCATTTTACAATGAAACATTGCAATACAAAAAACTTTAATACCACAAAATCATGATTACTTTTACGAGTATATTTAAACGGTAAGTCTCTAGTTGAATACCTACTCTCTCTCTCTACTCTCTGAAGTTACATTTAAATTACAAACAATCAGAAAACAATATGAGCTGCAATTAAGCATCTCCTTTCCATATTTAATGAAATAAAGCAAAATAATGTATTTTAGGTTTGTACGTACACGGAATATTTAATGGTAAATCGAAGCCAATAAATACCAATACAGATTTACAATCTTTTATTAAACATATAGAAAAAGTATCAATCACCTTTATATCTGCATTTTTGTTACCAATTTTAGTAGCTGAATGAAATAAAAGCGCTGACATCAAAATGAGAAAAAACCAATTGATAGATTTTTGTTGCTTGTAGTAACCTATTCAAACGTTATCTACAAGAATATTAAGGGAAGTGATAGTTAGATCCGCCCCCGCTTATCTACTTTAATTCAATTGGCACTCTGAGTTAATTTATTTGCACCCAAAGTGTAATACCATTAGTTATTCTACGACCCAAGAAACCTATTATCTGATGTCCCTCAGTGACTTTTCTCTTAGTAAATTACTCCTTATCACGCTCTGGTGGAATCCTCTAGGAAAATTAAATCAAAGAATAGAATCCAACGACTTCACTTTTATTAAAAATATGCTAAAACAGATTTCATTTAACTGGCTAGTTTTATTTCCTTACTTCCGCATATTATGTATACTTGCTTTATTACCATTGGTAAAGTAAGTATTATTTTTGGTTAAGGACAATAACCTTAAAGTTTTTAGATAAGTTTTAGCCGACAAACCCCTAAAAATCTACAATATGCTTGATTTAATTAATTTCACTGTAAATGAATAAAAAAAACCAAAATCTCTCGAGTTTCGTTTACATTCATCAATATTTTCATAAATGCTCTATTATTCTTCACATTTTCGTCGCCTGCCTTATTAAGAACATTCTTTATTTGATCTAAATGTGTACTACTTGGAAGTTTTGTACGAAAATTTCCGTCCACATTGGATCTATAAATCTCTAAAATTTACAAAGCATCCATCCTCTCTATGTGCCCCAATCATCTTCACATAACTTTTTCTATCTTTCTCACCGCATCTTAATTAAAGGTAAGCCTTGAAATTAGGTTACCATTTTCAGTAGATTTATTATTTACAGGGTATTGAATTTCAGTTGCATGCAAAATAAATCCCTTATAAATCAATTATTTTTAAATGTTTAATGACTATTACTTTGCTACGAGTATTATAATATATTGTTGCTCCTGTGTAGTGTCGACTTAGAATAGCCACTACCCCATTGGTGGGTGTACGTCAGAGGCGACTAAAGGTATTGGGGCTTTTATGGATTTTTGGGCGATGAAGTTGGAAACCCATTACCAACAACCTTAATCTTACCATCTTTTCCCTATTTAACTACCAAAAGTGAATTCCGGCTGAAGAATTTTTTAATTCTTTAGCTCTGGCTACCCCATCTAGGGATTTATAACCGTGAGTATACGTATAAATGTATGTATATCTATTACTAAATGTTATGGAAACAACTAAGAAATTCCATTTTTACTTTAAAATTTAATAATAATGAAAGCACTTGAAACCATAATGACTATAATTACGCTTCAATCTGAAACCACGAAAGCACTTGCAAGAACGGCAATAAAATGTCTTGAAGACTCAACAAAGCCACCGCTTTTGTGAAATCTGTCATAAAGTTAACTGCAGAGCTATTTCTCTTTCAATAGCTTACATCAAATTTAAACGCTGACAATGATTCATTGACATACATATACTCAAGGCCATAATGTTGGTAATGAGTCTATAACCGCATTCCCCAAAAACCACTTTAAAAAGCTCCATACCCATAGTTGCGTCTAGAAAGGGGTAGTAAGCATTCTAAGCCAGCATTTACACGGCTTTCTTTGAATAACTGACGTATGGATAATTCACGAAATATGATTTTTTCAAGCCTTTACTCTATAGTTTAAAAAGTAAAGGGTTTGATTCGGGACTTTGGTGTCACCGATTTCAATTTTTAAGATCCGGAGTATATTTGAAAGTACATTAAATTAATCATTACATCAATTTGGCGTCAACTATATTGTAAAAGATTATAATGAAAGACTGATAAACTATTCATTAATTATATACAAAAAAGTATGAAGATAATAAATACTAAAAATGGTTTCTATGAAAATAAATCTGGAGTTAATCAATGAATAAGATAAAAAAACCACTGCACAAAAATCATGGTCTTTAGGCTTATTGTTTCAAGAGGGCAGAGAGGCACCGTACGATGATGTTTTTATTTCTATTTTTTTATTTATTTATTTTTTATAAAAAAAAAAATATTTTTCATCAGACGTACTGGTGGCCTCAAAAAAGTTGTAGAAACCCAGTCACGACATATCGCACTCTCAGAACAAAAGAGGCGTAATTCAAATAGTGATATTGAGTAGCCACCATAGAGAGGCACAAAAAAATATGTTCTAAAACAAAGGCACTTATGATCACACCCTCCACAAACTTATGATCCATTACGTCGCAATAGTTACAATGTTTATAGAAGCAAATATATTTACAAAACAAGTTTCTCGCGGAGATTTCCGGGTTTCCTTGGTGGATATATATATAATAAACTTAATAGATCTTGCCATATCCACGCCCTCGATAAAATAGAATTTAAGAAATGTATACCTAATGAATCTGACATATCTAAATACAGAAGCACTTTTAGAATAAAAATTAGTAATATGTTTTTGTTTCTAATTAATTAATTGTGTTTATGTTTTTCATTTATTTTGTTCACATTGTCCATTATGCGTTTATATTAATTGATTCATTATTATTATTTCTTTGTTATTATTATAATTACTTTAGGATATTTCAATTATTTAATCAAATTTTATATCATAATGTTATTGAAGTTGTAAATTAGTTTATCTTTATTTTATCAAAATTACCATTATTTCCAACCGGTAGCAATTAAAAGTGTAATTTAATATTTTAAATGATTGTGTAAATACCTATGCAAATGTTAATTGTTGGCATCCTAGCACAGGCCATTGGCTTAGTAGGATGCTATTGAACTTTAATTTCTGCAACTACAAAGTAAAGTATATAACTATTGTTATAAATTTCATGTCATTTTTAATGTGCAAAATTGTTAATTGTCTTATTTGTGGAAATAAACTTTTTATTATTATTATTATACTTATTGTTATAGGGACAGAAAATTCGCTGTCCTGTTTTTTTAACATTAAGTGCCTTTGTTTTTCTATTCATCGGATAGAATATACTTTTTTATGTCTCTCTATGATTGTAACTCAATATCGCTATTTTTGACTTGCGCCTCTTTCGTTCTGAGAGTGCGATATGCCCAATAGTAAACAGTTGGCTAAGATGATTAGAAATAAATAAACATTTGGTACAGAAGTAGGTTCTGATTTGTATTTTAAAACATAAAATATCTATTCTATTCGTGTTGCATTATACGTGTCAAAAATAACTTTTGTTAAAGTAACACAGTCGATTCATAATTAAAATTACCTTTTAAGAATAACAGCAAAGATTATATTAAATATATGTAAGAGTGAGAGTAAAATAACAGAAAATCTAATCTAATAGCTAAGTTAACATACTACTGAGAAAATCAGAATATTTCTTGTTATTAGCACACACTATCCAGGCTACACTATGAATATCAAACAGTATGATAGCTCGTGACATTTGGATGAATAGAAGATCTGCTTTGCTTTCACGTTCGTATCATACATTTGAAATGATATTAATTTTATATACTGTAATAAAACGTAAAAAAATATTAGTTTAAAAAAAGGTTGGTTAACTCTTTTTGATAACTTTTTAATGAAATAATATGTGTAGAGAGATAACTACGTTTGCAGACATTCAATTATCTGGTATAAGAATGCAGACTTCCGTTCAGATTAAAAACTATTTCTCTAGAATAAAAAAAACCGAATAAAAACTATGTTTAATATTTGAGTGCAGATTAAAAATTCTGCCCAATATTTACCTTTATTTATTAAATATGTTCAAAATGTTGAAAAATATAATTAAACAAAAAAAAGGAAATATATTCAAAATCACTGCCTTTAGTAACCAAGATATTACAAAGAAGCTAGTTTCCCTGCAAGCATATTGCAAGAAATGTATGATAGTGGAGTTTATTTATGGACTATTATTGAACTCTGGAACGTCATAAAAATAAAAGAAAACCAGTATTGTACTCTACCGAACTAAAGATTTACGGTGTAAATCCTCAAAGGTGACAGAAGCTCTATAATACTTCTGAACATCACGTTAAATATTTGTCAACTGCATACATACATACATACATACATATACTCACGGCTATAAATCCCTTAAAGGGCTAGCCAGAGCTAAGGAATTCGAAATTCCTCAGCCACGTTTGGAAAGTTGAGTAGGGAAAAGATGGTAAAATAAAGGTTGTTGGTGATGGGTCTCCAACCGCATCGCCCAAAAATCCCTTTAAAGCCCCAATACCGTTTGTCGCCTCTTACGTACACCCACCGGAAGAAATGGGGTAGTGCTATTCTAAGCCGACACTACACAGCAAATTTGTCAACTGGTGATCAGAAAACCCATGTTTTACTTGGACTGTGCATTCAACGTGATAGGGGCAGACCTATTGACACACATTGAATAGAGATCGTTACGTGACAAAGTACAACTCAACCACGTGGGTTTACTCACGATCTTTACACCGTATTTTAACTATAAATCTTGTGGTTTGAAACAGCTATCTCTTACACACTTTCAAAGTATCGTATATTTCTATCTCACTCTAAATGAAGAGTTCACAACGAGTGTGCTACGACGCCCGGCGTTTCTTTTATCCATCGGCTAATTATCACCGCTCGAAAATGCTATTATTATTTGAAATTTGCAAAAGTTGATTTGTTTATAAATGAATACTATTTTAAAGTAATTTTCCTTAGAAGTACTCCAACTCTGTTCCAAAATGCCACAATATTTAATGCGAAGCGTCAAGTATATTGTTTCGAGCCTTCAGTCAGAATTATTTAATTAACTTCATTATAAATTAGGTATTGAAGTCGGCTCTCAACTAAATTAGGTCTATTGTTGGAATCAAATTGACTATCTACACCAGACAACGTACTTTCGTTACCACAATTTTAGACTGCTAAGTGGGTTCATTATGAAATTTGTAAGTTATAATTAGTGCTGATAAAATCGTGACATTAGGAAATTTTTTTAAGCAGAACATTTATTTAACCTAGTATGAAGGTTGAAGAACTTTTGAAACAAAATCTTCATCCTGGATGTTGTAAGGGGACGACTGGACCTTATCTATATATACATATGTTTTTCGTGTTTTTTACTAACATAACATTAAGTAAATTACCAACAATAAATTTATAATAATAATCTAGATTAAATATAGGCTACAATTGTCTAAAATTATTTTTTATTTAAGAAAAATATCAGGGTAACTATATTCAACAATATATGATGTATCTATTGGTAAGTGTCAGTTTATACTTATTGCCTTCTATCGACATTGTTTGGGCGTAAAGTGTGTATTCTCAGACAGTATGACAGAAGTTATATACTCACTCCATTATTTCCCATTGGGACAGGCAGAGACTATCGATCGTCACTTTGTACGATCCTGGCAGATCTATATTGCTTCGTTTACATCCATCAACATTTTCATACATGCTCTTTTATTCGTCATACATCCGACATCTGCCTTTTTTCTGACCTTACATACAATACAATTTTAAAGTACAAGAAAAAATTTATAATCTTAAAAGATATGTTTAGGATAAGAAAGGCCTCCAAGTAAATCCTTTTCACACTTCCCGGGCAAACAACACTGGTCCGTTTGAAAGCCAAATTGCCGGGTCATGCACTTCACTGCGTCTGATCCAGTGCCGGCTACCTCGCCGTGCTCAGCATCTTAATGCATCGCTATCTATTGTAACGTTGTACATATTTACAACGGTTTACATCTAATCTTATACTCAATTATTCGCGGAGCACTAAGTGAACGAGGCAAGTTTCACTAGTTTTGACCGACAGCATCGAAGCGAGATGTGGTGGGGAGCGTAACGGCAGCGCGTGCACTCTCTGTCATTCAAAACAAAAGATCAGTTGTTCGGCTGAGACGATTGACCTCATAGCCTTACATCGCTACTACCGTTAGAACATTTTAATTTCGTGTTCTCCATTAAATGGTTACTATAAGATTGAGATAATATAATCTGTACAGGATTTCTAGTGCCTGTTGTTATAAATTACGTATCTTGAACCCCAAACTGGGTAAGTGGCAAACTGTTTGATACAATTATTTTTAACCCACCTCCTTATTGATGATGATTTGTTGTAAAGAGATAAATACGTTATTCTCATACGTATTTCATTATAATTGATGTTGTTCGTTATATTTCAGTATATTAATATTACTAAATAAATGTTGTTCCTAATTATATACTTTTTTCTATTAGTTATATTGCTTTTGCTTACGATGACCATATTAATTTCTATGTGTAATTTTTATGCATAACAACTTAATTTTATTATTTTTGTAACTCCGTTCTGATTTTTTAACACACGGCATTACTACTTCTTTCCTTTCCTATGGTCAGGGTAATTAATTGCATCGGAAGTTGTGCGTTCCTTGACGACGTCCTTTATTGTCAATTCCAGGGTTCATCTTGAGGATTTGAACAGAATTCATTTTATCAGTCGACCCCTTCCTTGAACCATCTGGACGTTGCGGCTACTGTTACCAACCGACCGGCCCTTCGGACTACACCAATACAGGGAAGGAACATTATATAGGTTAAGATAGATAGGCTTAATGAACCACCTTTTTTTTATTAATATAAATTTTGTTGGCTACCTACCGTTGTTTTTTTTTTCTACCGGTACGCTACAGTGGCCCCACGTTGGGCGCCACTGTAGCGTCCCTACCGGTAGAAAAAAAAAACAACGGTAGGTAGCCAACAAAATTTATATTAATAAAAAAAAGGTGGTTCATTAAGCCTATCTATCTTAACCTATATAATGTTCCTTCCCTGTATTGGTGTAGTCCGAAGGGCCGGTCGGTTGGTAACAGTAGCCGCAACGTCCAGATGGTTCAAGGAAGGGGTCGACTGATAAAATGAATTCTGTTCAAATCCTCAAGATGAACCCCAGTTTGGGGTTGAAGATACGTAATTTATAACAACAGGCACTAGAAATCCTGTACAGATTATATTATCTCAATCTTATAGTAACCATTTAATGGAGAACACGAAATTAAAATGTTCTAACGGTAGTAGCGATGTAAGGCTATGAGGTCAATCGTCTCAGCCGAACAACTGATCTTTTGTTTTGAATGACAGAGAGTGCACGCGCTGCCGTTACGCTCCCCACCACATCTCGCTTCGATGCTGTCGGTCAAAACTAGTGAAACTTGCCTCGTTCACTTAGTGCTCCGCGAATAATTGAGTATAAGATTAGATGTAAACCGTTGTAAATATGTACAACGTTACAACATGGAGTCGATCAATTACTCGCCGTCCCAAAATTAGAACGTGGAACAAGCGAAGCTAGCTAGCTAGTTCTTGTGTCGGATTTTGATATTGTTAAGGATCTGAATGCTATTTCAACAATTTTCAATAAGGTACAAGCCATTCTTGAGGGTCCCACTCCTGACAAGCCAACAATACTGAGAACTCAAAACTTACTTCATCACGTTTACCATAGACTAAGTAGAATCACTTGTTCAGAGGATACAAAACCACAGATTCTTGAATTACAACTTTATTTTAAACAGGTTTACCCAAAAGTTCAAGAGCTGTTGTCAATTTCAAATGATCCTTTAGCTTCCGGTTCAGTAAACTCTTCGTCAGCAAATAGTAATTTGGCAACAATTATTGAACCAGCAAACATAATTACTGTTTCGTGTGAACGTAATAATATTTCTGATTTATTAAAACTAAAATACGACGGAAAAACTTGCGTTCGTGCTTTTATAGAAAGGGTTACAGAATTCTGTCAAGCTAGAAGCATTCCAGACTCAAAGCTTCTTTCTTGCACTACAGAAATATTTTCTGGGGATGCCTTACACTGGTATAGAAGTATAAGAGATAAGGTAAATAATTGGGAGGATCTCAGACAACTACTTCTAAATGATTTTGATCAAGCTGATTATGACTATAGGTTACTCTTTGAAATCAGATCGCGTACGCAAGGTGAATCCGAATCAATCACTATTTATCTTTCAATCATGGCAGGTATGTTTTATCGATTATCATATGATCTTCCAGAAAATGACCAATTAGAAATTCTACTTCACAATATACGTCCGTGCTATGCTAGTACACTTGCCTCTGTTTCTGAAATTAATAACATAGATAAGCTAAGAACGTTGTGTAAAAACTACGAAAATATTCAGTCGCGTATGTCCCATTTTCGTGAACCACCACCAATATCTTCTGACACTTTAGCTCCAGAGTTTGCTTACACATCGCCAAAAAGTAAATTATTTGGAAGTAAAAGCAGTTACATTCCAACTCAATACAGTAAAAAATTTGAACAGCCTACTCGTGAGAGTACAAATTATGTACATGCAGTAGCACCACCATCTAACCCAAGAAATAAATTCTGTCTTAGGTGTCGTGATAACTCTCATAATTTGCGACAATGTAAAGTCAGTCGGGACATTGTTATTTGTTTTGGTTGCGGTAAAGCTGGAGTTAAAAAACCTGAATGCCCCGATTGCAATAATTCAAAAAACTAACTCAGCAGAATTGTGGCAATTCTGCAAACAATTTTGATAAAGCTGACTTTGAAAGATGGCTTCAAACTATAAAATCATTTTTCAAAGTTTTTTCGAATTGCCTCAATTCTGCAAATGAAACCTTCCAACGATAGCAGACCCTACATTTCTATTAAAATTAATGAGATTGCCGCTTCTGGACTTCTTGATTCCGGATCTGCCATCACAATTTTAGGAGGCAACTCTCATTTGTCGCTTATAAACTCTGATTTTAAATTATTCAATGATGACATAGTTTCAGTTACTGCTGCAGGTGGCCAGTCTTTAAAAAGTATAGGTTATATTAATCTTCCTATCTACTTTGAAGATCAATTCCATTTAATAAAGGGCCATGTAATTCCTGAGGTGGACAGTCCACTTATTTTAGGCGTAGACTTCTGGAAAGCCTTTAATATCTGTCCCAAATTCCTCGGTAGTATCACCTTGTCTAAGGTACCCCTTGGAGAGATAACAGTCAATAAACCGGAAGCTCACTTGATGTCCTACGATAATTTAAATGACTCTGAAAAGTTAACTGCCAATTCAATTATTAAACAGTTTGAGTGTATTGCATTTGAAAATAAAGGCCTCGGTAGGACAAATTTTATAACTCACCATATAAATACTGGTGACGCTCAACCAATTCGACAACGTTATTACAGAATGTCACCAGAAAAACAAAGAATTTTAGTTGAACAAGTTGATGAAATGTTAGCGTTAGATGTTGTTGAGCCCTGTGAAAGTGCGTGGTCGTCTCCAGTTCTTATAGTATATAAGAAAGATGGACAACCTCGGTTTTGTTTAGATAGTCGAAAATTAAATTCAGTAACAAAGCGTGACGCATATAATTTACCTTATATAACGGAAATATTAGACAATCTACGTGACGCTAAGTACCTTTCAAGCATTGATCTCTCAAAATCTTTTTGGCAGATTCCTTTAGCTTCTGAAGATCGAGACAAGACTGCTTTTTATGTTCCAGGTCGAGGAACATTGCGTTTTAAGACAACAGCGTTTGGTTTAACTAATGCGCCAGCTACCCAGCAAAGATTAGTAGATTTAATGTTTGCAAATTTCGAGCTAAAAACGTTTGCATATTTGGATGATATTATTATTATTAGCAGCTCTTTTGAAGAACACGTGTCCCTTTTGTTACGCGTGTTAGAAAAACTAAAGCAAGCTAATCTTACTATTAACTTGAAAAAGTGCAATTTCTTCAGAGATCAATTAAAATACTTAGGCTATGTCGTTGATTCCCACGGTTTACGTACCGACCCAGAAAAGGTAGACGCTATTTTAAACTACCCCACACCTCGTTCCAGAAAAGACCTTAAGCGATTTCTCGGAACTGCTACTTGGTATAGACGTTTTGTGCCTAACTTCAGCACAATAGCTGGTCCTTTGAATCAACTGACATCAACTAAGAAAAATGCTCCACCCTTTGTTTGGACTCTTGAAGCAGATAAATCTTTTAATAAACTTAAAGAATGTCTAGTATCTGCCCCCGTTCTAGCTTGTCCCGATTACACCTTACCTTTCGAGGTTCATACGGACGCTAGCAATTACGGCATCGGTGCAATGTTAACCCAAACCATAGATGGCAAAGAACACCCAATAGCATATATGAGTCGTTCTCTCACTGGCCCAGAAAAAAACTACGGAATAACCGAGAGGGAAACTTTGGCTGTGATTACCGCACTTGAGCATTGGCGTTGCTATTTAGAAAATGGTAAGACATTCACTGTGTACACAGACCATTCGGCTTTAAAATGGTTTCTCTCTTTAGATAATCCTTCTGGTAGATTAGCCCGTTGGGGTGTTAGATTATCATCTTTTAACTTCGAAATCAAACACCGCCGTGGGGTCGATAATGTTATTCCAGATGCTCTTTCCCGTGCTGTGCCTTGTGCTTCCATTAGTACTTGTAATTCAAACATAACGACTTCTGACTCTTGGTATAAGAACATTTATAATGGGTGCGTTTGTACGCCTCATATATTTTCAAATTATTTAATTAAAGAAGGCACCTTATACCGTCTATCAAAAAATAAGTGTGAAATGGTTTCGGAATTTTCATGGAAAGAAGTCGTTCCTAAAGAAAAGCGTGATAAAATTATAGAAGCTAATCACGCCGATCCAACTGCTGCTCATCTTGGCATTTTTAAAACTTATCGCCGTTTGCTTCAACGTTATTACTGGCCAGGAATGCACCAAGATGTAGTACGCTTTGTAGGCTCTTGTTCGAAATGTCTCTCTTACAAAAACCAAAATCATACGACTTTGGGCACATTAGGTCGCCCCAAGCAATGTTCAAGACCTTTTCAAATGATTTCGATTGATTTTATTGGTCCCCTTCCTGTCAGTAGAAAACAAAACAGTTATATTCTCGTTGTTACTTGTTGTTTTTCAAAGTTTTGTCATATATTTCCACTTAAACGCGCTACATCAGAAGCTGTAGTAAAAAATTTAGAAGATTCAGTATTTATGGTTCACGGTATTCCACAAACTATATTCCTGGATAATGGATCCCAGTTCATAAGTGCTTCTACTAACAGTTTATTTAAAAAATATAAAATACCCAACATTTTCTATTCACCCGAATATACTCCACAAGTGAATACCGTTGAACGATATAATAAAACAATCGTTACATGCATATCCACTTACGTTGATAATGATCACCGCTCCTGGGATATCCATCTTCCAAAAATCCAATTCGCTATAAATAATTCTGTAAGTGAGGCAACTGGCTTCACTCCTTCATTTTTGGTCTACGGTAGAGAGTTGATTATTTGTGGCTCCCACTATACAGACAATGATTTAGGTAATGAAATATTGTTTTTACCACGAGATATTTACGCCGAAAATATTGGTCATTTGTCTAAAATATTTGATAATGTGCAATCTTCGCTTTGGCGGGCACATGACAAAAATACGTCTCATTATAATCTAAGAAGAAAGGAAGCTGAATTTGATGTTGGAGATATTGTTATGAAACGTGCTTACGTCCTAAGTGAAAAGGATAAATATTTTAGTAAAAAAACTAGCACCTAAATATTTAAAATGTCGCATATTAAAGAAAAAGTCACCATTAGTTTATGTTTTAGAGGATATGTCAGGCAAAAATATAGGTACGTGGCACATAAAAGACCTTAAGTTAGTTAAAAATACTTATAGTTGATGATTCCTTGGGTTTTATATAATTAAATAAATAAAACCCTTTTCGTGCCGAGGGGGGTATTGTAACGTTGTACATATTTACAACGGTTTACATCTAATCTTATACTCAATTATTCGCGGAGCACTAAGTGAACGAGGCAAGTTTCACTAGTTTTGACCGACAGCATCGAAGCGAGATGTGGTGGGGAGCGTAACGGCAGCGCGTGCACTCTCTGTCATTCAAAACAAAAGATCAGTTGTTCGGCTGAGACGATTGACCTCATAGCCTTACATCGCTACTACCGTTAGAACATTTTAATTTCGTGTTCTCCATTAAATGGTTACTATAAGATTGAGATAATATAATCTGTACAGGATTTCTAGTGCCTGTTGTTATAAATTACGTATCTTGAACCCCAAACTGGGTAAGTGGCAAACTGTTTGATACAATTATTTTTAACCCACCTCCTTATTGATGATGATTTGTTGTAAAGAGATAAATACGTTATTCTCATACGTATTTCATTATAATTGATGTTGTTCGTTATATTTCAGTATATTAATATTACTAAATAAATGTTGTTCCTAATTATATACTTTTTTCTATTAGTTATATTGCTTTTGCTTACGATGACCATATTAATTTCTATGTGTAATTTTTATGCATAACAACTTAATTTTATTATTTTTGTAACTCCGTTCTGATTTTTTAACACACGGCATTACTACTTCTTTCCTTTCCTATGGTCAGGGTAATTAATTGCATCGGAAGTTGTGCGTTCCTTGACGACGTCCTTTATTGTCAATTCCAGGGTTCATCTTGAGGATTTGAACAGAATTCATTTTATCAGTCGACCCCTTCCTTGAACCATCTGGACGTTGCGGCTACTGTTACCAACCGACCGGCCCTTCGGACTACACCAATACAGGGAAGGAACATTATATAGGTTAAGATAGATAGGCTTAATGAACCACCTTTTTTTTATTAATATAAATTTTGTTGGCTACCTACCGTTGTTTTTTTTTTCTACCGGTAGGGACGCTACACTACATACATACATACATACATATACTCACGGCTATATTTCCCTTAACACTAGAGTACACGCGCGGCCTACTATAGTAGACCAGGGTAACTTTTTTTGTAATAACTTTTTAACTAAGCGCGCTAGAAACTAGTGATTTTAGGTAATCCTCGGCTGGTATATTTGTCACAACCTCAGTACCCCGTGTGTCCCCAGCGCGTACGCACGCACAAGCAATTTGGCGCCAAAAGCACGGGCCTACCAAAGTAGTCCGCGCGTGTATTGGTGTACCAAATTCAGGTATGTAAAATTTTATTTATTTTCGACTTATAACGCTATAACTATCTTTTATTGTTAATAATAATATACTTTTGTATATGTACATCAAATCACAATGTATTTATGTATCTAAAATGTTTTTTTTTCTTATTTTAGTTTTTTCTTACAGATTTAGGTCATGGATGATTTACAAGTTGAAAGGTGGCTGCGAGAGCTAGATACTGATGATGAAGAAGTGGTTGAGAGTGAAGATGATGAAGTTCAGCCAGAGCCAGACTTGGAGACTCTAGTCCGTGAGTCCGATCTCCGTGAAAATGAAGAGGAAAGCTTGAGCGATTCAGACAATACATCAGGTTCAGAAGACGTTCCACTCTCGGAAGTAGCAACCAGAAGGCACGGTGCAGTCTATAAATCGAAGAATGAAACTGTTTGGCACAAAGATGTTCCACCAGCAACGCGAACTCGAGCCCAAAACATTAGGATAAGACCACCAGGCCCAAAAGAAGATGCAGCTAAGAATGCTAAGGACCCTTTGTCCTGTTTTGAACTATTTTTCACGCAAGACATCTTGGACATCCCCTTCCAACACTTCCGCGGCAACTTAAATTCAGGATAGAAGCACTTTTAGGCAACACAAGTCAAGAACCCCAACAATCCCAACACGATTTAACTCCAAAGATAGGACGAGTTGGTCGATGTGCACTCTGCTCGAGAGCCCGAAATCGGTCGCCAAAAAAGTGGTGCAAGACTTGCAATAAATGGATTTGTCCCGATCACCAAGCAGTAATGTGTCCTGATTGCTACGAAAACAAAGAAATTAGTAACTAAGTTAAGTGTTTAGTAAGAAAAAAACATGTTGATCTCAGATGTGCCATTTTTGTTAGTTTTTCTTAGATATTAACATAATTGTTAATTATTGAGTATTTTTGAAAATTTTATCTAAAATGTAAGGTTGTACCATTAAGTAAAATAAATACCTCTTTCAGTCTATTGATTGTTTTAATCAGATATTTAATAATATACATTATATTGCTGTTTTAAAATGGCCGACTATAGTAGGCCACGCGTGCACTCAAGTAAAAAAAATAGGCGCGTGTACTGTAGTGTTAAAGGGTTAACCAGAGCTAAGGAATAATAAATTCCTCAGCCATTTTTAGGAGTTGAGTAGGGAAAAAATGGTTAAAATAAAGGTTTTTGGGGATGGGTCTCCAACCGCATTGCCCAAAAATCCAATAAAAAGCCCCAATACCCTTAGTCGCCTCTTAAGACCCCCATGGGTAGAAAGGGGTAGCGACATTCTAAGCCAGCACTACATCGCTATATACATATAAAGCTAAAGCCGACTAACATAAGACTCACTTGTCGCCGTGCAGTTCTTGAAGTCATTAGTAAGTTCTTTCTATGAGATGTTTTGTATACAAAAGTGTGAATGTTTATGTGTTTTACATACGAATTTATAGCTATGAATACCTAAAAGGGATAGCCACAGATTCAGAATAAAGAATTCCTTAGCCACCTTTGGAAGTCGAGCGGGGAAAATATTATAAAATAAAAAAGGTTGGTGATGGGTCTCCAATCACATTGCCCAAATATCACTTAAATAGCACCGATACCCTTAGTCACCACTTACAAACATCCACGGGAAGCAATGAGGTAATGCTATTCTAAACCGACAATGCACGTACACGTTTTGTAAAGCAATAGTCAATCTTGAGATTGTCGTATCTAAACTGCAAACGGCCTTAAAGACTGTCGTAAACGAAGTGATTGTTTTGGTTTTTTAACGTTATTTTTTCACACTTTTGGTGGATGTGGAGCCTTAGTGGAAAGTCTCTCCAGCTAATTTTGAAGTCTATTTCAAATCTATTAATCATTTAATGGAGATGTATGTTGCTGTGTAGTGTCAGCTTAGAATAGCACTACCCGATTTCTTCCGGTGGGTGTACGTAAGAGGCGACAAACGTATTGGGGCTTTGAAGGGATTTGTGGGCGATGCGAGTGTTGGAGACCCATCACCAACAACCTTTATTGTACCATCTTTTCCCCATTAAATTTTCCAAAATTGGCTTAGGGATTTCGGATTCCTTAGCTCTGGCTACACCTCCTAGCCGTGAGTATATGTATGAGTAAAATTGTTATTGAGATGAATAAAAGATGATTAAAATACATAATTATTTATACGCCAATTATCCATTCAGCTTTTATTGTACCAGTTTATTCTATTCCAAAATGCATTATACAAGCTACTTCAGAACTATAAGGATCTGCTGGTTGTTTGCTGGTTTTTTACTTAAATACAAATAATATGCCGAAATTCAGTAGTTATATTAATAATAATAATAAATAATAAAAATGTATTCAGATTTCAAAAGTACATAATATTCGTCTTAACCTAGTTAGTTATTTAATGTACAAAATATATCATTTTCCTGTTCCTGAGCTAAGTAATTTACCTGTATTTCAGGCAACAATAAACAAAAAAGGATTAAAACTATCAGTTTTAAGCCTTTAATATATTATGAGGAGACAAAATTTATCCTACACAAATATGAAGTATACATACATACTTACATATATATTATACTCACGGCTATAAATCCCTAGAAGGGGTAAGGAAGGGCCTAGAGGTAGCCAGAGCTAAGGAATTTGAAATTCTTCAACCACTTTTGGAAAGTTATGTGGGGAAAAGATGTTTAAATAAAGGTTTTTGGTGATGGGTCTCCAACCGCATCGCCCAAAAGCCCTTAAAAGCCCCAATACCGTTAGTCGCCTTTTACGTACACCCGCCGGAAGAGATGGGGTAGTGCTATTCTAAGCCGACACTACACAGCTTATTATAAATATGAAGTATATGTATTGAAATTACCATTAATGCCGTTTTTCGATCGAGTTGATGAATATGGCAGCTCGCCAAACAGCTTAATCGAATATAGATTCCCGACTATCTACAAAATCTACCTATAAAACATAAGCTAGAATTTCAGCGTTACACAACAGAATAATACCATATTTTAAGTCACAATTGATAGTTTATATTAAAGTATAACTATATTGCATTGTATACACTAACGACCGATTTCTGAATTGAATATTCCAGCTGAGAACAACTTAAGTATCGTTCCGTCGCATTGAAATCTTAACAACTGAATGAGACAAAACGATACTTAAGTCGTTACACACACACACACACACATACTCACGGCTGTGAATCCCTAGAAGGGGTAGCCAGAACCAAGGAATTAGAAATTCCTCAGTTACTTTTGGAAATCCCTTCAAAGCCCCAATACCGTCTGTCGCCTCTTACGTATACCCACCGGAAGAAATGGGGTAGTGCTATTCTAAGCTGACACTACACAGCAACATATACCTCCATAAAATGATTAATAGATTTTAAATAGACTTCAAAAATAGCTGGAGAGACTTTCCACTAAGGCTTCAAATCCACCAAAAATGTGAAAAGATAACGTTAAAAAACCAAAATTAAGTCGTTCTCAGCTTGAATACTCAATTCAGAAATCGGGCGTAAGTATTTTAGAAACATTGAAGCTGCGATGCAGGATTTCTATGGTGAGTCTTGATGACGAGTGTGACGTATATTGCTTGGTTACGTGTTGCTGTGAAATTTGATTATTCTTGCACTGTCAGCGTTTCTATGAAGTGCGCGTCATTGTGTACTGATAGCGCGTCGCTATAATCAACAATCCATGACTTCATCGTCATTTTCCTTCTTTACCTTTGAAATAGGCTGAAAAGACCTTGACTCCAGAGCTCTAGTTAACCTGGTTATTAATTAAAGCCGCTAGTCGGGGTTAGGTTAGCTGAGTTGTTCCGGCTTAAAATAATACTTACCTGTTTCTTTCCGTAACGGGCTTTTGAAATAATGCTAACCTATTTATTTCCATAACAGACATATTTGGGCTTTCCATTTGATCGATAGGCAATGTGGGCAACTACCGTATGCCCATTACCAACCGTCTTCTATCTGACAATCTTTTCCTTAGTCAAGTTCTAAAAGTCGGTATGCATATGATGAGATTGAATTTTGTGATAAAATAGCCATAATTTGGATTAAATGGCAGTTAATGAATGTGTAGAAAGTTTTTGTTAGAAGCATAAGTGTAGAATATATGTATTAGGTCATATTTGTAATTGGTACACTATTTTAATGAATACATTATCACATGTGTAGTGTATGTGTGGAAGAGGTTGAATGAAGATATTGATAGATGTAAATGAAGCTAGAGAGGTTTGCCAGGATCGTACAAATTGGCGATCGATAGTCTCTGCCAACCCCAATGGGAACTGATGGCGTGAGTGTTTGTATGAATGTATGTGTGGGTATATAACTTTTACCATACAAAACCAACATTATCTAGCTACTTATAAACCAAAGTTAATCTTAAGCATCCTCATTTTGTTAGAAAATCATTACTGCATTCATCAAACAGAAGCGAGAGTTGCTGCAGTTATTGAAGGTCACCTACCGCGCAGCTTTTCCATTCAGTTTTGTCAGAATCATCCGGTTTTGTTCTATATTCACTGATTGCATATACTTGCTACGGTCTCATTTGACTTATGTTACATAATATTGTTTTACATTTTGATCATACGAGTATATACACACATGACAGTAAACGCCAAGAAGAGGTAGCTAGAGCTTAGAGAGTATTGCAAATTCTACAGCTACTTTTTGAAGTCAAGTGTAGAATAAATTGGAGAATAAATTGGAGAATTAAGGTTGTTGGTGATATGTCTCTATACACAACGCACAACTTCACTTACAAACCCTCAATACAGTCACTTCTTAAAAATCCCGCGAAAAAAATGGATGTGTATATTTCACAGCCAACATATTTTTATAGATAGCCCCCATATTATAATTAATGTACACTGTCCAAGTAAAACGTGGGTACTCAAAACACCAGGTGATAATAACACGTGATGTTCAGAAGTATAAGTACCTTTGCCGACCCCTTCAGGGATAAACGGCGTAAACGTTTGAGTTTGAGAATATTTCTATAAGTTAAGATATTAAAAGCAAGGAACGTATAATGGTAGTAGTAATAATGTTACTCCTAATTAAACACTCTCACGATATTAACGTATTTTATCATTCCTCTTGAACAATTAATATTAATTTACATACTTTGATCAAAATTGTGGGCGCGTGAATTTTGACGGATTTAACGGAAGATAAATTAAAAGCGCAAGTGACAAGGTCTTTTAAACAAATAAATCTTTATTTTTTGAGATTTAGATAAAAGGAACGTCACACTATTTATTTCTGTGGATGTGTTATAATTATATGGTTACGGTGTGAGAAACATTGTGAAGAAACCCACACAGCTTAGTTGTACTTAGTCATGTGACATTGTATTCTTACAAAAACGGCGATAGGCGTGCCCCCTATCACGTAAGGATAGTGTCCAAGCAAAACGTGGGTCCTCTGAACACCAGATGGCAATGTCACGTGATGTTCAGAAGTATAAAAACCTCTGCCAACCCCTTCGGGGATATACGGTGTGAATGGTACATTAACAGAGATTTTAAATGTTGCTTTTTCGGAAGATGCTTGGATGCAGGCTACTCTTCCTGTACGTTTCGGTGGATTAGGGATCCGTAACGTCCGTAATGTGGCTCTGCCGGCATTACTCTCTTCAGCACATAGCACACGTGATCTTTTTGGTACTATTCTATGCCTATCCCTTGGGGATGTTGAGATCGTGGTCTTGACTGAAGGGGTGTTGGCTTGGCAAAAATTAGTGGGCGGGCAGGATATACCCGAAAATAAATGTGTGCAAAGACAGTGGAATGAGCCAATATGCAAGCTAACCACCGACAACCTTATGCGCAATGTTGTTGGCATCGCGGAGAAGGCGCGATTGTTAGCCTCGACACAACCAGAAGCTGGTTTCTGGTTGATCGGATTCCTTCCCACAACGTTGGGTCATTGCTTGACCACTTTGATCTTCTCTATTTGTTTGAGATTAGGATTACGCAATAACGAACCGCACAGATGTCATTGTGGTGACTGGGTGGATGCTCTGGGCCGACATGGACTTTCTTGTCAGCGAGGTGCCGGCCGTTTATCCAAACATCCAACGATCAATAACATCTTAAGGCGTGCATTAGTAAGTGTAGGGGTCCAATACATTTTAGAGCCAAGTGGTTTGACATGCGACGATAGAAAGAAGCCTGTCGGCATGTCACTGATCCCCTGGGCTAACGGGCTTCCGTTAGCTTGGGATGCGACATGTGTCAATACTATCGCCGGTTGCCACGTAGCTTCCGCTTCTCACTGGGTCGGTTCAGCGGCGACTATTGCTGAGGCCAACAAATAACTGAAATATTCCTCTCTACCCCAAGGATATTATTTTGTCCCCTTTGGGGTGGAGACTTTGGGGCCTTGGGGTCAGGAAGCACGTGTTTTTTATAAAAAATTAGCGTGTCGTACCTTGGACAAATAGTTAGCATTGAAAAGAAAAGATGATATTTATTCATTGCTACACACAACATATAGGCATATAGAGAGGATGGATGACAGTAAATTGGTGAAAGAGATCTATAGAGCCAATAAGGAAGGTAATGTCAGTAGAGGACGACCTCGGAGGACACATTTGGATCAAATAGGAAATTTGCTCAAAAAGACAGGTGTCCGAAGTATGAAGAATAAAGGAGCATGTATGAGACGATTGATGGATATATGAACGAAACCAGAGAGGTTTGCGAGAATCGTACAAAGTAGCGATCGATAGTCTCTGCCTGCCCCAACGGGAACTAACGGCGTGAGAATATGCATGTATGTATGTCGTATACTCACTCACATTATCAGTTCCCATTGGAGAGGGTAAAGACCCTTTTGTACGATCCAACCAACCTCTCTAGCTTCGTTCACGCTCATTAATCTTCTCATACATACTCTTTTATTCTTCAAACTTCGGACGCTTCGCTTTTTAAGAATCCACTATGATACACACTAATATGATAGGGGGCATTCCAATCGCCATTTTGTTTGAATACTCAGTCACATGACCAAGAGTACAACTTAGCCATGTGGTTTCTTTACGATGTGTTCCCTCCATATGACTTTATAAAAGACAAATTCGTGTAAGCCCGATCCGGAATTTGAACCCTCATCGTCGGCACGATAAGCGGTGTTCTACCACCTGAGCTGTCACGGCTGCTAACAACATACATACATACATACATATACTCACGGCTATAAATCCCTAGATGGGGTAGCCAGAGCCAAGGAATTAGAAATTCCTGAGCCACTTTTGGAAAGTTGAATGGGCTAAAGATGATAAAATAAAGGTTGTTGGTGATGGGTCTCCAACCGCATCGCCCAAAAATCCCATAAAAGCCCCAATACCGCTAGTCGCCTCTTACGTACACCCACCGGAAGAAATGGGGTAGTGCTATTCTAAGCCGACACTACACAGCAGAAGCCGACACTACACAGCAGACACCACACTGCTAACAACACACAACAATATTTAAACTTACAAAAACGCATATTAATTTAATGGAAAATCATACAAAGAGTTTTATATTTCTAGCGCCATCGTCAAAGGACTTCTGCATTCGATGGTTTGATACTTTCAAACTATGGTCAGTAATTTGCTCCACTTGTCTTTTATTACATAGACATTTCCAATTAATGTCGCTTTATACTTGAACTAAATCGTTACTTAATCAATTATAACCTTGATATTATTGATGACGTCCGTGGCCTAGTTGGTAGGTCACTAGTTTGTAAGCCTGGGTGTCGTGGATTCAAATCCCGCTGAGGGCTATGTTACGATGAATATGTGTGATTATTATTACATCTTTTTTTATTTTTTTTATTGTTAAAATTGTTGTTGTATCATCTCTCTTAGTTTTTATATTGTTAGTTAATCAACAATATTATTTATTTAAGGACATGTTCACTACCAATATGTGAAAACATTTTCTGGCTATGTTTTTTCATATATTTTTTTTGTTAAATGTTGTGTTAACGCTATGTGTATTCCGTAAATAAATAAATTACTTCTTAGTCTTAAATAGGTTTTTTACTACTAGAGTTCTTTTTAGTAATTATCATAATATAGATAGAAAATTTATTATATGTCCTTGAAATATCCCCTATGTTTATCTCTGATAGCAAATACATGCATAGATTCATATACTCAGGGGTATAAATCCCTAGGTGGTAGGAGATAGGAGTTTAAATCTGGTTTCAGAGACAGATATGTCTTACCTTAAGTCATAATCTTGGCTAATTAATTACGGTTCTTAACATCAATTCTACAGCTATTAATATCGCTTGTTCCACTCTCGTTCTCTTTTTTATGTGAGCTCAGCAACCATTCAATTAATATTAACCATGACAACTAAAAAACTAGTAGCCTATCACTTACACTACTGCGGTTAGTAATTTACAATAGAAATTTCATTCATTCATCGTTTATTATAGTAGAATTTCCCTATCAACGAACGATATATCTTCGTCTATTTCACACCAACTTTAGCAGTCAAAATCTATTACAAGTATTAGGAAACTATGTTACAACTTAGCTGAAATAGGCATGGCAGGAATACTTAATGAGGCTTCCACTTGAGTCTGTTTATATCCTTCCCGTTTATTACAAATATCACGATTGCCAGAGCTTTAATAATTTACAGTTTTTTAGAAGTCGAGTGTAGGGAAAATTTTAAAATAAAGGATGGTCGATGTAGGGATTCCAGCCACATCACCCATCAATTACTTTGAAATCCCCAATCCGATAAACTTATCGTCCTCGTTCGAAACCCACTGAAAAAAATGGGTTGGGCGCAATTTTAAAACGACACTTTACTCCGACGCCAGTCCATTTAAAAAACATATTTTATTATACATTAAAAATAAAAGATAAACAGCTAAGTAGATTTTGTTTGTAGCCTATTGATAGTTCAGAGCAATATTATATCTTCAATTTATATTACTGTTTCTTATTTTACATTACAGTGTCAGTAAGTGATGAAAAAGTGTGGACTTCTGAAATGTTGTAACGAGAAAACCCAAGAATCACATAAAACGACTTTTCGAGTTTAAGCAGTTTTAAAATAATTTTACATGACCATATTGGTGTCATGAAGATGTCGTTGGATACCTCGTTTTTTATCTCAAAACCTATCGATTGACTCGCGCATATAAAAATAGATTTAAGATATTGGATTGAATCAGGTGTTACTTTGCGGAAATCCATAGCAATACTAATATTAATAAATTTCTTCTCTTAATTCCGCTAAATAACTGCAGTCTTCATGCAACATGCACTGTGCACCGCCCGCCCTCCCACTTACAAGAAATCGAAAAGCAGACAATGCACCACACACACACCCGCAAGCGAAAACCGCAGGCAACCACAAACATGCATGTTTAGCATGTTGGTGCACAGTGCATGTTGCATGAAGACTGCAGTTATTTAGCGGAATTAAGCGAAGAAATTTATTAATATTAGTAAAATAGATTTAGTTTATTATGGATTAACTTGATTTTGGATAGTCAGCAGATTGACAGTGTTATTGTTCACTTAATAATATTCTAAAATAGTTAGTTTTATTTGCTGATCTGAACCGTTTTGACAAACACAGAAGAAGTTACAACTACTTATTTAGGTGATTAAATTAGAAAATATACTACTAAATTTAAACACAATAACCATTTGTCCCTGTGCTCTTTAATACTTTATTTTTGTATAAGTGAAGCTAGAGAGGTTTGTCAGGATCGTACGGAGTGGCGATCAATAGTATCTGCCTACCCAAATGGGAACTAATGGCGTGAGTATATGTATGTATGTATGTATGTTTTGTATGAGTGTAAGCTGAATACGCATAACGAATAAAAAGGTGCCGAAACCCGGGATTACATTTTATGTTTTACATATACGCCTATAAAATCCTAGAAGGGGTAGCCAGATCTTCGGAATAAGAAATTCTTCAGCCATTTTTGGAGGTTAAGTGGGGAACAGATTGTAAAGTAAATGTTTTTGGTCGTGACCAATACCCGTCGGTCCACAACAACATCGCCCAAAAATCACTTAAAAAGCCCCATAGCCCAGCCGCTTCTTAAGTTCACCACGGGAAGAAATTGGGTAGTCCTATTCTAAGACGACATTACCCAGCATTTTCATTTATTCTAAAATGTATATATACGGTACATTTAATTTTCCATTATATTAATTCTACTTTCAAAATTATCATGCCATTTCGTACACATCAAAATAAACCTGAATTGTGAATAAGAAATAATATATCTGCTAAAGTCTAAGAAAGACGTGATGAAAATATAAATAGTCCGGGTAAGTAAATATTCCGTTGAAGGTAATGCACAGCTGAATTGCCGCATTGACCTTTGGGTATCGAGTGTGCGCCAAATAATGGCGGAAACCTATTGGAATCGATTACGGGCCTACGATCACGATACAAATATGCTTTTATTAAACTATCGAATTGTTTAGTAATAATCACAGTAGTGAGACCGTGATAGCTCAGTGGTAAGAACACCACTTATCGTGCAGACGATGAGAGTTCAAATCTCGGGTCGGGTATACACCAATTTGTCTCTTCTGAAGACATGTTTGGTTATTACTAATAAATAAAGAATAAATAAAGGAAAGAAAAATTTCGACTCAGGCGGGGATCGAACCCGCGACCTCGGGTAAACGCCCCGAACGCTCTGCCAACTGAGCTACCGTGTCAGTTGGCTGCCAGTGCGAAATTCTTCTATCCTTTATTTCTTTTACACGTTAAAGTAGTGTTCGCGTTTCCTACCTCCGAATTATTACTAATTCGAAAGGCCACTTGTCTACCTTTTCAGATAGAATGCAAATGTTGAAAACGCCTAACTATCACATAATTTAAATCTTTTTGTTCATGAAAACCTCATGTGAGGATTATTACTAATAAATAAAGAATAAATAAAGGAAAGAAAAATTTCGACTCAGGCGGTATTAGTAATAATCCTCACATGAGGTTTTCATGAACAAAAAGATTTAAATTATGTTTGGTTAATTTAGCATGGGTGTTAATGGTAAGAGAAAACATCTTGAGAAAACCCACATGGCTAAGTTACTTGTACCATATTTTTATTTGTTTTGTATTGTATATCTATTGATTGTGGTCTAAACATGAGTATGAATGTTTAAACAACTTGCCTTAAATGAACCAACATTTCATGCATCATTCAAGAAGATAACCAAAGGCCTTTAGAAATGGCAATTTCTGGTATTGAAATGTACGTGTCAGTCTATTGTGATCTTCGATACTTGATAAGGGTCTCTGAAGGCTGATAACTTTAGTTGGCGTCATACTAAAAGCAATGTCTGTATTTAAATGAAAATCTAGATTGATTTTGGTGTTGCTAAACACAAAAAATAATGGTGTCAGTCTTACAAAATTGCTGTCACATATTTATGTATTGTCAAAGTCAAAGCCAATATTTTTATTTTAGAAAAGATTTTTACAGTTTTTTTATTAACGTCAAAATTTATAATTTTCATGACTGTATTGCTATTTTACAAAGTAAACAAGAAAAGACTTATATTTTCATTTTTTCAAGTCTTCAAATAATACTTCAATTCTTGGTTAAAATGTCATGATAGAAGTTGTTTATTCATTGAATTTTTTTAGTAAAGATCTCAAATGATGCAATTTAGACTTGAATTAAATAAAGTTTAGTGTTTGCCAAGACATTTTGGCCTGAGGGAATAGTGTTCCGGCGCTTCAGGGCTGCGCATCAGATCTCAAAGCCTCTGCCTACCAAGTTGTAAAATACTAACATAGACTAAGTTTACTAATATTATATGGACCTTGTTGTCTGAAAATAAATGATTTATTATATTATTATTATTATATATATAATTTGATTAAATTTCTGCGCATCTATGGTTTTACCAACAATAGCCATATTTTTCTCTTGGTTATTTTACAAGATTTGAACTCACTTCTCAGCTTTAGAAACAGTGTTATTCCCTCTGAGCTAAAAAGTAATTCCTCTGAGCTATAAAAGTTGTAGTTAAATATGATTAAACCAGCTACGAGATGCAAAACGTATCTCATACGAGACACATTTAACACGCTCTGATTGCAATCTCCGTTCATCAATTCTGTAAATATAATTCATCATTAATTTAGTAACAAAAGAGTTTTACAGATCATTTTTAAACGTCAAAATTAAAAAAACATATATAACTTAATTGCTGCTTCAGGAAGTAAAAAAGAAAAGCCTTACATATTCATCTTTTCATGTCATCAGTCAAAAAAAATGACAAAAAAATAGTCTGCATTTTATGCAATGTACATATTTATGTAATATGGTGCATTTGACACTATTTATTACTTATACATTTAGACACTTCTGTACTGTCGACCCACCGCTAGTTTGACATAATTTAAAATCACATACTTTTATACAATAGATGTCTGATTTTATTGTCAAAACCACATTTTGCTCTTGGTTATTTTAGAGCATTTGAACTTACGTCACTGCTTAAAAAACTGTGTTATTTCCTCCGAGCTAAAAGTAATTCCTCTGAGCTAAAAAGTAATTCCTCTGAGCTATCAAAGTTGTAGTTAAATATGATTAAACCAGCTACGAGATGCAAAACGTATCTCATACGAGACACATTTAACACGCTCTGATTGCAATCTCCGTTCATCAATTACGGTACAACAGTTTATGATAATTGGAAGCCACTTAACTGTATCGTAGATTGTAATTTGAACTCAGATATATTACTTATTAAGTTGTTGCTGAGAAATACACGTTTTAGAAGTTATTTCTAATGTATACAACGTTTATATTTGTTTTACAAAATAAAACCTATTTAATCTCATAGATATAAAGTTCAAAAGGCAATAAGTTAGTAATTAAAAAAAAATTGAAATCCATTAAAATTATTTAAAAGGCAGGCGTCCGAAATATGAAGAATGAAAGAATATGTATGAATATATTGATATGTGTATCACTAACGGGATCTAATGGCGTTTATATATGTATATATGTGGAAATCCATCAGCCATTTTCAAAGATGAGTAGAATAGATTTAGAGAAAAATAAAATTTTGTCATGGGTTTCCAGCCACATCACTTTAATAATCACTCAAAACCCCAATCTTAAAACACCTAAATCGTTACTTATATTCACGCTTCTAAATACCAATAGGGTAAGTAAAGTAGGATCTTGGTGAACTTTGTCAATTTCATCAATTTAGCAAGCGTTTAGTTTTTTCCCTCTTTTTGGAAGTATCCTTTCTTAATTGACATTTAATGAGTTCCCTGAACTTTTAGGGACATCCACTAATGATTGTTTTATTAATGGTCTCGGACCTCGCCCGATAAACTTACGTCATTTATAAAAACCCGAAAGTAGTTTATAGGAAAAAGTATTGTTGAAGACAAAGGAATATACTGATATCAATCAATATTACTCTGGAAAATATAAACGAATATTTGGGCCCAAAAATATAGTTTTGTTTTGATACATTTAGCAAAAGGGGGTTGCCACTTTCGTAAAATGTGGCGACCGATAGTCTTTGTCTATCCCAATAGGCAATAATGGCTTGAGTTTATGTATGTATGTCATTCTGATTGTTTGCAAATATATGTGAAGTGCTATATTAGAAAGTCACAGCCAATAACGCTTGAATCCACTATCCTGGAAAAAAGTGGTTATTGTGATCAGTAATGATTAGTTTGAAAAATCGTAAGGCTTAACCTACTTAAAAATCTTACAAACACATACATACATATTAATACCAAAAAAGAGGGTAGCCAGAACTTCAGAGCTAGAAACTTTTCAGCCACATTTTGAAGTTGATAGGGGACAAGATGATAGAAATAAAGCATTATGGGATGTGGGATGTGGGTCTCTAACCGCACCGCCCAAAACCACATAAAAAGCTCCATACCCTATCATACGACACCCATGGTTAGAAAAATGAGAGGGGTATTGCCGTTCTAAGCCAATTAGTCCAAATTTAAAGTAAAAGCTAAAAGTTGCTGTGTAGTGTCGGCTTAGAATAGCACTACCCCATTTCTTCCGGTGGGTGTACGTAAGAGGCGACTAACGGTATTGGGGCTATTAAGGGATTTTTGGGCGATGCGGTTGGAGACCCATCACCAACAACCTTTATTTCACCATCTTTATCCCACTCAACTTTCCAAAAGTGGCTGGGAAATTTCTAATTCCTTAGCTCTGGCTACCCCTTTTAGGGATTTATAGCCGTGAGTATATGTATGTTGTATGTTAAAGTAAAAATATCGCGAATAGGTAAAAAAATTGTGAAAATAATTTGGATAGTAAAAGTCAACCTAACCCTACTTGACTCATAACCTCTTGACCCGATTACCAATCCACTTGTAGCTTCAAAAATATCACTGACTTGTTAACGTCTCTAAAACGTCTGAGGAATCAAACGCAAAAACATTTTTCAAACACCCCTGTAAGATGTTCAAAAGATTCCCTGCTTCAGTTTTATTAGAGTTGCTCACTCAAATCTGATCCTTGCGTCTTTTTAATACGACTGGAATTTGTTTGCCAAAAATACGCTGTTTTCGTAAAAGAAAAAAGGAAATTTTATATCTGAGGAAAACGAGTGTTTGTTGTTCCGTGTGTCAACACGTAGTTTTTTTATTATACAAGTTGAATTCTGAAACCATCTCTCTGGTTTTCGCGTTCTTTGTTATCTGAGCTCTATAAAAGAGATATTAAAGTTGGAAGGGTTTATGAGGCTAATAAAAAAAAAAAAAAAAAATTACGTTTATTGTGACACAAAGAAATAATAACAAAAGGATTATTTTTATAGGACTGGAAATAATCGACTTTCATTATTCAGTGATTGGGTCAGTGATAGTTTGTTATGTAGTTGACTATACTAAGTATTCAAGTTTATATTGTACCCTTTGAATAAAAAATAAAGGAAGTGCTATTACTCAGGAAAGGATAAAAAAGGCTGACTATTTGGTTGTTAACGGTATGGGAAAACATTGCAAGGAAACCCACATGGCTCAGTTGTATTTTGTCATGCGACAGTGTATTCGTACAAAACGGCAATAGACCTGCCCTCTATCATGTGAGTACATCGTCCAAGCAAAACGTAGGTACTCTGTGATGTTTAGAAGTATTAGTAAATCTGCCAACCCTTTCTGGAATATGCGGCGTGGGCGTTTGAGAGATTGAGGGTTTCTAAAGTGATAATAAGGCTATGTTACTATAACCCTTCATTAAATATCCCTTATTTTACTATTTATTCCCGATTCAAGTTTCAAAACTAGCTGAGAAATGCAATAAGTAGCGAGATTCTGAAATTATCATTAGTTATTTGCAAACAGTATTATACTCCTAACTTAACATAGATCGCAAAGTGAATTAAACTCCCTAGGCTGCTTGTAAGCTACCACTTCAGATAATCCGATATTAATATCATGAGGGAATATTGTCTACTTCGTGTATTAAGACCCGACAGATTAATTTGTTCATAATACTTATTTTTCCTCATCATAATAGAAAATAACATATACATTTTATTTTAAATCTTTTTGTTCATGAAAACCTCATGTGGGGATTATTGCTAAAAAATAAATAATAAATAATGGAAAGAAAAATTTCAACTAAAAATCCCGCCTGTGTCGAAATTTTTCTTTCCTTTATTTATTCTTTACATAACATAACATGTCATAAACGTTCACGCCGAATATCCCCGAAGGGGTTGGCAGAGGTACTAATCAAAAACATCCTTTACGTAAACGAAGACAAATTAAGAATCATGTAAAATCACCGATATTTTCTATTCTTAGTAATCAGTGAGAGCAATATCACAAAGACAAACTTCGCTTACTACTTCGTAATTAAATTAAATAAGAAGCAGAATTTATCGATTTTCAAGGAAATTTCTCGGAATGCAGAGATGATAATAATCGTAGACATAAATTAATATGTAGTACAATTAATCAGATCATTGAAGTTGTCTACCAAAACTACAAATAATTTAAGATAAACATTATTTTATCTGGGATTGTAAATAATTCATCATATTTTTACTTCGGTTGGAATAAATTGGAATATTTAAAGATACCTACAATTAGATGGCTGTGCCAGATATTTATCAAATGTTACTACAGTTTTAAGTATCAAGTTAAAACAAAATCATAGACAAATATTAATAATTAATTATATTTGTAGTCGTTTAAATATTCCAATTAATTTATACAGACTAACTAACAAGCATCAATAAATTTCCTAATGAGATCAAATTCAAACTGTATACGCGTAATAATGATTGGAGGCAAGAGAGCATATACACGTACTCACATACTTTTATGACACTCATTATATCCAAATGGTTTTATTGTTTCGTCTTTCTTAGATCCCTTTTTCCACATTCGAGTTGGAGTTTTATACTTTTTGTTTTAACTAGTTATAAATTTGGGATTGAGACATGAAGTGAATCACCAAAATTCGCTATCACACTGCTTTTTCCTAAAAACTTTTGAGTATGGCTATAATGTGATAGTTCTGTAGCCGTGGCTTCGGCTACACTGAGACAAGAGTTATTTGAAAGAGCATGGGAGTTAAGTGATGTTTTAAAATAAAGGACGATTTTTTATCCTCTCAACCATATCACCTAACAATTACTTAAAATGTAGAGGATAGTCGATTTATAGAAATAGAAAGATTTGTAGCCTTGAGTTTATATGTACGTTTTTTTTAAATTGGGAAATTAATGGCCACCAATTTTCACATTTCAATTAAAAAGTTAATTAGCTCTCGTATTCTATAGAGCGACGACGCAACAATGTTAATTTTTAATTTGGTACCGGGACGTGCTTGTGTAACAAAATCATCGCAAACAGAAATCGCAAGGCTACAGACGCAAATACAGCTACCTGCTATACCCTACCTCATTATACTAATGATTGTAATCTAAAATTTTCATTAAAAAAATATATTAGTGGCAGCATCTTAACAACATTTTTTTCCTACACTTCTGTCAATCGAAAATTGTCAAGCTTGTGTTTATTTACATTTTCAAGAAATTTGCATGCCACAGATGGCGGAATATAGCATGGTCTAAATAATTGTTGTAACATCTATCAAATACCTATATTAGCAAATAAAGTTTGATTTGATTTGTGTAATTTCGGTGGGTGTTGTGTGGTTTTCGTAGTTTCCCGTTTCGTAGTGTCCGTGGTTTCCCAGTTCAACTTTTAAAAAGTGGCTGAAGTATTTTCTGACTCTGAAGCTCTGGCTACACCTTTTTGGGATTTGTAACATCACTATTTTTGGGATACTCATGACTATTGAAAATTATCAAGCCTGTGTAGTGTTGCATACAATAGCACTACCCCATTTCTTCCCGTTGGTGGGTAGGTAGATGTGAATAATCGCTTCCCGTTTATTACACACATCAAAAGTGTCTAGGGATCAACATATATTTCTGCAACAACTTTTCTCCTGATTGATATTAATTAAAATTTTCTTTAAGGATTCATCAAATAAAGTGTTTTTGTTTGTCTACAGTAACGATAAACCAAGTCACCTTTGCTTTAATAAAGAAATTTGCCATTTTCCTAATAAAGGGATTTTTGATATTTGAACCACTAACACTAAAGTTCGAAAAAAGACTAACAGTTTTCTTTAAAATTTTATTGGGTAACTTAAACAATTAATAATCCGTGTTCTAACCGCCAACAGCCACTTTTGGAAAGTTAAGTAGGGAAAAGATGGTAAAATAAAGGTTGTTGGTGATGGGTCTCCAACCTCATTGCCCAAAAATTCCTTAAAAGCCCCAATACCGTTAGTCGCCTCTTACGTACATCCACCGAAAGAAATGGGGTAGTGCTTTTCTAAGCCGACACTACACAGCAACTTAACTTTCCAAAAGTGGCTGAGGAATTTCTAATTTCTTAGCTCTGGCTACCCCATCTAGGGATTGATAGCCGTGAGTATATGTATGTATGTATGTCTACCGCCAACACTAACAGCACAAGAACATCGGTTTGGCATACTCAAAATGAGTTCATCCAAATCACGCTGTGGAATGGCCGCTCATGTCCGTTGCAACAACAAAAAAAGATATTCCTGCGACTGGATACCCTCCATATTCGGAAGAGCTCTTCTCTGTAACGTATGTCCTCTGTAATGTAATGGGAACGTATTGATGCAAATTGACACTTTCTGGCCCCAAACCTCTATGACCGTCTCAACAGACAGGTAGACACGGCGAAACTATAAATGTACATGCAATGACGCCTTTCGTCATGGGTTTCCAAATGCACAGCTCCATTATAACTGAGAAACCTAGTACCCTAAATATTGCTTCGTGCAAAACCCGCGGAAGGTGAGGAAATATTATATTATAGTTCTCATGGGCAAAGGTTATCAACTTATAAAAAGGAATAGAAAAAAGAAACATGAGAAATAAATGTTAAAAATAAATATTGAGAATTGTCACATCTAGTATTAATTAAAATACAATGCATTCAAAACACCAAGCATAACATTTATACGTCGAAATAATCATTTTTTCTTACTGGAGAATACCTTTGATAATTATTCTTCGGAACACGGATCCCAAAAAATATTCAGCCAAATGAACACGAATTGAATTGTGTTCAACAATCACGAAACTCAATTTCGCCGCGTAAAAACACAAAAGTCATATTTACCGGAAAAACAACATATCGACTCACTTTCATACGTTCCAATGACTTTGTTCTTAATTTGAGTTGGAACATTCGTTAGCAGTTATTTTACCGTCGCAAACGAAACTATTGGCCAATTCTATAAAGTTTACTGATTCAGAACTGGACTGGTTTTCGGTAGTGACGAATTTGTATCATGACAAATATTTAAATAGTATTTGGAAGAATTTTAAATTAAATTGGAGGAGAAATAGCTAAGAACCAGCCGGACATATGATACCTTTGTAATATAATAAGGAAGAAACATATGTGTGTATGTTTGTGTGCCTGTAAAAGTAGGCTCAATAACTGCACAAAAGATTTAAATAATTTTTTCACTAATGGACAGTAAACATTCAAAGATACCAATGTTACAGGCTATATGTTATAGGATTTACACAAGTTTTAAATTTTAGTACATAGTATATACTAATATTTCTAGACACACAGAGGTAAAATTTCACCAGGCCGTTATGAAGGGAACTCTTCAATAAGCTTAACCTCAGAACCTGTAATTAATTTGCACTGAATTTCTAGTTTGTTATGTAGGTCGTTAAATGAGTAGGTTGCTCGATGGTGTGAGCACGGAGTAATTATTGGTAGTGTAGAATGTTTTATTTGATTTAGCTGAACCAATGCGTTACTCAGTAATTTAGGAACCAATTCGTTTATCTTTTCACTTGGCACGCTGAGTAAGATTGTTTCATTTATTTTCTAAGTTAGTTTGGGCATGTAGCATTTCGATTGAAATTTAAATAAGATATAATACGATAGCTATAAAGTGTCGGCTTAGAATAGGACTACTCTATTTCTTTCGGTGGGTGCACATAAGAGGCGACTAACGGTATTGGGGTTTTTAAGGGATTTTTGGGCGATGCGGTTGGAGACCCACCACCAACAACATTTATTACACCATCTTTTCCCCACGCAACTTCCATAAGTGGCTGACAAATTTCTTACTTCTTAGCTTTTGCTATACCTTCAAGGGATTCATAGCCGTGAGTACATGTATGTATGTATATAATACGAGGCATAGAGGAAAGGCAAGGTGATAAAATTTGCAATCTATTGTAATGTTGGTTTAGAGTATCACATCCTCTTTCTACCCACGGGTGTCGTAGGAGGCGACTTAGGGTAAGGGTTTTTTTTAATTGTATCTGAGCGAAGCGGTTGGAGACCCGGCACCACGGATACTTTACTTCTACCATCTTCTCCCCTATCATCGTCCAACTGTGGCTCAGGAGTTTCTAGAGTATGTATGTATGATAAATTTGATACATACATATACTCACGGCTATAAATCTCTTGAAGGGGTAACCAGAGCTAAGGAATTAGAAATTCCTCAGCCACTTTTGGAAAGTTGAGTGGGGAAAAGATAGTAAAATAAAGGTTGTTGGTGATGGGTCTCGAACCGCATCGCCCAAAAATCCCTTAAAAGCCCCAATACCGTTAGTCGCCTTTTACGTACACCCACCGGCAGAAATGGGGGGGGTGCTATTTTAAGCCGACACTACACATAAATTTGATCCATGACATCATTCACCAAACATCCTTCATGACACTGCTTTTCCAATCTAAACTTTTAAATATGATCGCTAATTGATAACTTTGTAGCTCTGGCTTGGGCTACAGTGAGACAGTCCATGATAGTTAAAAAAAGAACTTGTCCTTGTTAAGTAATATCTTAAAATCTTAGCCATCTACATCTACAAAGCGCATAGGAGTTGAGTGGGCAAAATATTGTAAACTAATTTGTTATTGTTCCAATCATAACACCCAACAATTGCCTAACATAAGCGGGTTTAAAGTAATGTTACTTTCCAATAGTAAAAGAAATATACATATTTCTGAGACAAAACGGTATCATATAAATGTTCATGTTTTTTTTTAAAAATGCACACTTTTTTAAATTGAGTACATGATGGCCACCTGTTTTTGCCTTTCAATTAAAAAGTTAATTAGCTCTCGTATTCTATAGAGCGACGACGCAACAATGTTAATTTTTAATTTGGTACCGGGACGTGCTTGTGAAACAAAATCATTGCAAACAGAAATTGCGAGGTTACAAGCGCAAATACAGCTAACTGCTATACCTTACCTTATTATACTAATTATTGTAATCTAAAGGATTCGAATTCTTTTTTTTATTACTGTCAACATCCCTATTTTTGTATCTTCATGCCAGTTGAAATTATTAAGCCTGTGTAGTGTCGTGTTGAACAGCACTACCCCATTTCTTCGCTTAGTAAACAGGGAGTGCTATTCTACGCCGATTCTTTTTGCTAACACCATACTTATTTCGAATTATAATATTGATATTCAGACATGATATTTTACGTGTGCTTTTTTACCATTCCGTGTAATATCCGTGTTTCAGTGAGAATGTAACTATGACACGAGTATCGTGATTTATTCTCTAGTTGCGAAGCTTTCACTGCGTTCCGCCCGCGGCAGCCATTACGGAATACAATATATAGTTTAAAACTAGTTTTTGTGCTTTTTATTTGACGTTACAACTACGAAGTCTTGTATGCATTTGTTTTATCACAAATGCAGTGTGAATTAATTGAAAATTTAATTGTTTACTGGTACACGTCGTTTGTAAATAGATTTTTTAAAACCAATCAATTAAACATGAATAAACAAAAAAACAAAGGAAAGCGAGGAAGGGTAGGAACAATAAAAGCATAAATGGATGGATCAAAGAAAAGGTGGACGCTGTGTCTTACCAAGAGATCAAGGAGCTGGCATTAAAAAGTGATTGGAGAGTGTTACACCGACAAGATCGTTGCTCTTCAGTTTATGATGATAATGGACGAACTGTCAATGACCGGTCTTCAGCAACATCGCACAACAAATAAATAAAGCATTAAGGAAAAATGGGTAAATAGTACTATTAATAATCACTGAAAAAAAGTAAAAGCCAAGAACCTAAGAGATTCGTTTCGAGAAAGTATCTTTAGGTTGTTTCCTAATGAACATTACGTGAAATGAGCTGATATTTTAACACTCGTTTGTTTCCCACAATAAACTGCGAGAAGAAAAGTTAGAGAAGACTCAAGTATATGTAATTGCAAGGTAAATTTATGCATAAAAGCAGCTCACTGCTATAAATTCTATAAGAGGTACTCAGAGTAGAGGAATTAATGTCTTCTCAGTCACCTTTGGAAGTTACTAAGAGAAAATATAGTAAAAATTAAGTATTGCTGGTGATCTGTCTCCAAACAAATCGCCCAAAAATCACTTAATACAATTGTTCTCTACTTACGCCACCCTAGGGGAAAAATGAGGTAGTATAATTATTCTAAGCTGATACTATGCAGCAATAAATATTGTAAAACACCCCAATTTATATCCATTAGTAAATTTCATTAAATACTTTATTTCCGCTGATGTCGATGGATCGTATAAGTTTAATTTTCTATTACTAAAATCCATTGTTAATTAATTGCCTTTACTATTCTGTACTTGGAATTTGGCTATTGCTGAATTAACGCTTTGTAGAAAATCATTATTATTATTAAACTACGTCATAAATATAGATTTACGAATGAACATAAAAATAAACAAAAATGTGTCAAAGTAATATTGTTCCAAGAGGCATTCCCAAATCAGGTGTTTTGTTGTAAGAATATGGTCTATCCGTGATTTGTATATTTCATGATTAATCAATCAAATATACAGAACAATTAAATTTCGTATCATAATGAACTACTTGTTAAATTATTCATTAATTAAACCTACAAATTACACAAATACAATGTTCAGTGTGTTGATATTTTGAAATGCATTCGGAGTTAACACAAACCAAATAAGCATTTAGTTTGATTGTAGAGGCGTTTTCTAAATATTTGAGCACGTGCCGTGTAGTGTCGGCTTAGAATATAACTACCCCATTTCTACCCGTGGGTGATCGTAAGAGGCGACTTAGGGTATAGGGGGCTTTTTAAGTGATTTTTGGGCGATGTGGTTGGAGGCCCGTCACCAAAAACATGTATTATGACCATCTTTTCCCAATCAACTTCCTAAAGTAGCTGAGGAATTTTTCATTCCAAAGTTCTGGCTACCACGTTAAGGGATTTATAGCCGTGAGTATATGTATGTATATATGTATGTTGAGCACGTGCCGATCGATAGTCTCTGCCCACCTCAATGGAAGTGAATGGCATGAGTATATGTATATAACATTGTATATATTTGAGTTTAGTAAAGTATTGTAACCTTTGGGCAGCACTTCAATGAAAAATCTGTATAGAGTGGGGTTAGAATAGGACTTACCCACTTTTTCCTGCTAATGGCGTAAGAGGCGACGAAAGTTGGAGGCTTTCTAAGTGGTTGTTGGGAGATTCATCACCAAGAATATTTGATACTGACCATCCTTTTCCTCATCAAATCTACTTCCACAAGTTGCTAACGCATTCCATATTCTGAATTTCTGCTAACCCATTTTCTGATTTACTTGAATTCGGAGCTGTGAGTAAATGTTCATATATATATATATATATATAAAATTGAATGTCTTTTTTTTAAATTTGCGCTTTTTAACTGTGAACCTCAATTTTATTTATTTTTAATTCTAATGCCTTTCTTTTAATAATAATTCTATCCGGAAGAAACAAGTTAGTACTATTTTAAACCGACCGAACACGGCTTTACCTTTTTATTATTAACAAGTGATTCCATCGATACCCAATGCGGTAAACAGTTACAATAGTTTGCAATATTTCACTACCTCTACTTTTCTCTATTCCTCTTATTATATCTTACTTAAATTATAATTTAAATGCTAGATGCCCATACTATATCAGAAAATTTAAAAAAAACTTACTAATCACGCCAAGTAACAAGCGATACGAATTAGTTCTTAAATTACACTAATGAATTACATACATACATACATATACTCACGGCTGTAAATCCCTAGAAGGGGTAGCCAGGACTAGGGAATTAAAAAATCCTCAGCGATTTATGGCAGTTTCGTGGGGAAAAGATGGTGAAATAAAGGATGGTAGTGATGGGTCTCCAATCGCATCGCCCAAAAATTCCTTAAAAGCCCCAATATCGTTAGTCGACTCTTACGTACACCCACCGGAAGAAATGGGGTAGTGCTATTCTAAGCCGGCACTACACAGCAATGCATTAATACATAATACATAATGCATTAGTTCAGCTAAATTGAATAAAACATTCTACACTACCAATAATTACTCCTTGCTCACACCATCGAGCAACCCACTCATTTAACCTCCTACATAACAAACTAGAAATTCAGTGCAAATTAATTGGAGGTTCTGAGGTTCTCAGTACCCGGGTATGCTCGCATCCACCTGCAACCGCGGTCGAACAAATGTGGCTACGCCTAACTGTAAACAGCTGCCGCCTTTTAATAGGCACAGCCTACAGGCCGCCATGGCAGGATGCTGAAATATTTTTTGACGCAATTACTGACTCTATTTCGTCTTTAATAGAATAGACTATAACTAGAATTAAAACCAAAGCCAAAGGACTTGACGAAATTAATATAGATATGTTACTTTTAACGCTACCGACAACACTTGACGCAGTGACTGCTATTGTTAATAGAAGTATGGTTACTAACAAATTTCCAACCATTTGGAAAATAGCGAAAATATCACCATTGCCTAAGAAACCTAACCCAGTCCTTGTATCCGATCTACGAGAAATTAGTATCCTGCCTTGTACATCGAAGATAGTGGAACGGGTCGTGTATGATCAACTTGTTGAGTACCTGGAGGAAAACAAAATACTACCTGATCCTCAATCTGGCTTTCGGAAAGGGCGATCAACTGCAACAGCTCTCTTAGACGTAGTTGATAATATACTTTATGACCAAAATGAAGGTAAGAGTACTATACTTACTCTGTTGGACTTTTCCAGGGCTTTCGAGTGTTTATGCATACCCCTGACGCTATCTAAGATGGCGTATTACGGGTTTGATGCTGCGACGATTCGTTGGTTTGACAGTTATCTCTCTGGTAGGTCGCAATTTGTGGAACTTCGAGGCAGAAATGGCAGCACAAACACATCGTCTGCTAATGAACTAACACGAGGAGTACCGCAAGGTTCAATTTTGGGACCTCTTTTATTTATATTGTACACAGCAGATATAATCAGCAGTATAAAAAGCAGCAAATTTCATCTTTACGCCGATGACTTACAACTGTATGTCTCGACTGTACCTTCTAAAGCTATGGAGGCTGCAGAAGTACTCAATGCTGAGCTAGAGCGAATTGTTGCCTGGTCGGAGAGAAACTGTCTTGTCCTGAATCCTAGCAAGTCTAAGTACATGGTACTTGGGACTAAGTTTCAGATTCGTAATACATTGAATGTTCTTTCGGCGAATAGTATAGCTATCAGGGGCCAAATCATAGAAAGGGTTGAAGAAACAAAAAACCTCGGCCTTCTGATGGATGGGGAACTTCGGTTCGAAAACCACGTTTTGACAGTAGTAGGTAATTGTTTCTATCGGCTCAAAGTACTTTATAATATTCGTGATTTTTTGAGTGTGGATTTGCGTGTTCAACTCTGTGAATCGCTAATATTATCAAGGTTAAACTACTGTGACGTTGTCTATGGTAGCTGTATTCTTGGTCGATCACAGAAATTGATACAGCGTGTGCAAAACGCATGTGCACGTTTTTGTTTTCGTATCCCTCCTCGATCCCATGTCACTCCGTATTTGGACGACGCTAGACTATTGAAAATGCAGTCACGTAGGAAACTACATCTTGCAACGCTGTTGTTCGGTGTAGTAAAGTTTGAAACTCCAAGATATTTATTTAATAAATTTCAATGGTCCAAGAATAACTACCATTTTAAAAGCAGAGCTATCTTACCAATGCACCGCACGGCAGCGTTTCGAGGCAGTTTCAGGTTTGCGGCGTCTAAGTGCTGGAATGACCTTCCCCCACCTATCCAAAATGCTCCCAGTAAGTACACTTTTAAGCGAAAGCTTAAAAACTACTTGCTGGTTAAGCAAAATCCTTCATTTATTCCAGCACGTCCTTGTTAACAATTATTTATTTATTACCAAATCTGTTCTTGTATTTTATTAAATTTTCTTTGTTTATTTATTTTTTCCTTTTATTAAGTAAGTACTACAACATAATGATAATTAAAGTTTACTATAACTATTATTTATTTAATAATCTTTATTAACATAACTGTTTTTACAGTTTGTCTGCAGGTGGAGTCTCTTATGTATTTATATTTATGTATGAATATTTTTAGTATATAATTATATGTGAAGTTTTTATACAATAATTTAGTAACGCGGTACTTTCTACTGCTATTATTTATACGAGTATGTTATAAGTTTTCTGTTTCATTATGATATTGTGACGTCTTTTCTTTTATATTTTTATTTTGGGGCTGACTGAAAATCAGTGTTGTGGGGTATTCATTTACTTCACAACGATAATGCTGAGGCAGCTTCCAAATTCGTTGCTACTACGCAGGTTATACGGCTATAGTTTTTTTTTTCTGTTATATCTTGGAATTAGTGTGTATGATATTGTCTTTTTATTATTATTTTTCTATGTGTTTGTATTTACTTATTTTTGTGCTGTGTCTTCCTTTATACGTGTGTAGCAGCGAATAAATGTTTTTCTTCTTCTTCTTCTTCTTCTTCTTCTAAGCGTATTGAAGAGTTCCATTAATAACGGCCTGGTGAAATTTTACCTCTGTGTACCTAGGAATGTTAGTATAATATACTATGTACAAAGATTAAATACTTATTTAAAACATTTTTAAGCTAATAATTTTTAGCTATGAGTATTTTTCACAGCTCACCCCCTATGGTATTTCGGCTGATGTTGTTTTAAGATCTCCTTTCCATTAGAGAAAGAATGTTTGCAATCGATTGTGCTTGTTTTGAATATATACATTACAGGCAAACGAACATACAAACAAAAGACCCTTTATTATATCATAAAAATTATTCTATGTCCGTCTGGTTCTAAGCTACCTCTCCACCTATTTCAGCAAAATCGGTTTAGTCAATGTTGAATTCTAAATAATGTTACTAGCACGAATTTCTTTTAAACAGCTAGATTTTAAAGTCTTCCAAACACTAAACAAATAAAGTTTATGGCAGACTTTAAATCTTTTTGTTCATGAAAACCTCATGTGGGGATTATTACTAATAAATAAAGAATAAATAAAGGAAAAGGGTTCAAATCCCGCCTGTGTCGAAATTTTTCTTTCCTTTATTTATTAGTAATAATCCCCACATGAGGTTTTCATGAACAAAAAGATTTAAATTATGGGATAGTTAGACGTTTTCAACATTTGCATTCTATCTGAAAAGATAGACAAGTGGCCTTCCGAATTTGTAAAAAATTCGGAGGTAGGAAACGCAAACACTACTAAAACGTGTAAAAGAAATAAAGGTTAGAAGAATTTCGCGCTGGCAGCCATTGACACGGTAGCTCAATTGGCAAGAGCGACTGGGGCGTATACCCGAGGTCGCGGGTTCAAATCCCGCCTGTGTCGAAATTTTTCTTTCCTTTATTTATTCTTTATTTATTAGTTTATGGCAGACGTACAAAATTCGTCACTACCGAAAAATCAGTAACAATTTTGATTCAGTAAACTTTATTCAGAATTGGCTAACAGTTTCGGTTGCGACAGTAAAATAACTGCTAACGAATGTTCCAACTCAAATTAAGAACAAAGTCATTGGAACGTATGAAATTGAGCCGGTATGTTGTTTTTCCAGTAAATATGACTTTTGTGTTTTTACGCAATGAAATTGAGTTTCGTGATTGTTGAACACAATTCAATTCGTGTTCATTTGACTGAATATTTTTCAGGATCCGTGTTCCGAAGAATAATTATCAAAGTTATTTTCCAGTGAGAAAAAATGATTGTTTCGACGTTTTAATGTTTCTATTTTCATACGTAGATCAACATTCATGGACATAATAATAAAAAAATAAATAAATATACGGTTGAATTAAGAATACTTCTTTTTTTGAAGTCGGTTGAAAAATGGCGTATCCAAACTATGAAATACACTTACACCTATTATTTCCTCAAATTCAATTTAGCAAAGACGTCAGATGTAGTGAAGAGAAGAAAGGTAGAAACCAAATGAAGAACCTTCATCATTTTTCATAAGTTTTTATTACATAGGTTGTAAAATCAGTCAATTAAATTCAGCAATGGCCTAATCCCAAGTACAGAATGGTAGGGGCAGTAAATTAAGATTGAATTCTTAGTAATAGAAAATGAAAGTACTACGATGCATCCACATCAGCGGGAATAAAATGTTTAATGAAAATAACTGAAAAATAATGGATATGAATTTTACGTTTCCGGTTTGTTATGTACCATGCATAGTTTCTTTAAACATATATGTTAGAAGTGATGGACATGATAGTCCAGTGGATAGAACACCCACCCGAAAAACAGAAGGGCGTGAGTTCCAATCCTGGGACGGGCCTACACCAATTTGTCTTTTCTAAAGTCACATGTGTGGTTAATTTATCATGGTTGCTAACGGTGAGGGAAAACATCGTGAGGAAACCCACATGGCTGAGTTGTACTTAGTCATGTGACAGTGTATTCGTACAAAACGGCGATAGGCCTGCCCCCTATCACGTGAGTACAATGTCTAAGCAAAACGTGGGTACCTTCTCTGGAAACTAGATGGCGCTTGCCATGTGAGTTCAGGAGTATTGGTACCTCTGCCAACCCCTTCGAGGATAAACGGCGTGAACGTTATGTTATGTTATGTTATATATGTACATATGCTAATGTCATAAGAAGCCAAGGAGGTGAAGAAGACCCCTACCAATCAACCTTGATTCGATAGTCGTTTCCCCAATGAACTTCCTATAAAGTCTAAGGAATTTCCAATTCTGAAGTTCTGGCAACGCTTTTTGGGATTCATAGCCCTAAGAAGATATATGTTAGTTATTTATATGATGTGCAAACTACATGCATATATTGTGTTATGACAATTTATCAAAGCAATATTCTATCTCTTAGATGATTGATAAGCGATAAGACATAACACAAAAATACATTTGCTTCGAAATAAAAACCACGATAAGAATAAGTATTTTCATTTTAATTTAGCGATAAAAGAAAATAGCGGAACTGCAAAAGGGAGGCGGGGTTTAGTCATTAGAGTGGTCCGCAACAATGCTGTAAGAAATGAAATAGACAATTAATCATTTTCTATTTGTTATAAATAAAAAAATGTGAAGAACAATAGAAATAAGCTTTGTACGGTTGCAACCCATTTTCTAACGTTATGTTTATAGCGTCTAATAAGAAACTACGATCATGCTATGGCTATAGATGATCCAAAAAGCGAATCATTAAATTTTTTACTAAATTTGCTTATTCCAAAAATAATGTTCCTTATACTTATTTATTTCTCATGTGGCTGTTTATGTTCGGAAACAAAAAAGTGATAAAATATCGGAAAGACGAAAACAATAATAATGTCGACAACATTAACAATAAATTTGTCGTATAGTGTCAGCTTAGAATAACACAACCCCATTTCTACCCGTGGGTGATCGTAAGAGGCGACTAAGGGTATAGGGGCTTTTTAAGTAATTTTTGGGCTATGTGGTTGGAGACCCGTCACCGAAAACATTTATAATTACCATCTTTTCCCAAATCAACTTCCAAAAGTGGCTGAGGAATTTCTCATTCCAAAGCTGTGGCTACCCCGTTAAGGGATTTATAGCCGTGAGTACATGTATGTATGTATGTATGTAATAATAATGTACCTGAAATCTTCGAACTCTTTAATAAATTGGGTTGTTTTGCGATGTTTACTACCTCATTTCTACCTACGGGTGGCATAAGAAGCGAGTAAAGGTATTAAGTGATTTTTGGGGCCATGTGATTGAAGACCCATCGCCATCAATACTTAATTTTTACTATCTTTTCCCTCAGTAACTTACAAAGGTGGCTGAGGAATTATCGATTCCAAAATGTATGAAGTTTAACTTTCATTTACATTTACCGTAGTCTTTTATTTCACTTCTCAGCTCGATGATTATTGTGAGAAACAAACGAGTGTTAAAATATCAGCTCATTTCACGTAATGTTCATTAAGTGACAACCCAAAGATACTTTGTCGAAACGAATTTCTTAGGTACTTTGTTTTGACTTTGTTTCTGTGTTTTTTAAAAGTACTATTTTCAAACCTATTTTCCTAAATACGGCCGTATTTTTTAATTGATAGTGATAGAAAAAGGGATATATATATCAATCATGCTTAAATGTACTATTATTTCAACTGTAAACAGCTAGAATGTCAGTGTGTACTTATCAATTATTTTCTCCGGATGTCATACAGGGTGATATATGGTTTATTATTATTATTATTAGATGGGCGGTAAACGCCACGGGTTTCCGCACTGAGCCCGGCATGGCAGGCCATTGTGCGTGGACCAAGTGGTCATTTAATTCTCCCAACCTAATTCCGTCCAGAAGGCGAGTAGCTTATCCAGGTCAGCTACCGCTTCTGGGAGCGACTTTATGGTTCCTATCGTGTTATAGCGGATATCGGCTACCCCAGTGCATTCCTGGAGCACGTGAGTGACCGTTTCGTCAGCTTCCATGCACGCTCGGCACATGGGGCTGTCGGTGTTGCCTATAGTGTATAAGTGTTTATTTAGTGTGGTATGTCCTGTAAGTACTCCAGTCACTGTCCGCAGATCTTTCCTGCTTAGTCGCAGGGCGCGCCCGGTCAGCTTCCTGTCAAGGGATGGCATGATTTCCTTCGAGTGTCTGCAACCGGGCTCTTCCTGCCAGTGTATCTTGGAGAGGGAGTGAGTGCGTTCTTTTAGCCATGCGCGAAGCTGACCATAGGGTAGGGGTATGATCGGTTCAGGACCATGTGGGTCCCTTGCCGAACCCCCCCTAGCCAGTTCGTCAGCAGCGTGGTTACCTAAGGAGCCGCTGTGGCCCCTTATCCATTGTAGGGTTAAAGTGTTGTTCCAAGCTGCCTCTTCAAGAGCTCTGTGGGACTCCAGGACTAGCCCTGAAGTGAATTCACAGCGGTCCAGAGCCTGCAGCACAGATGCACTGTCCGAGATGATTTTGATATGCATATCGGACACTGCTCGGGCTTTAATTGCCATGGCCGCCTCGGTTATTCCAAGACTCTCTGCTTGGAATACCGTGTTGTGTTGACCTAGGCTTTTGGAAATTTTAATATTGAGGTCTTGTGAATATACGCCGGCTCCAGTCCCTTGGTTGGTCTTAGAGCCGTCTGTGTATACACGCACCTCTTTAATATTGGAGTAGTCATGCTGTTCCTCTTCGAGTATAACAGTGTAATTGTGTTTGGTAATTATAGTTTTAGTTTTCCTATCACAGGGCGCAGCAAGCAAGGGCTGATATTGGATCGCCGTTGTGTGTATACTGGTGTGTAGGATTCTGGAGTCATTTCTAAGGTGCCCTGTATTTTTCAGCCTGAGTGAGGACATCGCCACCTCTTGCTGTAAGTGCAGGTGTAAGGGTGGCAGGTTCAGTAACGCCTGAAGAGCTGCAGTAGGTGCGGTTCTCATACAGCCTGGAATGGCCAGGCAGGCAAGCCGTTGCATTTTTTCCTGGTCATTTTGAGCTGTTATTAATTTGGTTCTCGGCCACCAGACCAGTGAGCCGTAGGTATATAGGGTTTTGTGGCTTTTCAAGTATTTGTTTGGTGATGTGGCTGGAGCACTATCATTTATCATCCTTCCAAAAGTAGCTTAAGAATCTCTTTAATTATGAAGCTCTGGATACTTGTTTTTTTAAAACTAATATTGGTTGTTCCAGTTGTATTTTACATACACACACACACACACATACACACACACACACACACACACACACACACACACTATTATATTCTTCTGTTCTTATCAACTTAACAATAAGAATGACATAAAAATAAAGACCATGAGCAATTGTCCATATTCAAAAACTTTAAGTCTAGTTAGGGTTCATAGTATGGAACCTAGTACTAGAAAGTGAAAATGGTAGGTTTTGTTATCTCAGCAAAAATTTCAGCTTCTGTTTAAAACTGTTATTAACATTCCAAATGTTTACTTTGTTTGTGTTTACTCAAAATACATTTCAAATATCAACGAACTGAGCATTGTGTTTATGTAAATTGATGGTTTAATTAATGAATAATTTTACATATACTTCAGAATGCTACGAAAACTGAATTGTTCTGTATGTTTGATTGATTAATCATAAAACATACAAACGGGTCAACCATGAAAAGGCAGTATAGAGTCTATACTATAGACATTTTTACAACAGTAACACACCCAATTTGGAAATTCCGCTAGGACCTTTTTTACCCTTAAACAACTATGTTTTTTTAAGTTCATATGTAGACCAAAATGTGTGAATATAATAAAACATAGCGTATCCAAACTTTGCAATAAAATTTTTTCAGCATTTTCCTGAAATTTCATTTTGGAAACGACGTAAGTAATAGAAGAGAAGGTAGGGAAAAATCACATCAAAACCTTATACACTTTTCTAAATTTCCTTTAATATAGAAAGAATTATCACTAAGTTGATAGCTGTTTAGTGTCGGCTTAGAATAGCACTACCCCATTTCTTCCGGTGGGTGTACGTAAGAGGCGACTAACGATATTGGGGCTTTTAAGGGATTTTTGGGCGATGTGGTTGGAGACCCATCACCAACAACCTTTATTTTACCATCTTTTCCCCACTCAACTTTCCAAACGTGGCTGAGGAATTTCGAATTCCTTAGCTCTGGCTACCCCTTCTAGGGATTTATAGCCGTCAGTATATGTATGTATGTTAGATTTACACAATAGCCAAATCCCAAGTAGACAATAGTTGGATAAGTAAATTATATATTGTAAGTAACAGGGAATTAAACGTATATGACGCATCCACCACAGTGGGATCAAAAGATTTGAGGATAATTGCTATTGGATACAGATTTAAGGAACTCGATCTATTATATTCTATGAAGTATTTCTTCAAACATATATTGACATATGCTTATGTCGAAGGAGGCGATTTAGATTTTGGGGCATCGCAACGTAAAATATGATAATGATTAAAACTAGCATTCAACCTTTGTACATAGCGTATACAAAAATCAAAAGAGTGTTAAAAAAGCAACCGTGATAGCCCAGTGGGTAGAACACTCGGTTATCGTGCAAACGACTAGTGTTCAAATCCTGGGTCGGGCCTACACCAATTTGTCTTTTCTAAAGACATATGTGTGGTTAATTTATCATGGTTGTTAATGGTGAGGGAAAACATTGTGAGGAAACCCACATGGCTGAGTTGTACTTAGTCATGTGACAGTGTATTCGTACAAAACGGCGATAGGCCTGCCCCCTATCACGTGAGTACACTGTCCATGCAAAACGTGGGTACTCTGAACACCAGGTGACAAAGTCACGTGATGTTCAGAAGTATTAGTACCTCTGCCAACCCCTCCGGGGATATTCGGCGTGAACGTTTATGTTATGTTATATTAAAATATCAGCTCATTTCACGTAATGTTCATTAGGTAACAACCTAAAGATACTTTGTTTTTACTAGGTTTCTGTGTTCATCAAAAGACTTGTGAGTATTTACATTCTTTAATGACGCTATATTTTATACTTGATTGTGATAAAGAAGGGTTATGATTTTCAAATATATATATATATATATTGCAGCTCTAAATAGCTAAAGTGTTCGCAAACAATAACTATTACCTTTTTTTCGTACGGATGTCATACAAGGCGTCTTATGCGTCTTAGCGTTTGGGGTGGTTTAAGTATTTGATGTACCATTTGGTCTGAGAACCATCATTAATCTTCCTTCTAAAAGTAGCTGAGTAACCTTTAATTGTTAAGCGTTTGTTAACTTTTTTTGGATATAATGGCGCGATAACAGTTCTCCTTTTTTCAATAGTGTTATTATGCCATGTTATTATTTAAAAATCCAGTAAAATTGAATTTATATATACGAAAAGTACCAGTTAAATATGTCATTTTCATTTAATCCACACCGTATTGAGTGTCAAAATAAAGGAATTGAATACAAAACTATGCAGATCTAGCGTCAAATAAAAAGCAGAAATACTAGTTTTAAACTACATATTGTATTTCGTAATGGCTGCCGCGGGCGGATCGCAGTGAAAACTTCGCAACTAGAGAATAAAGCACGTAACTCGTGTCATAGTTGCATTCTCACTGAAAAACATATATTACACGAAATGGTTGAAAAAAGTAGAATATGAACGTGTAAAATCTAAAACTTAATATTTAATTCAAAATAAGTTTGTCTTAGGAAAAATAGCATCTAGTCATTTTACCTTCCGAATTAAGTGACTTAGAGCTTCAGGGCTTTTAGGTAATTGTTGTGTAATGTCCGGAGACCGATCATTAATCATACTTCCAAAAGTAGCTAAGTAATCTTCATTTGAGAAGCTCTTTTTGCAAAGTGCTAATACCGCAAGTAAAGTAGTATAATTTTTTATTTACAGACATATGTTAGTCTTATTTCAGCATAAGATTTTAAGACATGTTGTCGTCTCGAATGCCTTTAGAATTATAATTAAAATATAAGTATAACATTAGTAATAAAATACATTTTCAATTAATTCACACTGTATTAAGTGTCTTAATAAAACAAATGCACACAAAATTTCGTAGTTGCACACACTAGTAGAAAAGCACAAATACTAGTTTTAAACTACATATTGTATTTCGTAATGGCTGCCGCAGGCTGATCGCGGTGAAAGCTTCGCAACTAGAGAATATATCACGGTACTCGTGTCATAGTTACATTCTCACTGAAACAAAGATATTACACGGTATGGTAAAAAAAGTTAGCAAGTAAACGTATAAAATGTCTAATATATTATTTTTATTCTAGATAATATTTTAACAGATATTTTTTGTATATCGTAATTTAAATAATATGACTCTATTGTTGCTTGGGAAGGTATTTGTGAATTGAAAAAGAGACAAGAAAGCAGGTGTAGTAAAATATCTCTTAGAGTATTGGCGCTTTTTGAGTGATTATTGGGCGATGAGGTTGCACACCATGACCAACAACCTTTATTTTACATTTTTTTGTCGACTCACCATTCGAAAGTAGCGGAATGTTTTCTACTTCTGAAGTTCTATCCACTCCTTTTTGAGATTTATAGTATCACGAATATTCATATACTTTAAGTCTTTTTGTCCATGAAAACCTCATGTGGGGATTATTACTAATAAATAAAGAATAAATAAAGACTTAAATTATGTGATAGTTAGGCGTTTTTAACATTTGCATTCTATCAGAAAAGATGGACAAGTGGCCTTCCGAATTAGTAAAAATTCGGAGGTAGGAAACGCAAAACACTACTTTAACGTGTAAAAGAAATAAAGGATAGAAGAATTTCGCACTGGCAGCCATCGACACGGTAGCTCAATTGGCAGAGCGTCGGGTTTCCTTTATTTATTCTTTATTTATTATTCATATACTGTTGATGTGCAATAAAGAAAGGCCTTAAAGCCTACGAGCCTTACGAGATGTTAAGGCTAAGAAGCTTTATGGTAGAGCCTAAGTGGATTTAGAGGCTTCCAAGATTTAGCCGTAGAGAATTCACTATTTAAGTTTACAACTGTAGTTTTGGTAGTTTAACATAAAATAACATACATAAATTAGATACATACACATATTTACTCACGGCATTAATTTCAATTGGGGTAGGCAGAGACTATCGATTGCCACTTCGTACGATCCTGGCACACCTGGCACAGTATACTCTTTTATTTTTCATACTTCGGATGCCTTCCTTTTCCCTTGTACACAGTCTCAATACATAAATTGTATTTATATTTTAATTCCATATATACGAGTAACTCACAACATATCATTATCATTGCAATTGGTAGAGATTATCCATAATCACTTTTATACACAAAACAACTCAATTTTCGTCTGTATTTGTCAAAAAATACTATTATTCGTCGTCCTATTTCATTGCACCATATTTTCATCATTAAATCAAGCCTTATAAGACTAAAAGCCTTCAAGCCTTAAAGGCTTAAGCTAAAACTTGAGTCCTAAAATGCTAAAATTTACAACACTAATAAGGATTTTCTCTATCCAATTACATTTTAAAGTCAAATTTATAAAACGAATACACCACAAGAAAAAAATAACAAATACAATAAGGTTTCCCAAATTACAACACAAAAAATATATTCAAGAGACAAAAAAGCGAAAGTCATTGATTGCCAACAAAATGGTATTCCAATAATCCTTGGAATTCAAACGGTTAGAAAAACATTGAAAACACTTATATAACTTGGGTCCTTTTAACGAATAAATTGATCGATGGTTCTCGAAAATAAGTTAGGTAATAAAAAATGGATTGCTACAAATTTTGCTGCCAGAAACTGTAAAATTACAGGATTTTACACTTTCCTGCCTTGCTCTAAGGTTCATGTCTGCCTGAATATTCTATTATGTTTTCCAGGGATGTGTTGATTTAAGTTCTGGGAAACAAAGAACATGTTACCTAAACAAATATTTATGTAATAATCACAATGTGACAAGAGGGGTAAAAACATAACATAAACGTAACATAAACGTTCACGCCGTTTTATCCCCGAAGGGCTTGGCAGAGGTACCAATACTCCTGAACTCACATGGCAAGCGCCATCTAGTTTCCAGAGAAGGTACCCACGTTTTGCTTAGACAGTGTACTCACGTGATAGGGGGCAGGCCTATCGCCGTTTTGTACGAATACACTGTCACATGACTAAGTACAATTCAGCCATGTGGGTTTCCTCACGATGTTTTCCCTCACCGTTAGCAACCATGATAAATTAACCACACATATGACTTTAGAAAAGACAAATTGGTGTAGGCCCGTCCCAGGATTGGAACTCACGCCCTTCTGTTTTTCGGGCGGGTGTTCTTACCCACTGGACTATCATGTCGGGTAAAAACAGTTACCTAATTTATGTAAATTACGTCCTAAGACTTTGATTACAAGTGATGTTCTATTGCCTCTATACCCACAAAAACAAACAAAGAAAACTCAAATGCAACAATTGCGGTTTTATAGTATTCATTGCTCCAATGCTGAGTACTGTCGGCTTAGAATGGCACTACCCCATTTCTTGTAATGTATTCTCATAATAGTATATAGCTACTATCTACACTGACAGCTATAAATCCAAATAAGGGGTTACAAGAGCTTCAGAATTGATAACCTGGACCATTTGTAAAATTTGAATTAGGAAAAGATTAACATATTGATTGATGATAGCCACATCGCTGAATAATCACTTTAAAAGCTTCAATATCCTTTGTAAATCCTTAAAATAGGGAGTGAAAACTTTAATATGTACAATTTATAAATAATATTCATCTTCAATAAATCTTATTACATTGTTAGTGATCATAATGTTTATTCGGCAATTCCAACAATTATTGAAAATACCGTTTTCCTCTGAGCCAACTCGTTTGGCACCCATAAATGAAGCAAGGTAAGTGCTATCAATTGCAGATATTCCAATCAATAAAAAAACCATCTCAACTTATGTTGAATGAAAGCAATAAGTAATGGATAAGGTCTGTGATGAATTGGCAATAAGACTACTCCAATCCCCAACGAGAGCAACATTTATATGACGATTATGGATGCTTATATCTCATAGGTCTTCCTGAAATCGAAAATCATAATTCATTTCTTATCTCTTCTTACCCCTATAAACATTATCTGCTGTCGCACTTGCACGCAACAACGACTCAAATAATGGCAAGTACGGTCTATGGGTTTCCATGGTGATATTTGATGAATCTGACGATACCTTTGTAGTTGTCAATGGTTTCATGGCCCAGTAAGCGATATAATTATAATTATATTATTTGCGTAAAACATTTTGTATAACATTTGTTTCATATTCGAGGCGGCGAGGGCGACACGAATATATTTTTCATAAGGATAGAAACAAACGAAATTATCGTTATCGATTTAGAAAGAATGAAAGAAGGAAAATATTTATTCGTTGCACACAAAAAATAACGCATAACACATAGAAACAAACAAAAAGTACAGTTAAGTAGTAACACAAAACTAAATACAAAAATTAATTTTAAAAATAAATCGTTGAAGAGTTAACCTTGTGGGCTATTATACATAAGTGATGACTTCGGTTGTCTAGTTGATAGGTGCATAGATTCTGGGTCTAGAAGTCACGGGTTCGAATCCCGCTTAGAGTAATATTTAAATGATGATTATGAATTTTCACTTAGTCTTGGACGTCATATATATGTGTATCTCATCTCGTTAAATACATACATACATACATATACTCACGGCTGTAAATCCTTAGAAGGGGTAGCCAGAGCTAAGGAATTAGAAATTCCTCAGCCACTTTTGGAAATGATATTGGGGAAAAGATGGTAAAAATAAAGGTTGTTGGTAATGGGTCTCCAACCGCATCGCCCAAAAATCCCTTAAAAGCCCCAATACCGTTAGTCGCCTCTTACGTACACCCACCGGAAGAAATGGGGTAGTGCTATTCTAAGCCGACACTAAACAGCATCTCGTTAAATCTAGATATATTTTTGTAAACTAAAGGTAAATTATTAAACAATGACAGATCCATGCTGCAAGAAAATTATGATTATTTCTTTTGATGCCTTTGTTGAGGCAAAGACATAGTATACTTAAATCAATTACTAAATTATTGTTTCATAATGTAAATACAATAATAATATTTATATAATAATATATTGCCGTGTAGTGTCGGCTTTGAATAACACTTCCCCTTTCTACCCGTGGGTGATCGTAAGAGGCTACTAAGGGTATAGGGGATTTTTAAGTGGTTTTTGGGCGATGCGGTTGGAGACCCGTCACCAAAAACATTTATTATTACCATCTTTTCCCCAATCAACTTCCAAAAGTGGCTAAGGAATTTCTCATTCCAAAGCTCTGGCTACCCCGTTAAGGGATTTAGAGCCGTGAGTATATGTATGTATGTAAAAATATATAATTAGTCGTCGACTTTATTTCTTTTAGTTTCTTCCAGTTCATTTTAAGCAATGTTTAAGTGAAATAATTATTTAAGTGAAGTAAAATTTGACAATGTTTAAGTGAAGTAAAATTTGACTTTTGACATTAGAAAAATCAAACATATCATGTGGGTGTAATAATCCTCAATTGACACAACTGTTCCGGAAAATAATAAGGATGGTCGATATCTTTCCGGACAGTTTTATGTATGCATTAGTCTTAAGCGTTTGAGAAAACTGCATGACTGTATGTTTTTAGTAATGCGATGCGTTTAAAAATAATTTTGTTTCGGGTTCAAATCCCGGGTCGGGCCTACCAATTCGTCTTTTCTAAAGTTGTGTGGTTAATTTATCATTGTGGTTAACAGTGAGGGAAAACATCGTGAGTAAACTCACATGGCTTGGTTTTACATGGACATATGACAGTATATTCGTACAAAAGGGCGATAGGCCTTCCCCCTATCCCGTGAGTACACTGTCCAAGCAAAACGTGGGTTATTTGAACACGAGGTATGCAAACCATGACGGCGATACACGGCATGATCGTTTGAGTAGAGTTGAGCAACTTATTACACTCATACTTTGTGGCAAAGGCTTTTAATGTTCTGATGAACTATAGTTATTGAATTTTTGCGTACAGTATACATTCTACTCCTCCGAAGAATTCAATATAACGAACTGATACTACGAGGCATAAAACCACTAGTATTCATTGAAAGTTATAGGAAAGGATCAAATAAAAGCCTTTAATTAAGTATTTGAGTTTTAATTATATAATTTTTTTTGTTTAAATTTTTATGGGGTATATGGTGAGATGGAAATGTCATGCATTCATTAAAAATCTTCGTTCTTCTCAGCGGTTTTATAACTAAAACGATAGTTTTCAGATAACCTCTGCACTGAAAGGTAGTCGTAAAATGAAACGATAACCAAGTAATTGTTAATAAAATCTATGAAAACATATATTTAGTTTTAACATAAAGGAAGTAATTTTATTAATAATTAAATATACTGGATAAAAAACAACATATTTAACAAATAATCCAATTTCTTAGTAAATTCATAGATGTCGTAAAATAATCATCATAACATAATATATAGTCACGCCATTAGTTCGCATTGGGGTATACAGAGACATTCGATCGCCACTTTGTACGATCCTGACAAACCTCTCTAGTTTCGTTAACATCCATCATCTTCTTATACATGCTCTTTTTGAGCACACTCTGAAGTTTGTCAAAGTTTATTTATTAATCATCACAAGAGGTAAAATACCTACTTTTGTGAGTAAATTTTCATAATGCTCTGAGCCCACCCGTAAAATAATACGTAAACACGAATACGTAATACGAAACTCTTCTTAGTTGAATGAACCAATGAGTAAATATTTTTCTACCGTGAGCTTTTTGTTACTCTTACGCATAGAGTAATAAATTGCTTACGGTGAACATCGAAAATCTATTAAAAATTCGAAATTCAAAAAACAATAATGAAAATGGATTCTGCATGATAGAAGTTTTTAATGAAAGTAAAGTATTAGTACGGGTACAAACGTAGTTGCCGAGTTACAATGTAGGATCTCGTAATCAGGAGAATGAACAGACTTTGCACTTTATATTGTGCTTTCAGGGTTTCTGCTTCTAGGGTTCCGTACCAAAAGTCTCTCACTAAAAGTGTAATTTTTTGTCATGACAATAATAAATAAATATTTATTTCAGTTAAAACATTATCAACAATTTCTAAAAAAACTAATGACACAAATATTTTAGAAATGCTTCGTCCATTCTCGATTCGATTTACTAGATAGAACTTAAATTGGCTAAATAAACTATTAAATAAATTAAACTTCCTGGATGCTTGGAAATAAATTTTGATTTTGGTGGACACGATAATTCTATAAAAAAGTTGAAATGCACTAAAACAGAATTTTTTTTTTACATGATATACATTTTTAAGAACGTTCTTATAAAAGACGTCAGAAAAGACGAATAAAAGAGTATGAAAAGAATAATGAATGTAAAAAAATCAAGAGAGATTTATCAAGATCATGCCAAGTGGCGATCGATAGTATTTGCCTAGCCCAATGGGAATAATGGGCGTGAGTATAAGCAAGTATAAGGTTTTAATTTAAGTCAAAAATTATTGCTCAACCTAATTGCCAAATAGAACAGACACTGCACTCTTTATTGTAACTAAAGAGGGTACAATCGGCGGTCTTATCGCTTTTAGCGATAAGACCGCCGATTGTACCTCACTGTAGACTGTATGATAATTTATTTTGTAAATTTGTGTTTGATGTACAATAAAGAGTTATTCTATTCTATTCTAAAGAGTTTCTAATGTTAGCGTTCCGTACCAAACGCAAACCTACTACTTAGTCTCCGCTGTCTGTCCTTCGGGGATATACGGCGTGAACCTTTGAGGCGAGAGTTTGGGTGATGAATGAAAAAAAGGAAACGTTTCTACACACATACATATACTCACGGCTATATATCCCTAGAAGGGGTAGCCAGAGCTAAGGAATTATAAATTCCTCAGCCACTTTTGGAAGTTGAGTGGGGAAAGATGGTAAAAATAAAGGTTTTTGGTCTCCAAATGCATCGCCCAAAAATCCAATTAAAAACCCTAATACCCTTAGTCGCCTCTTACAACACCCGTGGGTAGAAAGGGGTAGCGACATTCTAAGCCGGCACTACACGGAAACGTTTCTATTATTTAAAAATAAAATTAATATAAAGTAGGGCTTGCTAGGGACTGCCTCCGTGGTCTAGAAGTTAAGCGCTTGGTTTCAAATACGGAGGTCTCGGGTTCAATCCCCGGGGGTGGTAACCTTACAAATTTAATTTGTAAGATTTAACCCAGTTTGGATTGATATTGCAGGCTTGAATCACCTGATTATCCGAAAAATAAGATGATTCCGTGCTTTGGAGGGCACGTTAAGCCGTCGGTCCCGGCTACTATTACGGTAGTAGTCGTTAGACTGCCAACCCGCAATTTGCCAGCGTGGTGGACTATGGTCAAATCGCCCTATATAGGGTATTCTCAAGTCCCTTAGTGGGGACTTATATGAGCTGTGAGGAAGGCTTGCTAGTATGTAATCCTACTACTTATTTTTTCGTACAATGCCGATTTTCCCACATAAAATCTAGTTTAGAAATTGATAGTAGGTTCTTCGTTGCAGTGCTAAGCCGCGGTTTGCAACCAAATTGATTGAAATTGTAATACAAAAACTGTATATAATTTATGTACATTAAATTGACGACGAATTGTATTGGGATTGGTTGTTAGGTTAAAAGCTTTTTTTAGTGTATTGTACATACATACATGTACTTACGCCATAACTCCCATAGGGATAGGCAAAGAGAAGCGATCGCCTTTGTACGATCCTGGTAAACCTTTCGAGTTATTAGTGTATGATGTATCCTCCTGATGCCCACGGTACTTATGTGAGTACTTAACAAATAAAGTTGTTACTGCCCAAGCTATAAAAAACATTTTCTGGACTAAATGCCCACGGTCCTTCTCCGAGGACCAATACTTTGTGTTTGAACCACATTTGAATTTATCGCCAATTTTTTTTTGGAATGCATCCATTAGGAACAAGTATTCAGTCACTGACAGCTGTCATAAATGTCATCTTAGGATAATCAATTGTTCATTCAATAAATGTCCAAAAAAGGAACCATGGAGCGGCCACGTTGACTAAGTAAGTTTTAATCTCATTTTATTTATGCGATCTAATCATATTATTCAATAACTTTAATGAAACCTTATTGTTAAGTATGTCAGCAAATGGCGAACACCAATATTTTATCAATTACGTTTGTAAATAAAATTCTATGAGCATCCGTTTATAATGGTACTCGGCTGAGTACCGTGGTCTTCAATTACATAAAATACTTTTTACGTTTAGTCCTCACTTAAGGACTCTGGACCGCTATACTATAACTTTAGATACACTTATAAGTTTATTTTTTTTACAGGATACATGGGAAATCATGATATTAAAGCGGATTTAGCTATGTCGGACATAGATCTATCTGAGGACGATGACGACGATATAAATGACCCACCATATGAACCCATACAATTTGATTTTTCTGATGATGATATCCAGGAGCAGCTACCTAGCCTTCCATTTTATTAAGAGCTATCTTACTGACCGAGGTGCCTCGTAACTCAGATGATTTGTCTTCTCCAAATATAAGTGGTTTTTTACGGGAGGAGTCTCGAAGCCTTGAAGTTCCATCAGCACTTCCTAGTCTTTCTTCCACGGAGTTGTCTCGTAACTCAGATGATTTACCTTCTCCAATGTTCTTAATTTTGTTCCTAAGTTGATCTCAATAATTCTAATAGTAGATAAATGTAAGAATTTATCTAGAATAAATATAAGTTCTAAACTCATGTAAAACTGATTTAAAGTGTTAATTGTGTTTCTAAGTGGTTCTTATTTCATAAGTGTTGTAATTGCTAACAAATTACCTAATACATATTTTTTCTACCAATAAATTAGTTTTTTTTTTTACTTTAATTATCTGCCCACGGTCCTCACATGAGGACTAATTATTTCCGCTTTAAAACTATTGAGACTGGTTACTTTTTTAATGCTTTACCCGTACATACTACTAGGAACACTAAATAATATTTTTTGCGACATTTATTCAAGTTTAAGTTTCTGGGCAGTAAGCTAGGTAAACGCAATAGTCCTTGTGTGAGGACCGTGGGCAGATAGTCATAAAAATAATAATAACGGCTGGGCATCAGGAGGGTATATGTTAAAGTAAGATGGTGAAAGCCGAAATATGGTTATATGCCTAGGAAAATAGTTATACGAAAGCGATTCACTACGCCCTCACTAGGACAATAGTTATAAAACTGTCCAAGTTCAGTGATATACTTATATTACAAATTAAGTTCAGTGTTATATACATACATACATTCCACATACAGATACTATCGATCGCCACGAGTGTATCAATTTACTGGGAAACATCGTCAGTTAATCAATTTGCCACAATTGGGACGTAAAATTTAACATTTCATCGCTAGTTGTCTTTCGAAAATTCATGAATTTACAACGTAGTTAATAATATAACTAAAGTGAAGGAGTTAACTATACAAAATACCCAACTAACAGAATTATTTGAATGCAATTGCCGTATACAGAACACAAAACCAATAATTTATTCTGGTCACGATAACACAACAAGAGTTATCCATTTGTGAAACTGCGCAACGAAAACGCTAATAATAGCTCGGTGCTGTGTAAAATATTAATTGAAATAAGATATTTCAATTTACATACCTACAATAGGGGAGATGACTGATTTTTGTTTCTTTCACCATTAGATAGTTTATTAAAAACTATTGAACACGTATTTTTTCTTTTTTATTATACTCAAACAATTACCGAGATATTTAGAGTTGAAATTACGCATGACGTCACACTGTGGTACGATTTCTACCTAGTTGTGACGTATTTAGCCCCCACTATTAAACTTTAACGCCTTATAACTAAGTGATTATTCATTAATTTCGTAAAATAAAAAATACGTGTCTAATATTTTTGCTTTATCTTATTAACGGACTAATTAGAATTTCGTATTTTTGACCCATGCATCTCGCCTATTCTCTATCTGTAAAAAAATATTCTGTATACATACATCTACTCATGGCTATAAATCCCTAAACGGGGTAGTCAGATCTTTGGAATGAGAATTTCCTCAGCCGCATTTGGAAAATTGAGTGGGGAAAAGATGGTGAAATAAAGGTTGTTGGTGATGGGTCTCAAACCGCATCGCCCAAAAATCCCTTAAAAGCCCCAATACCGTTAATTGCCTCTTACGTATTCCCACCGGCAGAAATGGGGTAGTGTTATTCTAAGCCGACACTACACAGCTATCTATCTGAATAATCTAGCTATCTAACAAATGTAAATGATAGCGCTCAAAAAAGTAGGTGTCAGAAGTATGAAGAATAAGAAAGCAAGCATAAAAAGATTGATGGATGTGAACGAAGCTAGAGAGGTTTGCCAGGATCGTGCAAAGTGGCGTTCGATAGTCGCTGCCTACCCCAATAGGAACTAACAGCTTGGGTCATTTGCCTCATGTATGTCTCTATCTATCTATTAATCTTCAAAGTTTTTTTTGAGTCGATACCTTATCGTTGCTAATAAGTGCTTAATCATTGTATAACTCGAATATATTCATTTTTATTGACTGGTGTGTTTTTGCAGTTTTAAATCATAGTTTTTTGAGTTAAAACGTAATATTCCGCCTTTTTTCTGATTGACATTGTGGTTGACAATTGACATTTGGATAAAAAACATCTGAACGAAAAGCTTTTTGTAGTTACACCACAATTTTAACATTGTTTTAGTAAACTTCACGCCTTTAAGAGGCCCTAAATACAGAAATAGTAGGTTTATTCTAAACGAAAACCAATAAAAATAAATAAAGAAAGCCTAGAAAGTGGCAATGCACATTCAATCAAATACAGAAGCCTACGTCTTTCATTATTTACAAACAAAATGCATAACGATCAAAAAACTAAACTTCAACTTTCACAAAACCTTATATTTTGAGTCTAAATAGTTCCTCTTAAACGATTTAAAGTGATTAGATACCAAAGTCTCTTTTCTAGAAAACTTCAAACAAAACAATGATGCCTCGATTCTAACTAAACTTTTCGAACGAATCCGCGACGTAAATAAATAATGCAGCTCGTCCAATCAATTGTATGACTTAAATCGATACTGGTAGAAACTAAAATAGCCTGGCGATTTTCTGACCTTGCGGTAGTTATAGCCTCTAAAATCAATAAAACAAGAGTTTGATGAAGTTCTGTTTCCGAACGAGTTCCCTTTTAAAAACTTGATTTTGCTTTTAGTTTAGTGTCTAACCTATTTCTATTGGGGCTTGTATTGAATACGTAATCGGTTAGGACATTATTGGCACCGCCAACACGAGCTAAAAGAGAAATGGCTTGTGTATGTACACCTGAAATTCGCTAGAAAAATGCATTTATATCATAGTCGAAGTTATAAAACCATAACATATTAAAATTGTGATCATCTCAAATCAAGATTTAGAGCCAAGTCTGAATAATGTGTTTTGGTCTTATTTCTCCATACTAGCCTTTTGTTGGTGGGCATATAAATTAGTGAAAGAGTTGTCAACTAAAATGACGACATGATAGTCCAATGGGTAGAATACCCGCCCGTAAACATAAGAGCGTGAGTTTAAATCCCGGGTCGGGCCTACTCCAATTTGTCTTTTCTAAAAAGTCATATATATATGGTTAATTTACCATGGTTGTTGACGGTGAGGGTAAACATCGTGAGGAAACCCACATGGCTAAGTTGTACTTAGCCATGCGACAGTGTATTCGTACAAAACGGCGACAGGCCTGCCCCCTATCATATGAGTACACTGTCCAAGTAAAACGTGGGTTCCTTCTCTGGACACTAGATGGCGCTGCCATATGAGTTCAGAGGTATTGGTACCTCTGCCAACGCCTTCGGGAAAAAATGGCGTGAACGTTTTTGTTACGTATATGCTATTTTGTCAACTAAAAATTTGTATACAAAATAGTCCTCTATTTGTTGTTGAAGGGTTGTTTAATGAAAGTATGTTTTTTTTAGTATTTCTCAAGCAATATTAGAAAGCAAAGGTATTTTCTATTTAAAATTTATTTTGTAGATCGCTAAACGAAGTTTTTAGTATACTAACTTTATTGCTTGCTTGCCATTAGAAAAATGTAATTAGATAATTATCTGTAGATTATAATCTGTAAGAAATATATAGGCGAAAGAGATGTATAAAGCAAGTATAGGAGCAAGCAATGCATGTTTAATTTGGATTTCATATTCTTACATACATATATATATATATAATCACGGCTATTAATTCCTAAAGAGGGTATCTAAAGCTCCGGAATAAATAATTCCTTAGCTATTTTTGGATATTGAATGGGGGAAAGATTATAAAATTAAGTTTGTTGGGTCTCCTACCGTATCACCCAAAACTTTCTTTCTTTCTGAAAAGCCCCAAAACCCTTAGTCGCCTCTTACGGTCACTAATGGACCGAAATTGGATAGTGACATTCTATGCCGGCACTACACGGCATTATTTAAATATTGTAACTATTGCTATATTCATGTTTTTTTTTAATTATCTTTATTTATGAATTCGTTGAAATTGTATGTGTTAACGAACATAATTCATTTAATAGGTTAAACTGTAATTGTTTTAATATTCAACTGTATGCACTTTATCTTGTGTTATTTAAATTTACAAAATATTGTTCATGTAAATAAAATAAAATTGGAAATGGGTAAAAAAGGCAGGCGTCCAAAATGTAAGAACTAATCCGAGTCTTCTAGGCAAATATTGACGAATTGAAATGAAACTCTAAGGTATTCCAGTATTGATCAAATTTGTTGCTCACCCCAATGAGATTAATTGCATTTGTATACCTATGTAGGTATTGTACGTAATGATAAAACGACTTTAATTGACTTTTCCCCAAATAATTCCACCGCATTTCGTCGGACAATACCAAAAAGCCTGATAGCAATTTGTGGAAAGCGACCGATCATTAATTATTGCGGTGGAAATTACGTGCAATTGTGTCATGTTAAATTGGACATAGCGTAGATGTTATGGTTGCATTATTGTGATTGGATAAACAATACGGATTTATTCTTACACCAAAACATTTTGCCTCATTACTGCTGATTGTAGTTAGTGGAGGTTCATATAACGTACAACTGAAAAACAAAGCGGGCGTTTACTCGCAACGAATAGCTTGCGCTTAATAAAAACGCAAATACAGCTATAGTTACAACGCGCCGCACAAAACGAACTCTCGCGATCTTAAGCTTAAGAGGCTTTTATAAGTTTTCACTTACCATTTATTTATTTGTTATTAACTGTAAATTGTTCAATAGCAATTTCACTTACCCCTTTTGACCCGCGCGCGGGTGTAGTAAGAGGCCGCTTTTAGGCAATTGTTACAGTTAAGAGTGATGGGCCTCGAGATCTTTTATGGCAGTTCACAATGCTGTCCTGGTTCCTACGCTAATGTATGGTAGTGAATGTTGGGCATGGCATTAGAGGCATGAAAGTAGAGTGAATGCAGTGAAAATGAGATCCCTCAGAAGCATATTTAATGTAAGGTTGTGCGACAGAGTGAAAAATAGTGTAATTCGTGAACGTTTACGTGAAAGGTAATTTAAGTAGAGGACGACCACGGAGGACACACCCGGACCAAATAGAGTGAGTGCTCAAAAAGGCCGGCGTCCGAAGTATGAAGAATAAAAGAGCAGGTATGAGTAGAATGATGAATGTAACAGAAGCAAAAGGGATTTGCCTGGATCGTACAAAGTGGCGATCGATAGTCTCTGCCTACCCCAATGGGAACAATGGGCGTGAGTAAAAGTAAGTAAGTAAGTATGAGTTTTTTTATAACGATGCAAAAAGGTCAAACCAAACATTCCCGTCACAGAAAGTGCAAGTCATTGGTTTTTACTCAAAAGCTCACCTCTCGGCTTTTAAACGTTTTAACCTTTATTTTCGTTTGTGGAATTAAAATGGCTGCTATTTTTATCTTTTTGTGTAAAAAAAGACAATAAACAAAATTTATTTTTTACTCTAGGCTGGGATAAACTAGGCTAGCTTCTGGTTCAAAAGGTTGCGGGTTCAAATTCCTATGAGAGCAATCAATTTATTATGATGAATATGAATGTTCGTTTTTTTAGTCTTGAATGTCATACAAGAGTGTAATATATTTTTGTAGTCCCTAAGTTGTACATAATATGTTCGTATATATTTATTTAAAACTAAATAAGACATTATTGAGATATTGAAAACAAACATGTAATTAAGAAAATTAACTCTGAATTCTGTACAATACAGCTCAAAAGTCTTCTCAAACTAGGTATTCCTCTGAGAACAGAAAGTAGAATTATTCACCTAGTTTGCACAGCTTCAGCAATTTCAAATCCAAACTGTTTACATTTGCAATGCATCTGAAAGTTTTGACTGCAGGGAAATCAAATGCATGTAAGCTAGCGAATGATTAAACAACTATTTGTGGCTGTTCTATAAACTTTAATTAAACGTTCGCGCCATATATTCTCAAAGGGGTAGCAGAGGTATTAAAACTTCTAGTTTTCAGTAAACCTTTGCTTTGCTTTAACAGTGCAGTTACGTGAAATGGGTATATCTATCACCATTTTGTACGAATATTGTCACACAACTTAGCCATGTGAGTTTTTTCTCGATGTTTTACCTCACAATTAACCACTTGATAAATTAACCATAAATTTAACTTCACATTTTTACGCAAAGTCGCATTAGTATAGGTTTTAGGATGTGAACACGTGTTTCCTGCATGAGAAGCCGTGGTTCTCCCACTGAGCTATCACAGTTATATTTTGTATAAAGGTGGAATTGTTGGTGCATAAGCTAAGATTAATACCGCGCATATCCAAAGAATTTAAGTGACCTGGTTTTCGGGGCACCTATCTTTTGCCTGCCTAAGTAAACGTACTTGTTTGGCGGGGACTACTCATTGAGCTACATGTAATTGTCATGTGGTTGAATGAGTGGTACCTTAATGATATTAACCCTATCCATTCCAAGTCCAGTAAAATATAGCATTTATATAAAACTAAGGAGAGGCTCCGCCGAAGAAAATAAGAATAAATTTAGATTATTAAAACAAAGGAACCATAAAACCAACACAAATTCATATTTCGTGATGACATCTATGTGACCTTATACATTTCAATAATTTTTAAATGAACGCATTATTTAAACCTTTTTTATTATTATTTTTAAACTTAATAAAATGCAGAAAAAAAGCCTTAACAGCAAACATTAGCTTGTATTAAAAGATCGTGATGCGTAAAAATTGAATAACAATTGTAGAACTACCTTCCTTCAATTCTATTTGAACAAAATGTGTGCATCCAATATTAATAAAAGCAACATTTGTTACAGATGGCACAATTCGAGACGAGATAGAAACAAGTGGGCGCGGCACAGACACTGGGATACTCTACAATCTACATTCTACGTTGCCACCTGCCGCGCCCGACAACCATTGGCAACACACACTCATCATCATAGTCAAAGCATTCATCTTTTCCACCATAATCCTCGGAGCACTACTAGGAAACGCTCTTGTCATCATCTCCGTACATAGACACAGAAAGCTACGAGTCCTCACTAACTACTACGTCGTCAGTCTAGCAGTAGCAGATATTTTGGTAGCATTATGTGCAATGACATTTAATGCATCAGCAGAATTAACTGATGCTTGGCTCTTTGGCCCTTTAGTCTGTGATATATTTAATTCTTTAGACGTTTACTTTTCAAGCGCATCCATACTACACCTATGTTGTATATCAGTCGATAGATATTATGCTATAGTTAGGCCGTTGGAATATCCAATTAAGATGACTCACAAAACTGTTTGTTTTATGTTAGCTAATGTATGGTTGTGGCCTGCATTCATAAGTTTTGTGCCAATCTTCAAAGGTTGGTACACAACCGAGCAACACAGACAATACTCAAAAGAACATCCAGATATATGTATATTCAAAACTAATAATGTTTATGCAATAATATCGTCTTGCGTATCCTTCTGGATACCAAGTATAGTAATGATATCAATGTACTGCCGAATATTTAGAGAAGCAATAAGACAGAGAGAAGCTTTAACGAGAACGTCATCGAATATACTTTTAAATTCTGTCCATTTGAGGCATACGTCGCATGCGGCTCACCATTCGCATTATCTGCATCCTGATAGAAGAGCGTCTGATATAAGTCCGAACTATAGTACATTTACTGAAGTTGGTCCTGAAGAGACAGAGTTTGGTGAAGTTGTTATGTCTTTAGGAGATGTTTGTCCAAGTAGAGAAGCGAGTCCGAGGAAGTCAGTAAATGTGAGTGACACAGCAAGTTCTGGTTACTGTTCAGGAGGATCACATAAAAGATCTTCGAGTGGTTTGCCGCCGACGGGATGGAGACCTAGTTGTTCATCGAACGTTGCTTCAAAGGAATTAGCTAAAGCTGCCAAGGAATTGAATTCTCAAGGTGAGTTTGTCATCATTATTATATCTAAAATACGTAAACTCATACATACGTTCATTCACTACAACTAAAAATTAAATTGGCTTATATTCTACCGCGAGATGTGAGTAAGATACGCCTTCCACAGTTTGAATGAAATCTGATTTTCTATCAACAAAAGCGAGCCCATCAGTTAACTGTTATTATTCTATCACAAACAATATTCTATGGAATAATATGGCGTTCACTTAAGGAGAAAAAACTCCTAAAAGTTTCAAAAACCAAAGTTAATTCAATCCTCTTTAGTTATTTACACGGCTGTAAGCCAAAAAAAGGATATCCATAGTTACAAAGTTCCATTGCCAAAACTCAGTTGGGTGGTGAAAGGATTGTTAATAACGGTTGTCGGTGATGGAGCCAAACCATATCACTCAATAATCTTTTGAAATAGCTCAATAACTTTAGCAACCACTTACTTGGTTCCACTGAACATATATTACATAATAACATAACATAACATAAACGTTCACGCCGAATATCCCCGAAGGGGTTGGCAGAGGTACTAATACTTCTGAACATCACGTGACTTTGTCACCTGGTGTTCAGAGTACCCACGTTTTGCTTGGACACTATAAAACTAAGTACAACTCAGTCATGTGGTTTTCCTCACGATGTTTTCCCTCACCGTTAACAACCATGATAAATTAACCACACACATGTCTTTAGAAAACACAAATTGGTGTAGGCCCGACCCGGGATTTGAACACTAGTCGCTCGCACGTTAACCGGTGTTCTACCTATTGAGCTATCACGTCGTTAACATATCACATAATAACAATAAGAATATTTAACATAATTTCTTTAAACTATAACTTTACCTAATTACCATTATCTTGCGTTCTTTGAAGTGACTGTTTGTGGATGCTATTATATAACCACAGACAAAACAATATTTTGATTTCTGCAATGTAGAGCAAACAGGGTTTACTTTTTATACCACTTTACTCGGAACGATTTTAAATATCTGCTTATCAGAACTGTTAACATTCGAAATAAGAACTCATATTTATTTTTATCATCATTTATCATGGCTGATAGATTTTTCTGAAATAGGAAACTTACACTAGTAACATACTTTGATATTATGCATATCATACGGTATTGTTGGCAAGCATTCAAATTTTTCATCATCATAACACTTTAAACAAAGGCTTTCATACAATTTGGTGAGTTTGATTTAAGTTCATTTAGTTGTTTAGTTATTCAACTGGTTTTATTCGCAATTTAACAAATTATTTCGAAATATATAAAGACACCTATTTTATTTGGTTTTTAGACTATCCCACTTTCGTTTTTGTTCAGTGACAATTCTGCATTCTCACACTGATAATAAAAAAGTAATTTTCAGTTTGTTTTTTTGTTCATGTTTTTGCAATCTCACAAAAGCGTATACAAATTTTATAGACACTCAAAAAATATGAGTTGTTTTTACGATATTATTCATCCGACACAATTTCGGGAATATCCTGTGGGATTGCGAGAAGAATACAAGATGTACTGTGTTTAATCAACTTTTTACTTGTTACACTTGAAGGGACTTGACAGCAACAATTTTTACTGTTACAGAATTTATTTCACGGTTTATAATTTTTTTTTAAGAAACAGATTTTTTTAATTCGAAATTTCGAGCGTATATTACAATTAAGAATAACTTTGGCTAATAAGATATTTCTAATGGGGTCTTTTATTACTAACATGCATTTTTTTACCATCATTTTATTATTATTATTATTCAAGATAATACACTAGCAGCAATATTTTGCTGATGCGTATATATCACTGCACTTGTTTTAAATATATGTCAAGTCTGTTTTTAAAAGAGTTCACTGAGGGAGCACTGATCATTGTCTCTGGTAGTTTGTTCCACACGTCCACAACACGGTTTGGCAAAAAAATGAGTCTCGGTTTGCTTGTACACGAGGAGTGTGGTAGTCCTCTCAAGTTCCTATTTTTGTTCATTACAGACATATCTTTTAGTTCTGGTACATTGTAGTAGCCCGTAAATATCTTATATGTCTCAATAAGGTCTCCTCGTTTCCTCCGTTCTTCTAGCGTAGTCAGACCAAGTATCGCAAGGCGTTCTTCATATGCCTTGTTCTTTAAGCCTGACACCATCTTCGTCGCCCTTCTTTGCACTTTCTCAAGAAGGTCGATTTATAGGACATTTTAATTAATAACAAAGATCTGTCGTAGCAAAGTTTATAGAGCGTAGCCATTCTGGTATAAAGATACCTCAGCCTGTTTTTAAATATATTATATTATAAAATAGTTTACTATTTAAAAAAAACTTTCATTCTAAGGTACCTCTAAAGAATACAACAATTACGATTTTATAAACTTTTTTTGCGATATACCCTCTATAACCCTCAAAATATTAAAAAAAAAAAAACAAAAGGGCCTCGAGTTGGGTTATAAAAGTCTCTTCATAATTTGTTTGTCTGTTGATCTGGTTATAGAAGAATACGTGCTAATAACAAAGTTGTGATGACAGGAAGTAGTTCTAAAGCAATGGGTTTGTTTTGATAAGAACGATAGACCGCGGAATATAAAAAACATAATAATATAAATATATAAATGTCTGTTACTTGAGCTTACATACATATACTAACGCCGTTAGTTCCCATTGGGGTAGGTTTACACTATCGATCGCCACTTCAAACCTCTCTAGCTTCGTTCACTTGTTCTTATTTGAGCATCAAATTTATAAACCCATTATTTTTAGAAAAATAAGTAAATTCTGTTAGATTTTTAGAAGGTCTACTCACCATGCGTCGTCAAGACGTAGTCGCCATTCTTGAATCTTCGAGCTCCAATGGCCAATGCACCCTGCCCATTGCCACTAAGTTCTACAACTCTTCGGGGTATACATCAGTGACCCGGTTTTACGAATCCACTCGTACCGGTTTTGACCCCTTAGTGAAACTCCTAATACAACCCTCTACATAGCCTTTCAGTTACTTTGAGATTTCAGATGTGTGTCGAGCTAAATGGCTACGTTTAGATTATATAGAAAGCCTGAAAATTTAATTAGCGATACAAATAAAAAACATACATACATATACTCACTATATACATACATATAAATCCCTAAAAGGGGTAGCCAGAAATGAGAAATTATAAATTCCTCAGCCACTTTTGGAAGTTGAATGGGGTAAAGATGGTAGAATAAAGGTTGTTGGTGATGGGTCTCCAACCGCATCGCCCAAAAATCCCTTAAAAAGCCCCAATTCCGTTAGTCGCCTCATACGTACACCCACCGGAAGAAATGGGGTAGTGCTATTCTAAGCCGACACTACACAGCCTACAAATCAAAAAGCCGCGCAAAAAGAGGTTATTAGTGTTTAGATTATCCGGCACCAAACACTTACTCTGGCCTGTCCATTTAATCTTGTTTTCGGCGACTACTGCATAAAACGTATCAAAAATAAAAAGCATAATATTTGTATGTCTTGATGTATTCTCCTACATAGATACATATACATATACAAACTCAGAACTGAGTAAAACAGATGAAGAAAAGCTTGGTTAATGGAATTACAGTAAATTAAATTAATAAATAATACAAATATATGTACTTAAATATAATATGTTTATATTGTATAAATACATGAACTGGTTTAAATTAATTTGTGATTTATTGACATTTTACAGAATGGTATGAGTTATTAAACTGCAAAACATTTAACATTTAATGAGATATCGCGTTGTATAGAAAAGACATCTCTTACGCAATTACATATTATCGTATACTGTCATCTCAGTCAACCGATATCGTGATGATAAAATAGCGCGCGTGCTAGACCTCCTGACGATGCCATTTCTAAACGGTGTATTTCAACAAAATACTACAAATAGCAATTAATCAAACTCAGTATTTTAACTGGTTTAAAATACGACTAACCTCTTTCTGCACAACGTTGCTTCAAAATCAACACTTAAGCTATGAGTCTTAAATAATATGACTGAGTCAGTTAATGTGTAAGGCTAGAAGACTTAAACAACTTAAACGATTCAGTCTTTAACTTTTCTTCAACATCTTCAGAGCTGGCGTTCTTGTTAATCTTTTAGTTTGCTATGAACTTCGTTTTCATCCATGAACGATAGTTTAAATAAGAGTAAATATATCTGATTGAAGTTTCCGACTCCTGACTCTTAAGGCGAAGAGTCGCAAGTTTTGTTAGTCGTTTTGCTATTTAAATTAAAAATCTCGACTAACGCAACTGGTGGGAGACTAAGGGCCGGCGCTGACTGCCGGCATGGCATGGCAAACGATTTCGGTAAGATATAGCCATTTTTAATCTTATTACCATGAGAATAGAATTCATTTTACACAACGATGCCGACGTTCTGTCCTACCGCGGCCTCCCTCGGTATCGTTGTGTCAAAATAAAGTAAAATGAATTCTATACCCATGGTAATAAGATTAAAAATGGCTACATCTTACCGAAATCCTTTGCCATGCCATGCCGGCAGTCAGCGCCGGCCCTAAGAAACTGAACCAGTCGTAAGGCGTCAAAAGTTAGACAACTTTTTATTAAACGCCTTCTTTCATCAATTGTTCCAACAGATACTAACAGTTTCAAAAAAGGGAGTTTTATTTTTATGATACTTGTTGAAATAATTGGGAAGTGGAATCTACACTGTTTTCCGCTGGTGTATAAGAGGCGATTTAGAGTTTTGGGGACTTTAAGTGACTTTTCGGCGATTTGGCTGGAGACCCATCAACAACCATCCATCATTTTACAATATTTTGCTTTACATTCAAAAGTGGCTGATGAATTTCTGATTCAGAAGGTCTGGCTACACCGTGTGGGAGTCATGTTAGAGCGCACACTACTGCGGACTCAAACGCACATAGCAGCGTCTCACTCATATTCCTACATCGCGGAGTGTAAATGTTTTTCGAGTTAAGCATAGATACAAATTATAAGTTGGTACACAGCAGGGTGTACTGGCCAGTATATCTTTGCTGTTTCCACAGTGGGATATACTGGCCAGTACACAGTACCACAACCGTTTTGGAATTTATAGCCACGGATTTTGGCAGATAAGTAGTTATTTGCAAGAAATATGAAGTTTTTTTTTTATCTTACAAATACTTTACAGAATAAACCACTTATCTTGACATTTAACAGAAAATCATAGGTTTCATACCGATTAATCTCAATGCCTGTTTATTTTTAAGGCATCTGATTTACAAAGCCCGTAAATATAACGATAGCGTACTTGAAAAATGGGATCTATTTCTTCGGAGTTTTTATAAGACTTTGTAACCGGATACTATTGAGATTATTTAAGATTTGACGAAAGCGGTCAAGAGCTACTCGAAATATCTTTAGGAAATACAATCTCAAGAATCTCTCTTTTTTATGGAAAGTTTGAAGTAGATAAGCGATGCTTCAAAAATAAAGAGTGTTTGTTTTGATTTAGAGTATAAATGAATAGTAAGTTTTTTTTCAAACATACATACATATACTCACGCCATTAGTTATCATTGGGGTAGGCAGAGACTATTGATCGCCACTTCGTACGATCCTGACAAACCTCTCTGGCTTCGTTTACATCCATCAATCTTTTCATGCATGCTTTTTTATGCTTCATACTTCGGACGCCAGCCTTTTTGAGCACACTCTCAATTTGGTCCAAGAGTGTTTTCCGTGGTCGTCCTCTACTAACATTACCATCCACACTAGCTCTATAGATCCATTTTACCAATTTTCTATCATCCACCCTCTCTATGTGCCCAAACCATCTCATCGTTCCTTTTTCTATCTTTCTTACAATATCATCTTTCACACCACACTTTTCACGAATAACACTATTTCTCACTAGGTCACATAATCTAACATAACAAATTTTTCTGAGGGACCTTATCTCTACTGCATTCACTCTGCTCTCATACTTCTTCTGCCATACCCAACATTCGCTTCCAAACATAAACGTAGGAACAAGAACAGCATCATGCACAGCCATTCGGGCCTTTTCAGACACCGATTGACAGGTCATTAGGCTATTCATTGCTCCATTTACCGCATTACCCTTTTTCACTCTTCTTTCAATATCTTCATCACATTTTCCATCCCTTATAACAAACTCCCCAGATATACAAACTCCTTCACCTGTTCCACATCCTTACCATCAATTGCAATCACGCATTCTGTCACATCTTCCTGTCTCTCAAAAACCATCGTTTTGGTCTTATCCACATTCACCCTCATTCCCTTTCTTACAAAAGACTCACATGCAATATTCATCATCTCTTGCAACTCTTCTACCGACGATACAAGGAGCACTTGATCGTCAGCATACAAGAGGCATTTAATGATGAATCCACTCATTCTTAGTCCATAATAACTTTCACGCAACTCTGTCAAACAGTCATCCATGAACAAATTGAAGAGCCACAAAGAAGCTACACATCCCTGTCGGACACCTCTAGAGATTCCGAACCAGTCAGTGTTTTCCCCGTTTACTCTTACACATGCACTAGAATCCTCATAGAGTGATACTAATGCACGTACAAATTGACTCCCCAAACCGAACTTGGATAACACCTCCCATAAACACTTTCAATTTTTTTTCAATTTCAATTTCAATTTATTTGCATGTCACAAGTTCATGAGATGTTACAAATAAAAACACAGTATAAGTACAGGTGATGCCCATGACTTTCTTACTATCATACGCCTTTTCTAAATCAATGAAGGAGCAATACACCTTTTGGTTAGCTAAGAACTTTTCGGTGATGCTCCTTAGAGAGAAGATTTGATCCATACATCCCATTCCTTTCCTTAATCCCGCTTGCACATCCCATATTTTCTCATCAGTTTCATTCATCACTCTTTCAATCAGTACCTTAGCATACAATTTACCAACAATGCTGAGTGAGCTGATGCCGCGGTAGTTTTTACCCTCTTGGTGTGACCCATTTCCTTTATATAGAGGCACAATCACCGCCTTGTACCAACCTCGTGGAACTTTGCCACTCGACCAGCATTTTTGGAAAAGGAAGTACAACCAAGAAACCATCAACCCTTTACCAGCCCACAGCATTTCGATAGATAATCCTATCATACCCTGCCGCCTTCCCTACTTTCATACTTTTCATTGCTTTCATTATTTCTTCCATACTAATCTCAAATTTATATTTTATTAGGAAAATTAGCGAAGATAATGCATTTAAACAATTGGCACATATGGGGAAATGTATTACGGTTAAGATATGAAAGATATATAGGGCCAATATGTATAGTAAGAATAAGATTTTAAATTAATTAGAACTGTTTGGAGCATTCCTTGCATGGCGTTGTGGACAGCATCTATTTAAAAAATTTACATGTTGTACCGTGTGCATGTATAATAAAATAATAGTTTGATAAATTTTCTGCCTTACCTAAAATAATAATGCCATATGTAAGCTTGTCATGAAACTACTAATAATTCTGAACCTTCGGCTCTAGCTATTTTTAAATAATTTTCTTTATAAACAACAACAGTTATATTATAGCTTAGTTGGTGCACCACCGCTTCTCATTCGGGAGACGGGTCAGAACCCTAAGTTGGGCATAAACCAATGTATCTTTTGTAAAGTTACTTATGTGTTTAATTTATTAAAGTAGTGTCATGTGGGCTTAGAATAGCACTACCCCATTTCTTCCGGTCGGTGAACGTAAGAGGCGACTAACGGTATTGTGGCTTTTAAGGGATTTTTGGGCGATGCGGTTGGAGAAACATCACCAACAACCTTTATTTTTACCATCTTTTCCCCATTCACATTTCCAAAAGTGGCTGAGGTATTTCTTATTTCCCATTTCCCGTCATGTTGAGTAACTAGAATGGCAATGAAGCTTTGCATGCCGAAATTTGGAGCGAAGCAGAACAATATTAAGGAGATAGCAGATTTGTTTACAAAAGTTTCCCATAGACTTACATAGATACATTTAACCCTAGACACCTAACGTTCGCTCACCCCCTATAAACCCTAACCATACGTCGATGCGACGAGCATTTTTTAAAAGTGCTTTATTTTAGTAATTTAATGTCATATACTGTAATATTTGTTATCGATTATATGAACCAACTACTATCTTTTAAAATAAAACAATCAACTTGTATTTTGACAAAGGTGACAAAGTCACGTGATGTTCAGAAGTATTAGTATCTCTGCTAACCCCTTTAGGGATATGCGGCGTGAACGTTTATGTTATGTTATGTAACTTGTATTTTGCTGTCATTATATTGATTTTATTAGTCTTTAAGTGAGGCGCTGTATTCAATGAGATTAGTTCAGACTTTAGGTACTATAAAAATTAAAATTGAAATAACAACATTAAAAAATCATTTTATCTTTGGGTGATCTTTAAATTAACTATATTAATATTTAGAAAAAAAAAACAAAACATAAATTTTTTGATGCACATCTCCTGCAGAAATCAATCTTATGTTTACCGAAAATTACAATGTTACATTTTGTGCACAATGACTTCAACATGCGTCGTTTCTCTCTTTTTGTTCTATTAATTGGTGCTTTTGCCAATCCCAAATCACTCCCAGGTGATTACTGACCTGAATTGTGAGATTCATTCTTCAAATGATATCTATTATGTGCGACGGAATAGTAAGAATTTTCAGTCTCATTTTCAGCCACAGTTCAACAAGCTGCAAATACAGTTTCTTTATCAAATCACGCTAAGTAATATTTTTTCGCCTTGTACCAAGGTGTTATGACATACTAATGTACTTTTTGATTTTAATATATTCATCATCTCATAATAAATTCACATTTACCATTGATTTGTTCCTCTGTTGCGTGACATAACTGAACGTTTGCTTAAATGGGTCTCCACCATCTTTAGTACTTAAAATTCAATGATGCATGGCTTCTTTTGTGGGATTGAAAGCAGCTTCTACATCACAAAATCATAGCATGTAAACTATCTAAAATGGCTTACGTTTGTACGATAGAAATGTAAAGGACTTTTCTGACTGATTGTCACTTTAAACATCATCTTCTTAAAAAAATTCTTCATTTTCGCTATTAAACAAGTCTTCCTATGGAGTGTTGTCTCTTCTAATAACAAACGCGTTTTCAACACAACGAACAGTACTCGTCTTGCATCTAGGATAATAACTGCAAAAATGTAAACTTGTGAAAATTATAATTCGCACGCTTAATACTACAGTGACCTATGTCAAAATTTTGATGAATTGAAATACAATACTTCACAGACCTTAAAAAGCATGCTCTACAACATAGGCACGAGAAAATACCCGTATTCTTAACACAAAAAGGTTCAATTTTACTTAGGTCTTTATCGTCTTATATTCATATGTTGTTGAGCATGATTTTAAGGTCTGTGTAGTATTGTAACTATTTGTAACTCAACACATCAAATTTGTCATATGTTACTGTAGTATTAAGCTTGCGATATACACAAAGCCTAACCATTCGTCGAAGCGACGAGCATTCTTGGAATATCTCGTAAAATAGTGAACTAACCTGCTGGATACGGTTGCCTACCAGAAGAGGTCGACGAACACTGAGTTAACTTTAAACGTTGTCATTATAGCTGTAGGCGCAGAAAAGAGACAACTAATTTTCTGTCGTGTACTCGTCGCATCGACGAAGGTTAGGGGTCTAGGGTTAAAGAGTGATAATTCTCTCAATTGTAACATTTATATGAAAAAACTCTCCGTCACAACCTAGATTTTGATGCCTTTGCATCATGCAAAATATGGTTGAGGTCGGATATTTCTATTGGTGAAGATTTGTAAATGGCATGTATTCTTAATTAGTATTAAATTGTTTATATCATTATGTTAATCCTCCAAAGAAAATAAAATAATAATACCGTTTAGGAGGAGTTGGTTTGTTAAATCACATAGGCGTAACTCAGCTTACCCGCAAACACTGCAATACAATGGCATACAATATTCAGACGGTCCAAGCATCTGCAAGGGTTTTAACGATTTTTTCTGCTCAGTATTTAGACAGCCAGCTACAACCTATCCAGACCTACCGCTGGCCCCATCGTTCTGTGATGACAACAATATTATAAGTACAACTCAGTTTCAGCCAGACTCTATACTTAAATTACTAAACGCGCTCGCTCTAAATGGTGGGGCAGGTAGTGATAAGATCTCAGCACATTTTGCTGTACGGTGCGCGAAACAGTTGTGTTATCCGTTGAGCATCCTTTTCAACAGATCCCTAAAAGAAGGTGCGTATCCGAATGTCTGGAAAAAAGCTCATATCCTCCCAATCCACAAAAAGGGTACTAAAAATAATATTGCACATTATAGGCCAATATCCATCCTCAATGTATTTGGAAAAGTATTTGAAAAAGGTGTGTATAATTGTATTTATCCAATTCTTTCCCGCGGAATACCACCGCAGCAACATGGGTTCCTTAAGAGGCGCTCTACAGTTAGTAATCTGACATAATTTTTTAACATTGTGCTATGCATGATGGATAAGCGCAGACAGGTTGACGTGGTGTACACAGATTTCGAAAAAGCTTTCGATCGAGTGGACCACGTCATACTGTTGCGAAAATTATTCTATCTAGGAATACACGGTGACCTCCACCGGTGGATTACCTCATATGTATCTAATAGATAACAGGCTGTGGTTGTTGGTGGACATAATTCTGACTTTTTTCACATACTATCGGGGGTGCTACAAGGCTCTCATTTGGGTCCTCTACTCTATAACGCCTATCTTTATGACATATACGTAGTATTCCATGAATGTAAGTTTTTGCTATATGCTGATGATTAAAAGATGGACTGGATGTCACCAGTAGCATTGACTGCGATAAGATGCAGGCCGACCTCGATCGCCTTGGCATATACTATGAACAGAACAGAATCTCTGTAAACGCAAGTAAATGTGTTCAAATATCCTTCTCCAGATGTCCCGAGCCTGTTGTATATCAATACGCAATTAATAATCATCCAATCACTCGCGTTGAATCTATCCGAGATCTAGGCGTCATTCTCGACAGCAAATTGACATTCCAAAAGTATATTGAGAACATCGTTGGCCGAGCCTTTTGTAATCTCGGCTTTGTCATTCGGATCTGCAAGCCTTTCAGCGACATAGGGTGCGTAAAAAAGATCTATTATGCGTATGTTAGGAGCTTTTGAGAATGCTATATAATGCATGTATCTGGTCTCCGAACAACATTACTTATATCCAGCGTATTGAGCGTATTCAGTCCAAATTTTTGAAACACCTGAATTATAGATCTCATATACAGGGTCGCTCGTACGAAGAATCTTGTCGACAGCATCACTTCATAACTCTTGAAGATCACAGAGTATTGTTGGATATGATGGTGCTCCACGTTATCCTTTCGGGCCGCCTCGATTCTTCCACGCTACTATCAGAGTTTTTTTTTTGTGTTCCACAACGACGTACTCGCCATACATCCAATAATTTATTCTCCATTCCTCTCGTTCACACCAATTATGCCCAAAATTCTACCTTAGTCCGTCTTGCCTCTGTATTCAATAAAAAATTTAGCGGCTTAGATCCGTTTTCTACCTCTGAAGGAAAGTTCCGTCATGACATCATTAAATTTTTAATAGAGGATGATGAGGGAAACAAGTGATAAAACATGCACACATACACACACACACACACACACATACACACACCTTCATATAACAGTTATACTCTTCATATTGCACTTTATTCCGTATATTTGTATTAATCTCTTTTATTCGTCTCCGTTTTGTTATCTTTCACCCACTTTTCAAATCTAAATGTAAATCATATTTTATTTCCTATTTATACTAGTTTCTAGAGAAATATAGGTTTATACTTATATGAAATACTATTACACGTGCATATCTTACAAAATACAACGCATTTGGTCTAAAGCATGCCTTACTTTTGTAAAAGGTGACCCAATCACCATCATTGAACGAGTCCCTTTTGTTAAAGTTCTAGAAATAGCCGTACACGATACCACACAGCGTCATAGTTTCTTTACTGCATCCTACGGATTCCTCAGAATTGTATTCGACGTATATATTGAATTGAATGCATTGATATTAGTAGTTATATTACTGAAAATTATAATAGCTATGTAGTATTGTGCTATTTTTACAAACTAAAGATATTAGTAGTTTTTAAATGATATTGGGCCATGTGATTGGGGACCTTGGACTTTGAGTGTGAATTTCTCTGAAAGGAATCTCGGTTTATACTTACATAATTACTACTTACACGTGCATATCTTTCAACATACAATGCATTTAAGGTTTTTGACCTTACTTTTGTGAAAGGCGACCCCATCCCTTATAGTCTAAGAGCCCGCGACGGCCAGACCTTAGTTATAGTATAAAGTCTAAAAGTTTCTCTGTGTATGTCCACTATACAGGTAAGAACGATCCCAGGCTATGAAACTTGGGTCGCCCCGGCTTTGGCAGGTAACAGGTAGTAAAGGTGTGTAAAAATGTATCTCAAATTAGGTATAGCATAAAGCTTAGTTTTCATATATTTTATTAGTGGTGATCTTAGAAATCGCCTCGTCCACAGCCAGACACTTAGTACAGTTGCAACCCCCTGCCAGACACCCTTAAAGTAGGTTTCATTTTAATGATACTTCAGTTATAGTATAAAATCGGAATTTTATATATGTTTTTTTGAGAACTATAAAATGATGTTTCCTCAGTAGCCAGACAATTTTTATGGTTCCCCTATATTGCCAGACACGTTAAAGGTCTATTGTAGATGCGAGCGCGAGGGGCATATGCGTAATGGGTGCGAGTGAGATAGTGCGCTCGGTCCACGGCGATCTTTTACTGCGCATCAGCTATCTTTTATTTTACATTCTGTAATAAACAAATTTTTAGATTTATCAAGAAAATTTATTATTTAAAATTATTAGAGACCAAAAATTAAGTTATAAAAAAAATATTTAATAAAATTTTACGCAAATAAATCTTTAAATCAACAATTCAAAAATGTAATAAATTAGGTTGTAGAGTTTTATATGCTTAATTTAAATATTTAATTCAATAAAATGTTCAATATTTTGCAAACAATTTTTTATATACTATAAGGAGGGAATAATTATTGTGATAGTAAAATATTCAATGAAAAACGAGTTTAATTATAATTATAGCTATGGTATACAAAGTAAAAGAAAAATATTTTAAACATGTATTATTATTATTATGAAATTTAAAAAAATATTCAATTATTTTCATCGTCCTCGCCGATATCTTCATCATCCTCATCACTGCTACTTCTGTCTGTCGATTGTTCGTCGTCAATATCTCCTTCTTCGTCATTTTCTGTAATAATAAAACCAAATTATATTATTGCGAATAGTTTTGAATGTATCTATAATAATTTAACATCATAATTACATACCTGACAAAGCTGATCCCCTTCAAACCATTTAAAATGGTATTGGTCATTTTCCAGTACCCAACCGTTATTTTCTGGTTTGTAAGAAGTTGGATTTTTTCGGTGAGCATTGTTCTAAAATTGTACAAATATAATGTGCTCGCAAAAATTGCTGTAATAGTTCACTTTTACAAGGTGGTAAACTGCTAGCGTCGAAATTTCGCAATTTTTTTCGATTAAAAGCTTCATTCACATCAGAGACTGCATAAGAATTTATAAAGATTTGAAGTCTAGCCGCATCAACATCAAAGATATTATGAACAGTGTATATATTACATATACATTTTTGAATAATATTAAAGACGTTTTCTTGTTCGTCTTTTTTTTCAATTAATTCACTGCCACCGAACTTAATGAAAGCTTTCTGGAATTCATTAGATTTTTTCAATAGCTTGTAAGGTTTTAATTTTCCTTTCCTGAATAATGCAGGGTTATAATCGCACCCTGTTATTGCGTGAAATCCAGGTAAGCTTTGACAAACAGATTCTCCTAATTCTGCATGTATCGTTGTTAGGTCCACGTACCTTAAGTTGTTTTGCCACAGTGCGCGCTGTGATCGATTCGAGTTCCCCCACCCCTACTTTGCACCTAGCGAATAGACCTTTAACGTGTCTGGCAATATAGGGGAACCATAACAATTGTCTGGCTACTGAGGAAACATCATTTTATAGTTCTCCAAAAAACATATATAAAATTCCGATTTTATACTATAACTAAAATATCATTAAAATGAACCCTACTTTAAGGGTGTCTGGCAGGGGTTGCAACTGTACTAAGTGTCTGGCTGTGGACGAGGCGATTTCTAAGATTACCACTAATAAAATATATGAAAACTAAGCTTTATGCTATACCCAATTTGAGATACATTTTTACATACCTTTACTACATGTTACCTGCCAAAACCGGGGCGACCCAAGTTTCATAGCCTGGGATCGTTCTTTCCTGTATAGTGGACATACACAGAGAAACTTTTAGACTTTATACTTTAACTAAGGTCTGGCCGTCGCGGGCTCTTGCTCTATTACATTGTACTCGACGTATATATTTAATTGAATGCATTGGTTTTGCTTTTATTGAAAACTAGTGGATCGTCCCAGCTTCGCACGGGTAGCGTTGTTTTTTAAAATATCTGAGGTTTCTTTCTTCAGTCATTGGTCAAGCATTGTGAAATTCAGCGCAATGTTTTCAATTTTTTAAATTTAAAGCACTCCCTAAACAGTGTAATTTGGTGATTTTGAATGCGCTTTAATGAACGGTTCAGTATTTCCGTTTAATAGCAAATTTTGGAATAAAACGCTATGAAGTATTTATAACAATCTAAAAAATAAATCATTACGTGATGTAGGATGCAATTACTGGCGCCATCTAGTATGTTATATGTAAATTAGTAAAGATTTGAAAGATGTTATTAAAGGAAAGAAAATTTAGAAGAAAAAAGATTTATGAGTAATAATCCCCACATGAGGAATTCATGTCAAAAAACATTAAATTAGTAAAGATTTGGTTTTAGTCACGGGCGCGATGGCTTATTTTATGTATAATTTCGGTGTTTCTCTACCGATTTCTATGATTCTTTTTTTATTGAATAGTTAATAATGTTGTTATCATGGTTGCTAACGGTGAGGGAAAACATCGTGAGGAAACCCACATGTCTGAGTTGTACTTAGTCATGTGACAGTGTATTCGTACAAAAACGGCGATAGGCCTGCCCCCTATCACGTGAGTACACTGTCTAAGCAAAACGTGGGTACCTTCTCTGGAAACTAGATGGCGCTTGCCATGTGAGTTCAGGAGTATTGGTACCTCTGCCAACCCCTTCGGGGATAAACGGCGTGAACGTTTATGTTTATGTATATGTTATGTTAATAATGTTACCTTTTTTAAATTAGGGATGAGTGAGAGGTTTACAAACGTAAGAGTAAACAAATATAATCAGAATGTTCCGAACTGCTAAGCTATCAGGAATTACACGTGTTATTGTGAGTCAACCGTAAAAGATAGACATAAACTGTTGAGTTTTTTAGATAATTTTATGAAGAATATTTCCGTAATACATGATTTCTATGTAAGTTTAACCATTAAGGCTGCACACGCGACGGAAGCTTAAAAAATGGAGTAACTTCTCCCGTTTTCCCAAAATTCCCCGAAATTCCCCTTTACTACTCTGCTGAAAAGTATACAGAAACCTGCCCAGAAGTATGAAGAATAATTGTACCAAGTTTTGTTAAAATCCGTCGAGTAGTTTTTGTTTCCATAAGGCACATACAAACCGACAGACAGACAGACAAAAATTTTACTGATTGCATTTTTGGCATCAGTATCGATCCCTAATCACCACCTGATAGATATTTAGAAAATATATTTCATGTACAGAATTGACCTCTCTACAGATTTATTATAAGTATAAATTATAATAGCTTTGTAGTATAGAGCTATTCTTACAAACTATAGAATTCAAATATAGTATGGTCTGACGCCGTAAGTCCATATTTAATGACCAAAACTGTGATGTATTGTATAAGTGATTTTTTTTAGTAATCAAAATTTACTTTATAGCTTTAAATGTATATTCAATATATACAACCAAATAAGAAGATTAATATTGTGGTTAAAATACCAGCTCCTATTGAAAGGTGAATACTAAAACTTTTAAAAGTCTTCGTTTGAATAATTTAACTGTGAACATTTGCGGTTTTTACCACAAAACTGTGCGCGTTCAAACAAAACCACATTTCATCATTTTATATTTACATATTATAAATAAATAGAAGCTATTATTATTATATGAGCTGTTGTGTGTCGGTTTCGAATAGCACTTACCCATATTTTCCCGTGAGATTCGTACGAGATGTTCTAGGATATGTGATTGTTGGGCGATGTGAACGCATGGAAAATTGACTAGGTTCAAAATAGCATTGACCAATTTCTTCCCGCGGCTACCAAATGAGGGTTTAGGGGCTTTTTAATAGTTCTTTGGGCTATAAGGCTACTTCACACTTGGCCCATCTCCAAACATCCTTTATGTTCCCAATGTATATAACATTTAATAAATAAAATAAAATAAATATGAACATTTGTCGGTTTGCCGTGTAGTGTCGGCTTAGAATAACACTACCCCATTTCTACCCGTGGGTGATCGTAAGAAGCGACTAAGGGTATAGGGGCTTATTAAGTGATTTTTGGGCGATGTGGTTGGACACCCGTCACCAAAAACATTTATTATTACCATCTTTTCCCTAATCAACTTCCAAAAGTGGCTGAGGAGTTTTTAGCCGAGGATTTATAGCCTAAACTACCGTGATAGCCCAGTGGGTAGAACACTCGGTTATCGTGCAAACGACTAGTGTTCAAATCCTGGGTCGGGCCTACACCGATTTGTCTTTTCTAAAGACATATGTGTGGTTAATTTATCATGGTTGTTAACGGTGAGGGAAAACATCGCGAGGAAACCCACATGGCTGAGTTGTACTTAGTCATGTGACAGTGTATTCGTACAAAACGGCGATAGGCCTGCCCCCTATCACGTGAGTACACTGTCCATGCAAAACGTGGGTACTCTGAACACCAGGTGACAAAGTCACGTGATGTTCAGAAGTATTAGTACCTCTGCCAACCCCTTCGGGGATATTCGGCGTGAACGTTTCAGCCTCAGCCCTTTTATGAGGTCACGTACTAAACTAGAGGCAATAAGGTATTAAGGTTACTAGAAAAGCCACTCCGAAGACGAATCTAGTCACCTCGAAGACTGCGGTTGAACTATCAATTTATACAAATATTATGATAAGTAAAAGCTTATATTCATAGAGAGGATGGATGACAGTAAATAAGAAAAAGAGATCTATAAAGCTAAGCTTAAGTCTAGATCTATGTTAGTAGAGGACGACTCGACCGAAAAAGGCCTGCCTATCTGAAGTATGAAGAATAAAAGAGCATGTATGAAAAGATTGATGGATGTAAACGAAGCTAGGGAGCGTGAAATAATGGCGTGAGTATATGTATATATTGTACGTAAGTAAAGATTTGTTTATATGTTTGGTTTCTTGTAATTAACGAGCTCCAAAATTACTAAAGACTTTAAAAATCTATCACTTTCACAAGACAAATAGAGTATATATCATACATTATTTCTGTGTGAGGACAACTAGATTGATTAAACTCGGTTTAGTAGATGTGAAGATCAAACTAACATACTTTGTATTAGTACATTCTCAACTCAAAGACTCAACGTCTTATATCCCCGAAGGTGTTGGCAGAGATACCAATACTTCTGGACATTACGTGGCATCGTCACATTGGATTATCATGGTTGTCACATTCTGCCCGAGTAATATACTAGCTAAATTTTATAAGTTTTTAAATAAGTCGCGGCTCTTCTGTAAACCATTCTCTGAACACCAGGTGACAAAGTCACGTGATGTTCAGAGGTATTAGTACCTCTGCCGACCCCTTCGGGGTATTCGGCGTGAACGTTTATGTTATGTTATGTTATGTTTTCTGTAAACATCGGTGTTCGCAAACTCTCATTCCTTTACCACTCCAATAATTTTGTAATGTTACAAATTTCAAGAATATGAAAAAATAATTTTGTGATATTCTGAACTAACACTAGCTGCGCAAATTCGCAAAACAAATTTGAAAAGTTTTATCTACTTTCATATTTCAACTTAAACTCTTTCATCGCTCTTACAAATTCGTTTTAGACCTTTTAATGTATATTTCATACAGAACTTACGAACTTTGTAGCTTTACACTTACACATGCGAAGTTTAGTAGCCTGCGGGTTAGAAGTAACCAAAACTTTTGTAAGATATTAAACATGTATACTTACATAAGAAAAGACATATATTTAGCATTCATAATGTATGTCCCTGAGGGTTGGGGAAGGAATAAGTTATTGTTAAAACAACACCAACTTCGACACAAGAGTCGAGTCACTTTTAGCCCAATTACCAAAGTGATATCATCTCTAATTAAACATAAACATATATAACATAAACATTCACGCCGTATATCCCCGAAGGGGTTGGCAGAGGTACTAATACTTCTGAACATCACGTGACTTTGTCACCTGGTGTTCAGAGTACCCACGTTTTGCATGGACAGTGTACTCACGTGATAGGGGGCAGGCCTATCGCCGTTTTGTACGAATACACTGTCACATGACTAAGTACAACTCAGCCATGTGGGTTTCCTCACGATGTTTTCCCTCACCGTTAACAACCATGATAAATTAACCACACATATGTCTTTAGAAAAGACAAATTGGTGTAGGCCCGACCCAGGATTCGAACACTAGTCGTTTTCACGATAACCGAGTGTTCAACCCACTGGGCTATCACGGTTGTCATCATCTCTTATATTAGTATCAATCTCAAAATGGGGTATCTAAATCAAATAAAAAAAAGAAACACACATTTTTTAAAATAAATGAGGTAAAGAAGCCTAAAGCTATTAATATTCTTAGATAGTATTCTTTAAAATCTGCTGTCCCATACTGGGCCAGTGTAGTCAACTATATTTTAATGATACTCAAAGACTTAGAGGAGACATATTTATACTTACATGAATATACTCACGGCTATAAATCCAAAATAAGATGTAGCCAGAGCCACGGAATTGGAAATTAATTTACCACATTTAAGTGAGAAAAGATCGTAGAATAAAGGAGGGTTTATGATGATTTTCCAGGCATAGAGCTGCAGTGCTATTATTATGCTAGGCTTTATCGACTTTCTAGAAAAGCTTAGACTAAGAAAATTTTGATTAAAAATAAATTTACAAACTCCGATTATAATTAATGAAAAAATAAACCGCGAGACCACGGAGGCATCAATTATTCGTAGCGGAATTCACATGTTTTTCATTTATACTTACTAACGTGATAAATTTATTGTACAAAGCTGTAATGACCTACCCCCGTAACATGACTATGACAACGAGTAAGTGTAGAAATGAACTACTTACAGATTTTGTATGAATATCAGCCAGAATCCCACTTTTCATGCGACGTTCAAGCTCTCATGTGCCGTATTTTCTCTATACACGGCCTTTTGACAAAGATCCACTGTATGGTCAAAAAGAGTAACATAACATAACATAAACTTTCACGCCGAATATCCCCGAAGGGGTTGGCAGAGGTAATAATACTTCTAAACATCACGTGACATTGTCACCTGGCGTTCAGAGTACCCTCGTTTTGCGTGGACAGTTTACTCACGTGATAGCTGGCAGGCCTATCGCCGTTTTGTACGAATACACGGTCACATGACTAAGTACAACTCAGCCATGTGGGTTTCCTCACGATGTTTTCCCTCACCGTTAACAACCGTGATAAATTAACCACACATATGTCTTTATAAAAGACAAATTGGCGTAGGCCCGACCCGGGATTTGAACACTAGTCGCTTGTACGTGTTCAAAAAGAGTGTTCTCTGATAATCAGGTGATTTAATTACACATGATGTAGAGATTAACAGTAAGCCAGTCATAAAAATTGCTCAAACAACACAAAAGCGACGCCAGTTGGTAATATATGAGTGTGTTATATAATAAAAACTTCGGTCAAGGTTGTGATCTTAAATCCAAGTCTGTCTAAAAAGTTCCGAGAAAAAGAAACCCGTAAAGAGCATCGCTTTATAAAGTTTTATGAATAATTTCCTGTTACTTAGCATAGTCACTTTCAAGTTTAATAGAAGTAGTAATATTAGTCCACTCGATTTTTTCGTTCTTAAAATTACAGGGTTTTATCAGTCATCATTATTATCATCATAGACAATGGTTATTCATTGATGTAAACTTCCAGAAAAATTTACTTGACTTAACAAAAATAAGTACTGAATTTGGATTGTGACGATTTATTTTGTTTTTTTTTTTTTAATTATTTATTCATTATAAAGACAAAATACATTATACAATGGTTATATCGTGGTCACTTAATCCTCTACTAAGGTTTAATTGTGACCACCGTCCCCCACTCTTACATTGTAAATCACAGTTGATTGTATTGCGTCTTAGTGACGTTCTCTATTTAAGAAATATGATTATAAATATAATTTACTTATAAATTTATATAATGCTGACTGACCATCGTAACATGGCCCAATTTCACACGCCGCGGATGTTACCCGCGTGACAGATGAGGCAAGAATTCTATAAGAGTTCATGGCTCATCTGCCCCACCGGCACCCTCCGCCACCTGTGAAATCGGCCCTGTTTTACATCTTGTGTCTTGTGTCTTGTCGTATGTATTTTTATGTATTTATGGTTAAATCTAGAAATCAACAGATCAAAGCTCCATTTACCCTTTAATTGTTCATTTTGATTCTGTTTGAACTCCTCCTAGACCGTGATGAAGACCAAATTTTCACGACAGCCAAGAACTATGGCTACTACTACTACTAATCAGATGAAAATGACGTGATAGCAAAGATGAAAAACATATTTCAAAAGATTTACATACATACATATACTCACGGCTATAAATCCCTTAACGGAGTAGCCAGAGCTTTGATATGAGAAATTCATTAGCCACTTTTGGAAGTTGATTGGGGAAAAGATGGTAATAATAATTGTTTTTGGTGACGGGTCTCCAACCACATCGCCCAAAAACCACTTAAAAAGCCCCTATACCCTTAGTAGCCTCTTACGATCACCCACGGGTAGAAATGGGGTAGTGTTATTCTAAGCCGACACTACACGGGTTTTACATTTTAAAAGATTTACATTGAGAAATAACTTATATTCAAAGTGCTCCATGTTAGTCTGCGGGAGATATTATAAATACGTTTTTAATCACTAATTGATAATGGCTTGCTTTAATTGTTTTTTCAGACGCATGTTGTTAAATGCATACAAGAAATATATTTAAAAGTACATGTACATATATATGCACGGCCATAAGGAATTGAAGGAAGCAAATTCCACAGCTTTAAAATAAGAAATTCTTTAGCACTTGTAAAAGATGAGGAATGATTGTGAAATAAAAGTTGTTGGTCTTTTAAATACACTATCCAAAAACTAGCATTTGTAATATTATGCGTATCAAGTTGATCTATCACATTCCCTAAGTTTAAGTATGAAAGACTACCGTCATTGTTCTGTCCGTTAGGTGCTTGCCAGAAGTCATTTGTGCCAAAAAAGCTCTTGTAACTCAGACAATTGAAGAAATATTTTAAGAAGGATCTCACTTAATAATCTCAAAACGAAAGTTAGGTAGACTTGTTTCAAGTTGCTAATCAGTGTTTAAGTTGGGAACTTTGGAGTTGGTTACACAAACAGTAGGTTCAGCCTGTAAAGGTTTTGTACATACTTATTAGGGTCGGGAATTGTACAAAAGTTATTCGGATTTTCGAAATTTCAATTGAAGGCATTTTGGGGAAAGTAATTTAATTCATTCGCAGTAGAGATTAGATGCTGTGTAATGTCGGCTTAGAATAGCACTACCCCGTTTCTTCCCATGGGTGTGCATAAGAGGCGACTAAGGGTATTGAGGATCTTTAATGGATTTTTGGGCGATGCGGCTGGAGATCCATCACCAACAACCTTTATTTTGAGATCTTTTCCCCGCTTTACTTCCAAAAGTGGCTGAGGAATTTATAATTCCTTAGTTCTGACTACTCCTTTTAGGGATTTATAGCCGTGAGTATATGTATGTGTGTATGTATGTAGAGATTAGAAACTTAAAGTATTGAAAACTAAGTAATTAATGCAAGACAAGGTTGAAATTCTGTGATATTGATATGATTAAGAAACTATTTAAGTTGACATGTGGTATGAAACATAACCTGGATCTAGTCCTTAATAGAGTGCGCTGATTCCACTTGGTGAGGCGTTGGAGCCTGTTAGATGAATTGCTGTAAGGTTAAGTTGCAATTATCTTTGTAAATGTTATGCGCTAACTCTGTAGCACATGGGAGGCCTATGTCATACACTGGATCACAGAAACCAGCGGCTGTGGCTCAGAAATAGCTGAGTGGTGATTGCCATGTGCAATCAGTTCAACTTTAATTTCATCATGTGGACCATGCCGTTGAGAATCTATTCTAACCTCAAAATTTTAAGAAAATAAATGGGAAGTAATGTGCTTTCTAGGTAATTAAATAGATTTGTGATTAGATTGATGTAAAATACAAAGGGATTGCTAAGATATTGTTAATGGATGTAAATTGATTATCTTGACTAATTTGCCCGTGGTGAGGGGTTTTATGGTGAGGAAAAGAAAGGAATGATTGGCTCACGACACTCTCCTCGGTAAGATGCTGGCAGGTGGGATGGCTGCTGTGTCCAACCCTTGGACCTGGCTTCTTCACCGGCGGCTTGGCGTGGCGTGGCGTGGTCCTCCTTTTCTCTCGTTCTGCTGGTGGTGCCTCTGCTGCGTAGGCTGAAGTTTCTGTTCGGGCGCCAAATGTAGGTTAGAAATAATAGGATCTTCTTTTTGCGACTTGTTTATTGTGAAACTGTTACAATTAGCTTAGTATTTAATTGAACAATCTAAATGACTTCACGTCTTCTGTGTCTTCTTGTCTTGTGGTAGATAGAAAAAGGAAGGAATAGTGCCTGAGGCGGCGTATTTATAGATTAATTAATGACAGTTCTTTGTCTCTACTGTGAGTGCTTGACATGACTGACGCGCCTCTGGATTGCTCATGTTTTCAGCCAGTGTCAGCGTGCTTCTGTTGAAACGCTTCAACATACTGGGGGGCCATTGAAGACTAGTCTTCAATCTTCATCTACAAGTAGGCACAAGCGATTTATGGCTCGCCTTACTGTCGATTGCATGGTCTTGATATCGGCCACTCTCGGGACACCATCTGCTCCTGGATATAGTTTAGTGACTCGCCCTCTTCGCCATAACAGAGGTGGAGAGTTATCTTCGCTTATTAGGACAAGATCACCCATGCGCAAGTCTCTACATCTAACTCGCCATTGAGTTCGCTGTTGTAGCTCTGATAAATATTCCCTGTGCCATCTCCTCCAAAATGTTTGCCGTAGCTGCTCCAACAGTTGAAAGCGATCCAATCTCTTCGTCGGTAAGTCTGCCAGATCCGGTGATGGAAGAGCCGTGAGTGACCTGCCGAGGAGAAAGTGTCCCGGTGTGAGAACTGCCAAATCATTTGGGGAGGAGGAAAGGGGAGCGATGGGTCTACTGTTGAGGATAGCCTCAACCTGGGCAAAAAGAGAAGATAATTCCTCGAATGTGAGGTGGGTGTTACCCATGATGCGTTTAATGTGAAACTTAGCAAGCTTAATGCCAGCTTCCGCGCTTCCGTTGAAATTAGGGACGTAAACTGGGCAAAATCTAAAGTTAATATTTTGAACATTAGCAAACTGCACAAATGAGTCTTTATTGTCGTTAAAAAATGAATTTATTTCCTTAGCTGCGGCAACGAAATTTCGCCCATTGTCACAAAATATTTCCCTGGGCTTCCCCCTGCGGGCTATAAAACGTTTTAAGGTTAAAATAAATGAATCCTTTGAAAGAGAACTAACTGCTTCTAAGTGCATACATCTGTATCTAAGGCAGATAAAAAGGCAAAGATAACATTTAGTAATTTTACACCCTCTACCCTTACGATCAGTGATAAAAAATGGACCACCAAAATCAATTGCAACACTTATGAATGGAAAATCAGGTGTAACACGCTGCTCAGGCAAATCACCCATTATATTCTCCATTGGCTTAATCGTAAAACGCCTACAAGTTATGCAGGAGCGATAAATGCGTTTGGCAAGATTCCTACACCTATAGGCCAGAATCTTTCTCTCACCTTAGATAATAAAAGGGATGGCCCAGCATGTAAGAGAGATGTGTGTTCATATGTGAAAATTAATTTTGTGAGATGATGCTTAGCACAGAGCAACTGTGGATGCTGTGCGTTATAGCCAAGCGCAGCTTCCCTTAATCTTCCACCTACTCTTAAGATGCCCTTATCATCTACAAAAGGGGACAAAGATAGTAAATTGCTCTTGGATTCAAGTGGCTTATGACACTTTAAGGACATAATATCCTTACCAAAACTTTCCGCTTGTGAAAGCTTAACAAGAATATGTAGAGAGGCTTCAAGTTCTGCGAGGCTTATGGGGCCTGATACAAATTCCCCTTTGCATTTAATGTTAATAAATCGTTGAACATATGCAACAACGCGAGTAAGTCTGGAAAAATTGGAAAATCTTTTGAAATCTATGACTGATGGACTTGAAACCTTAACAGATGCCAAAAGAGATAAATGAGGTTTTAATTCTGGAATAATCTGAGTAGCCATATCGTCCTTATTGAGAGTGGGCCATTCACTCTCAGGGCGCAGCAAGTAAGAAGGGCCATGCCACCATAAAGAATGGGAATGCAAGTTTATGGGGTCTACTCCTCTGGAAGCAAGATCAGCTGGATTTAAATGAGTGGGCACATAGAGCCAGGAAGAATCCTTGGTGAGCTCTTGAATAGAAGAAATCCTATTAGCCACATAGGTTTTTAATTTGGAGGGACACGCTTTAATCCATGCAAGGACAACCGTAGAGTCTGACCAATATACTAGCCTATCGATGGGTTTACGCATCGTGGATGATACAGTCTTAACTAATCTAGCGGATAGCAAAGCCGCACACAGCTCTAACCTAGGTATGGTAGATTGCCTTAATGGAGCAACGCGCGACTTGGCGCAGAGCAGATTGCAGACCTGGAGGCCTGATGACGATGTACTCTTAATGTAGACACAAGCACCGTACGCCAACTTCGAAGCATCACTGAAACTATGCAGCTCTATAGAAACAGGAAAGTCAATCAGAACATTTCTAGGAACAGAGAAGTTTTTTAAATTATGAAGATTGTTTATGAATGATGACCATTTATTCAGAATTTTGGGAGGAACTGGTTGATCCCAATCCAGATGTAGCGACCATAAACTTTGAAGTAGTATTTTTGGTTTCACTGTACATAAAGTAAGGAGACCCAGGGGGTCAAAAACCTTGAAGGTTGTCGAAAGTATGGAACGTTTCGTGACTAAGCTAGGGGGGGTATGGTTAACATTGAAATGAAGTGAATCTTCCTGTGGTTTCCATCCTAGTCCTAATGTATGAAATGATTGGCTAATGGTTAAGCTGTCATTCTCTCCTCCGTTCAATTCCGAATCTAAAACTAAAGTTGAATTACTCCTATATTTACGTAAATTAAATTTTCCAGTGAGGAGTATTTTTGAAACTATATTTTTAATACTTAGAAGCTCTGACTCTGAGTCAGACCCGGTCAATAAGTCATCACAGTAAAAATCTGACTTTATTATGGTTTCTATTTGTTTGTTGGAAATATATTGAGCTATATCATTTCCTAGACCCCTTCTGATGTCAGCAGTGTGGTCTGCCAAATAATGTAGACACCTAGCAGCTAGAAAACTTGCACTAGCAAATCCATAAGTGACAGTGTTAAGTCTGAAAGATTTTAAAGGATGAGCAGCGTCTTCGCGCCAAAGAATTGTTTGCAAATCTCTATCCTGATCGTTGACTAAGATTTGTCGATACTGTTTTTCTATATCTCCTGACAAAACGTATTTGTAGAAACGAAACCTTAAAAGAATGTTAAAGAGAGAATCTTGAATGTTGGGACCAATCATTTGAATGTCATTAACAGAAAATCCGGAAGTAGTGCGAGCAGATGCATCGAACACTACCCTTAGCTTAGTTGATTCGCTGCTTTCCTTAAGCACAGCGTGATGAGGCAGAAAGTAAGAGTTACCAGCTCTATTGACTGACGACGGGGATAAGTGACCCAAGTCACCATATTCTTTAATAAAATTGGAGTACCTCTCCTTTAAATCTTGATTGGTATTGAGGCGATTTTCCAATGCAAAAAAACGTTTTCGAGCCATCAGATAAGATTCACCTAAACAGGTTGATGGTTGCTTGAGAGGCAACCTGACACAGAAACGACCATCACTCAGGCGTTGAGTGTTCTGAATAAAATGAGTTTCAGCTTCCGAAACTATTGGCTTCGGGCTTACATCACTGGGAAAGTCTTCGCACTCCCAAAAAGCTTTAAGATCATGTTGAATCTCTTCAGTAGTTATGAAATTGCAGTTAACTGGATGAAATGAATCTACCGAAGGGGTAGTTGTGCCTGCCACTATCCAACCTAGAAGGGAAGCCTGCAATATTGGCATACCTGGGCCTAATAGTTGACGTTCCGAACTTAGAATGTCCCAGAAGAGATCCGCTCCTAGAAGGACATGTATTGGAGATGATTTATAAAAGAAAGGGTCAGCAAGCTCTGAGGGGGGAGGTAAGTTTAAATTGGAAATATTAATGTTTTGTTGGGGAACCTTTCCTGCCAAATATGGCAAAACTAAGAAACTATGTGTACGACTATATGCACCCGTTCTGGATTTAAACAAAGCAGAGCATCTTTCAGGAATAAGATGAAGTGATGTGTCACCGATCCCTAATATGTTCTTGACCATGGATGGTTGGCCTTTCAATTGTAACTTGGATTGAAGTTCAGCTGAAATGAAGGATGAGTCAGAACCACTGTCCAGAAGACATCTTACTGTTTCAACTTTATTGTTCTGTGGATTAATAACATCTATTAATGCTGTGGAGAGGATGGTTCCAGATGAAGACACAGCGGACATGGCGACAGAAGAAACCGTTTCGGGATCAGCTGTGTTTGCAGTGAGATGCAGACAAGAAGGCGCTGGCTTCGTATGATCAGCTCCAGAAAAATCATGAAGCAAAGTATTATGGCGTTTACCACAAGTACGACAATTGCTTAATTTACACCTTGATGTTGGGTGATCAACAGTTAAACAATTATGACAAAGCTCTAACTTGTTTACAAGAGCCCATCTATCCTTATTGTCTAAAGCTCTAAAGGTAGGACAACTATATATTCGGTGCCCGTTATTACACACAACACATTTTTGTTCGTCTCGCTTTACTGTTGCTGCAAACGCCTGTACCTTATGTTGGTTAATGCCTTGACCTCTGTATGATTCAGGTTTACTATTAGTATTTCGCTTCTGAGATAGCGCCTCTAGAACATCAGCCCTATTCCGCAGGAAATCCCTTAAATCACTAAAAGTGGGAAGCTCTGTGTGAAGATTGCCTTTGTATTCTTCCCACTTGACATTAGTGTTGGAATCAAACTTGGTGGAAGTTAAGTAAATTAAAATAGAGTCCCAATGTTGTACTGGTTGACCTAATGTCTGCAGGGCCCTAACATTTTTGGTAATAGTATCGTTTAAGAACCTTAGGGCTCTGTCAGATTCACCCTGCATACTCTTGAGATTAAAAAGTGCACTAAGATGATTATTAACTAATTGCCTTTTATTGTTATACCTTTCACATAATATATTCCATGCTTCTACATAATTGAAATCAGATACCTCGAGGTCTGCTATAACCCTGGCTGCTTCACCTTGTAGGTATGAGCAGAGGTAATGAAATTTATGAATGGGTTTAATATGATTATTACTGTGAATTAAGGATTCAAATGTGTCTCTGAATTCAAGCCATTTGAAGTAAGAACCATCAAACTTGGGTATAATAATTTGAGGTAGCCTAAATCCCATCGTGCCTTGATTGGTGCAACAAGCATGCGGGAGGGAGGCCTCTGATCTACTAGTGGCATCTTCAAATCCATCAATAGGTTTGTTGACACTGATTAAATTTCGTGCCTTAATAATTGCTGAACAAAAATCATTGGAGATGACTTCCCTTTCATTTAATTCATACTCCAGATTGTTAAAATTAATAGTCTCCATTTGAGATTGCAGGTGTTCAAATTGAGAGTTTAACTCCAAAAACTTGTCTAATTTGAATGTTAATTCAGCTACTTGAATAGAGCTTAATGGCTTATCACCTCCATGTTCCATGAGGTTAATTAAAAGGTTATTAAATTTAGTCACTTGCCCTTTGATTGAAGTGCGTTTGTACTTAAGCACAGTATATTCATCGCTTGCCATTTTGGCAGGGCTTGAGCTTCGACTGGCATGAGCAGTGTTTGTTTTTACTGATAATTCACTGTCAGTCATTTTGAAAAGGAAATTAATAATTAATAATTGATAAGTAACTAGTTAAGTGAAAGGTTCTGTATATAGATAAATTTCTGGAGTTAATTGTTATAGTAAAGGGTGTGGCAAGAATGTAAAATTAAAGTAAATTGTAAACCGGTTTACGCTCCTTGTGAAGGTGACGCCGCTGGAGACAACAGGCAGCAGCTGAATGATGCAGGCCTGCGTTCCTCGGTGAAGTTCACGTTCACTGAAATTGTTTGAAACAGTAGTAAGTATGTATCCCTGAATCGTTTGGTAGAGCGGAAACTGGCATGAAACTAACCAATATTAAGTTTGTATGTTGAAATTAATTGAATTAAGTGAAGAATTGATATGCTGCTAGAGTTGCCGGCACATGTGAGGTATGAGTACCTTAACTGCTGCCTTTACTTAATTGAGTGAATGTATATAAGCAAAGTGAGTCAATGATTCACATGTGCACTTGATGGCTGTGGAAAATATATGGTTGATTAACCTAAGTGAAGAGCATGTGGTTTTGTAAAATTAGTTATGTTGCTCACTAGTTTTACAAAAACACTAAAATGCTAAAGTGAAGTTAAAGTATTGAAAACTAAGTAATTAATGCAAGACAAGGTTGAAATTCTGTGATATTGATATGATTAAGAAACTATTTAAGTTGACATGTGGTATGAAACATAACCTGGATCTAGTCCTTAATAGAGTGCGCTGATTCCACTTGGTGAGGCGTTGGAGCCTGTTAGATGAATTGCTGTAAGGTTAAGTTGCAATTATCTTTGTAAATGTTATGCGCTAACTCTGTAGCACATGGGAGGCCTATGTCATACACTGGATCACAGAAACCAGCGGCTGTGGCTCAGAAATAGCTGAGTGGTGATTGCCATGTGCAATCAGTTCAACTTTAATTTCATCATGTGGACCATGCCGTTGAGAATCTATTCTAACCTCAAAATTTTAAGAAAATAAATGGGAAGTAATGTGCTTTCTAGGTAATTAAATAGATTTGTGATTAGATTGATGTAAAATACAAAGGGATTGCTAAGATATTAATGGATGTAAATTGATTATCTTGACTAATTTGCCCGTGGTGAGGGGTTTTATGGTGAGGAAAAGAAAGGAATGATTGGCTCACGACACTCTCCTCGGTAAGATGCTGGCAGGTGGGATGGCTGCTGTGTCCAACCCTTGGACCTGGCTTCTTCACCGGCGGCTTGGCGTGGCGTGGCGTGGTCCTCCTTTTCTCTCGTTCTGCTGGTGGTGCCTCTGCTGCGTAGGCTGAAGTTTCTGTTCGGGCGCCAAATGTAGGTTAGAAATAATAGGATCTTCTTTTTGCGACTTGTTTATTGTGAAACTGTTACAATTAGCTTAGTATTTAATTGAACAATCTAAATGACTTCACGTCTTCTGTGTCTTCTTGTCTTGTGGTAGATAGAAAAAGGAAGGAATAGTGCCTGAGGCGGCGTATTTATAGATTAATTAATGACAGTTCTTTGTCTCTACTGTGAGTGCTTGACATGACTGACGCGCCTCTGGATTGCTCATGTTTTCAGCCAGTGTCAGCGTGCTTCTGTTGAAACGCTTCAACACTGAAGAATCACAGAACTATCATGAAAAGAATATACAAGATCCCCTACTTCTGTTATTAATTTATACAAATACACACGGCTATAAGCTGTGTAGTGTCGGCTTAGAATAGCACTACCCCATCTCTTCCCATGGGTGTCGTAGAAGTCGACTAAGGGACTAGGGCTTTTCCACCTTCGCCCTTACACCAATCCAAGGTCTGCCGCGCCGAGGGATGCATGGCCGGGGGTGAGCCTGGTCGCTAGCGTGCCGCCCGCGCCGTCCCGGAGCTTGGTGCACTCCGGGTAATAAATAACCTTACCTAGTCAAGCGGGGCTCTGGCTAGGTGGACAGTTTACTTCCCTTGCTTTTCGTGTGTCCAATATGTGTTCGAATTATAATAAACACGGAGGCGACGATGTAGCTCGCCACTCATCACGCCATGGTTTCTCACGGGGCGAAAAGTGGGCTAAAGAGACCCGCTTCAGTACGATGAATGTATGTGGAGGAATGTTTGAAAAATTAGATGAAGTATGTATGATTATGAATGAAAGTAAACTGGATTTTCTATGTTTAAATGAGACGAAGCGTAAGGGAAAGGGAGTTTCACAACTTGGCAACATCACAGCAATCTGTTCTGGAGTCGCTGACAATGACCGAGTTAGCCAAGGAGTGGGACTTCTGATATCTGAAAGGATGGTTCAGTGTATGAAAGATTACGAATGTGTGAGTCCAAGGCTCCTGTGGATTAAGGTGAAATTGGGACTTGTCCGGATGCGCATAATTTGCGTTTATGCTCCGGACATGTCTAAATCCCTATTCGAGAGGGAGGATTTTGGAATCTGTTCGACGATGTTGTGAATGGGTGTGATCAGAATGAGAGACTTATAATGTTAGGAGATTTTAATAAATCATCGGCAGAATAGTTGCAAGAGATGATTAATATTGCATGTGAGTCTTTTGTAAGAAAGGGAATGAGGGTGAATGTGGATAAGACCAAAACGATGGTTTTTGTGAGACAGGAAGATGTGACAGAATGCGTGATTGCGATTGATGGTAAGGATGTGGAACAAGTGAAGGAGTTTGTATATCTGGGAAGTTTGTTTACAAGGGATGGAAAATGTGATGAAGACATTGAAAGAAGAGTGAAAAAGGGCAATGCGGTAAATGGAGCAATGAATAGCGTAATGATTAGTCAATCGGTGTCTGAAAAGGGCTGAATGGCTGTGCATGATGCTGTTCTTGTTCCTACGCTTATGTATGGAAGCGAATGTTGGGTGTGGCAGAAGAAGCATGAGAGCAGAGTGAGTGCAGCAGAGATGAGGTCCCTCAGAAAAATTTGTAATGTTAGATTGTGTGACCGAGTGAGAAATAGTGTTATTCGTGAAAAGTGTGGTGTAAAGGATGATATTGTAAGAAAGATAGAAAAAGAAATGTTGAGATGGTTTGGGCAGAGCATAGAGAGGATGGATGATAGAAAATTGGTAAAAGGGATCTATAGAGCTAGTGTGGATGGTAATGTTAGTAGAGGACGACCACGGAGAACACACTTGGACCAAATTGAGAGTGTGCTCAAAAAGGCTGGCTTCCGAAGTATGAAGAATAAAAGAGCATGTATGAAAAGATTGATGGATGTAAACGAAGCTAGAGAGGTTTTTCAGGATCGTACGAAGTGGCGATCGATAGTCTCTGCCTACCCCAATGGGAATTAATGGCGTGAGTATATGTATGTATGTATACACGGCTATAACTCCGAAATTGGGGTAGCCGCAACATCGAGTGTTTAAAATTTATCACGAAATACACGATATTCAACTTACAATAATTAAAATACACAAAACTTAAAATACACAATGATTGGTCTTTCATTGGTCTCCAGCCACATCACCGAAAAAAATCCTAAATTCTCTTAGTTCGCCTCGTACGTCGCCTTTGGGAACAAATGGGTTAATATTTTTTTACGGCAACTTTTTATTTCTTATACTACATTTTTATTTAAAGAACACTGCAAGAATTTTACGATTCTTTTTCTACGTCGTCTTTTTGTCTCATCTTCTCTCAGAGTTGCATAATCTTCCAGTACAAAAACATCTTAGAGATCTCATTTTCACTGTATCTCTACTTTTTTCATGCCACTTTTGATATATCTAACATTAACTGTCATTTTAGGAACTAAAACAGCATTATTGGTTGCCATCCACATGATCCTAACAACTTAATTTAGATTAATTCATTTTTTGATTCCAACCCGTCGAATTACTATTATAATCATAAACATAACATACTTATGTAATCGTATTATCGTATATTATATATCATAAAAAGCTGTCTATCTCAGCAACAATCTTAATTTAATTATGTTACTGAAATATTGTTTTGCAAAAAAAAAGATTTGATTATCACAAACCAAACTTTTTTAAATCTTATTATCTTTAGAAGTGATTACATAACATAACATAACATAAACATTCGCGCCGAATATTCCCGAAGGGGTTGGCAGAGGTACTAATACTTCTGAACATCACGTGACTTTGTCACCTGGTGTTCAGAGTACCCACGGTTTGCATGGACAGTGTACTCACGTGATAGGGGGCAGGCCTATCGCCGTTTTGTACGAATACACTGTCACATGGCTAAGTACAACTCAGCCATGTGGATTTCCTCACGATGTTTTCCCTCACCGTTAACAACCATGATAAATTAACCACACATATGTCTTTAGAAAAGACAAATTGGTGTAGGCCCGACCCAGGATTTGAACACAAGTCGTTTGCACGATAACCGAGTGTTCTTCCCACTGGGCTATCACGGTTGCTAAAAGTTGTTAATAAAGTAATTACATAAAAACTCTACTATACAACTAACAAAAGCCTGAATTTTTCACCCGAAAATATAGACATTAAAAGAATACTTGTTCACATTTCGCGATCACTAAATTAATACTAATAGCCTAAAATTTCCTTTTACGAGGCCTAATAAATTTTCACCAGTAAAGAAATTTATTTTTATGACCTTCATTTATAACTTGGCCTTACTTTCTGGTTTTATTCGAAGGAACTAGAGTAAAATGTGGTCTACAAAACTTTTTATTTATTTGTTATATTATTTACTGCTATTACGGGTATCAGAACCTGTATTAACCTTAATTACCACATAAAAATTTAGCGGACCATTATCTAAAATAATGTTTTTACTAGTTTTAACTTATTTAATAACAGCGAAAAGCTTTGCTAGATCAGTGGAAAGAAAACTGCTTATAAAAGTGGAAAGATCACTAACACTGAGGGAAACATCATGATGATGAACATATGACAAAGTTATCGTTAAACATGTGATAGTATTCGTACAATGCAGTTAACGGCCTAGTCTATTTGACTAAAATATACTATCCAGGCAAAAATTAGGTACACAGACAAAATGGTTCAACAGTCACTTAGAAAGTCATAATCTCCTTAACGTCTTAGTGTGACTTTCACAAGGAGGCATGGGGTAGTGCTCTTCCAAAATGACATGTATAACACTAACATAATATAAGCTCAGTTGCTTGCAATTAATTATTTTACTTTTATTTAACAGAAACAATCCCCAGTCAACGCCCAAAATAGGTATAAAAAATTAATTCTGGAGCTCTGGCTACCCCTTTTTGAGCTTCAAAGCCGTGACTATACCGTAACCGTAAAATTTCGATAAATTAATCACGGCAAGCCAAACCAGTGTCACGGGAACAGAGGGCCAAGTATTGTTAGACCATAAATCGATACATTCTAAAATTGGAAAATTCGGCAGGTGCTACACTGCGAGCAGCCAGCAAATCTTGGAGAGCTGAACATAAAGCTGCGCGCACACTAGGTATAATCGTCGGGGCGTTTTTACTGTGTTGGTTGCCGTTTTTCTTGTGGTAAGCTTTTTTTAATAATTATTTTGAGTTGAGTTGAATTATTGGTTTTTTGCATCGACTAGGGGTCTTGGGGTCTTCGAAGCTTGAAAATGTGGAGATTGCCCGTGTCACTTTTTAAAATGTCAGAGAGATTTTTAATTGTGATAGCTAAGGACGATCCATTTTGGTAATTAAATCCGTGAGTACAAGCAAGTGATAATTGTGAAAGTTTACCATAGTGGAACTGTTATAATCACCCAGTAACATAAGTACAGATATAAATAAAAAATATAAAACTATATGTGCAGAGAGCATTAATGTTTCTAGAGTGTTGACGTGTTTTTAGTATAAGAAATTAAAATTTAAGGCACTGCATTAAATTTATTTAATTCATAAATATTATCTAAATTGAACATCTTTAGATGCTAGAGTCATAATTAAATTATTCATTTATAACATCGTAAACATAATATATTAATGTTTTATTAGAAATTAATTATCCTAACATTGATTATTTTTGCAGGTACGTCACAACGAACGTCTGCGGTGACCCTTGTGAAACGCCCCCTATAGTTGTAGGCGTTTTATTTTGGATAGGATACTTCAACTCCGCGTTAAACCCTCTCATTTACGCATACTTCAACCGAGATTTCAGAGATGCGTTTAAAAACACGCTCATGTGCGCGTTACCTTGCTGTTTTAGCTGTTGGAAAGAACCCGCACCGCAGTTCGTCTAACATAACCTTAATAGTAGTAATAAATTAGATGTTGTTTGCTTTTGGAATAATGTTATCTCAGACTACGTAAGTAAATATAGACTGAAATCGCAAATCGCCGATTGGAAGTAAGACAATACTTGCTCTAAATTATCATAGTATAAAAATGAATACTGCATACGAGTACATACGGTCACCCGAGTCCAGTGGCTTTAGAAACATGAGTATAAATTGCCAGGGATGTGGTGCGTGGAAATCTTCTGATAAATACAGACCTGGACCGTGCTACAATTAAAGTAGAACCGCGCAAACCATAGCAGATCTTATTTCATTCACACAAACATAAATGCATCGGTATACAAATTGCGTCAGTTTGCAGCTAACCACTTTTTTTGCCAGCGTCTATACCGCGTGCTGTATTCATTATTAAAATTATGATAATATTTTACGAAAGTTAATTAATCAAACTCGCAAATTACGAATTACGTCATGACATAACCGATTTCTAAGAAGTTATCCAGTCTACACGTCTATATTTACCTACTAATTCTGAGAATGTTACATCTAAAACATGTTAGTTTTAAAGTTGATGTATTTCTAAGTATTCTATCAATTGAAATGTACATTTGAGATGAGAGTTCTATTTTTCAATCTTCTATTTTTTATCTATATCTAATACTATCGTCTTCAAAAGTTGTACTAGTAAGTTTAAGTTTGACTTTTGAATATTAAATTTAATAAGAGTTAAAAGAGTTAAATTAATAAAATAGAGAAAATAAGAGTTTTAATTTATCTGCAACGATATTTTTTTTTACGTTTTTAAACTGTCGTTTGACTCTAAGAATTGCAATTTGAATTTCTTCTTAATCTTGTATCAATTAGTTTTTTTAATCATGATTTCTCGTTAATTATTCTATTTTTTGAGTTTTTTTTGAGTTTACTAAATTATATTTTTTATTATCATGAAAAAAAAATGTAACCCTACACAACTTCGAGTTTATTTAATTTATCGACAAGTTTTAAAAGCTTTCTTATTACTTTTCAATTATATAATAGTCTAGAAACATCTGAAAAGCAATGTATTTGTGTCAAAATCAATTATTGCACAGACAGATTGGAAACTGAGATGCAACTTAATTAAATTACTTCTTCATGGCTTGGTATTGCAAACTGAAGTGTTCAATAGATAAATGTACAGCAAAAATATCATAGGAAGGGAATATTAGTAATGCCATTAGTCTAATGTAAAAGTAATGAATGGTTTTTAAAATGTGAAACTTACATACATACATATTACTACTCTCGGCTATATATCGATAATAGGCGTAGCCAGAATTTCAGAGTCCGAAAATACATCAGCTACTTTTGCAACTTAAGTGAGAAAAAGATTTAAAAAAAAAATTTTTGGTGATAGGTCTCAAACCGCATCGCCCAAAAATCACTTAAAAAGCCCCGATTCCGTAGTCACCTCTTACGATCACCAAATAGGAAGATCACCAGATGGGGTAGTGCATTCCTAAGCCAACACTCCACAGCTTGTTGAAGTAAATTAAATTACACATGTTTTAAACTTAATTAAATAATAGTTTATTTGCTAATTGGCCGCCACACATGGCAATACATAGCCTTGTGGTATTGATTGATTGGTACTAATTTGAATAAAGGCTTGATTAATGTTCTAATCAAAATTCAGATTCTTTTGATTAGTTGATTTTAATATGGCTTTAATAGCAAAAGTGTCAGTCTCAAAAGGTTGCATCCCAGTCTAATCATGTGTAGCTTAAAATATAGTTAGATATTAAAAACATAGCAGAGGTACTACAAGTAAGAAATGTTTATATTTTTCAAATAGCTATAATTGTACATTTGACAGATTTTTATGGAAATATTGAGAGTATAATTTGTTTTTAACCGAATTCTCATCAGAAATCATTTCTTGAAAAACACCCCAAGTATTTATGTGACGTCCACTTCTATCTTAATAGGAGATTTGAACTCTGTTGCCTTGTATATAGAGTTGAAAATTCCTATTAAAAAATTTGTTGGAACCTTAAGACAAAGTTCAAAATATAACCAACAAACACGAAATGGTTTGTATAGGAAAACATTGAGGGTATTCTGTGTTCATTTAGAAAAGTGATGAATTGCAATATTTAAGATTAATAAAACCAAATACATAGCTAGCATATATATATACCCATTTGGCATAATAGGCTATTATTTGACTAAGTTTTGAAAACTATCTTACGGTGTTAATATGTTTATAAGGAGCCCTAAAAAATCATTTTTCTGTCTTCATTTTAGCTATTTTATTAAAAAAATTAAAAAGAATATGCAATATTCAAATGTTCCGCGAAAACGTGACTTTAAGTAATATGGCGGCTGTAGCACAAATGACGTCAATTCCGCATTAAACACCAATGAGCGAAGCGATACACAGTCCGTTTATGCGCGATCTACGTCATTATAGAAATAGCCAATCACGGTCGTTTTTAGTCACGTGACAGTTGCATCAAAAATACTAATTTTAGAAGACGGATTTTAGTGAAATTATTCAATATTTTTATCTCGCATTATTACATACTGCTCCAAAAAAGTAACATAAAGACTAATGAAATAAAAGAAATGTATATTTTTATTACAGTCAAATAGCCTATTATTTTACACTGAACTTGAGAAACATAAGTAGTTATGTAACTCTTTATTAAGTAGATGTGTCGCGGAGTAATGAAATCAAGGGAGGAATTGTTTCATTTATTTTATAATTTGTCATCAGCAAAATCAATTCATCTTTAAAACCGAATGAAAGAAATAATATTGTTGGCTACTTCTCACAAAATTAAAGATGTGATTTTAGAATAATAACAAATTGGACTTTAAAAAACTACAAAAAAACCTGTAATGAAAATATTTCAACAACATACAGACATTCAACCTGCCAAATTTAAAGTATCAAATGAAATCCAAAACATTTATTACCTTCGTAACATACGGTATGTTTTTCTTAAGCAAAGTGATATCTAATACTCTACATGAAAATGGCATTCATATGGAAATGAAGGTTATGCAGAGGCTGTACATTACAAATCCATGAGGTAATTGCCTAAAGGTGAACAGATGATACACAAAAATATTTCAGAAGAGCAAGCACGAGCGCTATTTTATCGACACGATAACGGTTAGAATGAGGTACGATACTTAGTAAGTTCATAAGAGATGGCTGTTTTACCATGCGATAACTTGTTAAAAGACCGCTCGTACTAGCTATGCTGGTAGTGAGTTTCTAACCGATTCGCCCAACAAATACTCTCAAATTTACTATCGTCGACACGAGCTCTTTAACACTTTCAACTTATTTTCACTTGTAGCCAGCTGAAACCAGATGCGCCGCCCACTTTTAAGACTATGACAATAGTTATCCTTTATGTACTTTGTACATACTCTGACTTTCGTTGAGTATTACTAATATCGGATTTAAATTTGAATCGCTTTGATTAATTAGTGAACCAACTTTGTTAATCCTTTAATTCACAATAAAGAACCTTTATTCACATCGTCAAATACCCACTGGATCGAATAGGCTTGTGTTTTTGCCCATATACAATTTCAATATAAGCAGCTAAGAAGCAGTTATTTGTTTTATGAATTCAGAAATGATTTAATACCCACTACTGCTCACTATTGATAGCTCAATGGAAAGACCGTCACTATTAATGCAGGATACTTGAGTTTGAGTCGTGTATTTTAAGTAATCAACTTAAGTTGTTACCGGTGAGCAAAAACATTGTAAGGAAACTTAAATGACTGAGTTGGCCTGAATTATTTAATTACGTAATTTACCCCTGACTTTTCTATTTTGCTAGTGACATCACTCCTACTTAACGGCTGCTACTGTTACCTAAACGATCTCTACCAAGCATTGCATGATGCTCATAAGCACCAAGTACCAGGTCATGACAGAAAAATATATATTACCATTGAGGAATAGTCACTCTAGAAAGTTTCCCATGTAGCGCACGGGCTCATAGAGTCTTTGATTTCCAGCCTTTCACTTTGAATCGATGAAAAACAAAAAGTTTCGAGAATCTCAGTAAAAATGTTAATGTAAATTTACGGCATGCAAAGCTTCAATACCAACCCAGTTATATGACAGTATGTTCATACAAAAGCCTATCCCGTATTCAATGAATACACTGTCGAAGCAAAGCGTGTGTAACCGGAACATAAGGTGACTGAAGGGACACCTTACATACAGAAGTACGATTATTAATACCTTTACCATCTATATACATACATACATATACTCACGACTATAATCCCTAGAAGGGTAGCCAGAGCTAAGGAATTAATTAAAAACTCCTCAGCCACTTTTGGAAAATTGAGTGGGGAAAAGATGGTAAAGAAAAGGTAAAGAAACCGCATCGCCCCAAAAATCCCTTAAAAGCCCCAATACCGTTAGTCGCCTCTTACGTACACGTACACCCATCGGTAGAAACGGGGTAGTGCTATTCTAAGCCGACACTACAAGGCACCTTTACCATCTCTTCGGGCATATACGTTATAAAAGTTCAGTTTGCGTTTCAGAGAGTACTCAGAAACGATTTACCGCTTATTATATACCCATGCTATTTTTCAATCGCAGTCCGAGGGTTAAATCAATCCAACAAGGGCTCGACCTTCACTTATAGTTGTATAAGCTCAGCGGATCACGTGACCTCGCATGTTTTCGTGTAATTTGTGTTACCGCATGTGTCGTGATTATATGCCTCCTTGATTTATTGACGGGGTAAACTATATTTGAACTTGTGACAACTCACGACAGCCCTAACAAAATAATAGAGGCTTTCACTTAACTATAGCTTTATAGTGTAAGTTTAATGTTAATAGAGACGTATCAGTTTATTTTTATCGTAACAAACAACTTAAAAATAACTTAACAACAGCATAGCAAGTACTTGCAACCTTTTTAATAGATATCAGGTGGTGTAAAACAGTCATCTCTTTCGCACTTAATTAATATCGTATACTGTCATCTCATTCAAATCGATATCGTGACTATAAAATAGCGCTTGTGCTCGGCCTCTAAATTAATATAAACCCATTCAAAAACAGATCAAAAGGACAAATCACTATTTTGATGAGCGAGTTATTAAAGTTTGAACTAATATGGAAGATATTTTAAAGACAAAGTAGTTAGTTCAATATACATTACATACATACATATACTAACGGCTATAAATCCCTTAACGGGGTAGCCAGAGCTTTGGAATGAAAAATTCCTCAGCCACTTTTGGAAGTTGATCGGGGAAAAGATGGTAATAATAAATGTTTTTGGTGACGGGTCTCCAACCACATCGCCCAAAAATCACTTAATAAGCCCCTATACCCTTAGTCGCCTCTTACGATCAACCACGGGTAGAAATGGGGTAGTGTTATTCTAAGCCGACACTACACGGCTTTGGTTCAATATATGTATTCCGGTTATGATTTAGGTCATAGAGATGTAGTAGTGGCCTCATAAGAATGTTCGAGTAACCTTAAAGGGAATAGGCGCTGTCTTCAAAATAAGTTTGCTTGGAATAGAATTAAATAATTTCTTTCCGTGGCTGCCACGATAGATAACTCAGGGTGTAGGGTTTTTTAGGCATTATTGGCCGATGTGGCAAACCATCACAATATCTTGTGGCCGAGTAATTTCTAGTTCTACAGTTGACTAACAAGCATTTAAAGCCTTGAGTGTTGGTATAGCTTAAGCTATATGCTCAAGGTGTATTAGCAAAATCGGATGAAACGGTGAATATTCTTGATTAATTGGTAACCAAACTTTGTTAATCCTTTAATTGGTCATAAAGGGCCTTAAAATAGAGGACGGTTTCTCACTAACAAAGGACTTAATATGTAATCTAATAGCTTTGGCGTGACGAGTTAACTGTACAATGGCTTGTGTATTTGATATATAATGCCTACATTTAATAGATTCCAGATTGACCCTTGTTTGTGGTTTGGCTCACTACAATGGGTGCCTCCTATACACCGATTTAATGAGGTTTAGCAGAATTGAACGACCATTATCGTTATAATATCAGTGACCTACCGCTTTGCAGCACCTTTGCCGCTTTGACCTTTGGAGCAAAAAACTACCTTATTTTTTGGGAATTTCGATTCTTTTGTAATATCATAACTTGGATATGTAACTAATAAAATTTTTGGGTGCACTACCGGGGAATTGAAGCCGCGACTTCCGGTTTAAGAGCCAAGCCCTTCCATGGTTGAACCACAGAGATGAAAGATTACGAACTGAATACCAGTGACTTTAAATTGTCAGAATATTGTGTTTCTGTGAGTCAACTACTTGCAAGAATTCATCAACATCATCATCATTCAGGACCTAGATGTCCATTGCTGGACAAACGTTCTCTTAAAGATCTCTTATACTATGTTTTTGATAATGTATACAAATATTCATTATTACAACATTAAGTACTCTTTACCTCCGTTAAAATACTAATACAGAATACCCTTTTGGTTTTCACGTAAAATATATTATTTATTACTCTTTAACTATCTGGGTAACACATTTTATCTAACTACATTGTTCAAATAATAAATATTTCTTATTTGTTTCTTTTCTCAATAATTCCGCCGTTACTTGTATATTATAGAGAATGTATAGCATTTATAAGATGTAATAAAAGAACCGTACCTGTGTGTTATAGTTATAGCTTAAAATATACAATACTTATAATAAATATTTGGTTGTAGTTCAGAGAATTTGTTTTATAACTATGTTTTGTTGAGTTTGTTGTGACCTTAAGTTGCCCCAAAAAAGTAGTATCTCGTTATAAGACAGCGAATTGTAGTTCGATTAAGTAAAAACAAAGAAATACTATTAATTCAAAATAGAAAAGATATATTTATAACACGTTCATATCAGCTTAGCAACATTTCCAAAAGATACAGGTTTGCAAATAAATTAGTAGAATTGGCGGCTTATTCTTATTATGATGGCTTCTAGAGAGGTGGTAAAGTGAAAGTGAAATTAGCAATCAACCGTTATTTTCCTTACATATGTTACATAATTATGTTTTCAAATTACTTTTATACCAATAGGGATGCTATATAAGCACATCTTTTATATGTTACAATATTTTATACAATTTGCGTCCAAAAGTCAATACTTACATAACAAAAATACAGTCATGTTATAAAACAAATTCTATTAAATATTCATTTTAATTTATAAAAGGGGAAAAGATATACGTAAAACTAAGCGTTATTAATTATTCTATGTAAATAAATGTAATAAAATAAAATGTAGTAAATTAGGCTGTACTAGTAACTAATATATTTAATTTATATTTATGGTTATTATATATGCTAAATAATAGGTGAATTAATAAATAGCTTTACAATAAAAATATTTTGTGCATGTACCTACATTTCTTTGCAAATCACTACATGCTTTCTTGTACTATATATTTCAATATTACTGTCTTATGTTTTCTGAAATTCATAGGAACAATTTTCAAAACTATATTTTGCATAATATTATGTGTAAAATAAAGATTTAGTTTTATAAAATTTTAAATTCGAGTCTTTTAAGTGTTAAAACTTTTGTATATATGTATTGTTTGAAGTTGATGGTTTTAGTCATAAGATCGCCAATCGGACATGTATTTAAGAATGGTTGTAAAAAAATTAATTTCAATGTTGAACTATGTTTTTTTTCTATATCCACTACATTGGCAGGAGGCTCCGCGAACATGGCCATGATACTCGTGCTGGTGCTTTCTTGAGTCAAAGATTCTCGGTGGCGATCCAGCTTGGCAATGCGGCGGGCATCATGGATCCTTTTTCGCAGTAGATAACTAATTTATTAAAGTTAATTGTTTTAGACATGTAGTTACTATTTAACGGTTTGTGTATTTTTAAATAAAATTATGTATTTATTTTATGAGAATGTTATTTGTTTTATAACATACATATACTCACGGCTATAAATCCCTAGAAGGGGTAGCCAGAGCTAAGGAATCAGAAATTCCTCTGCCACTTTTGGAAGTTGTGTGGGGAAGAGATGGTGAAATAAAGGTTGTTGGTGATGGGTGTCCAACCGCATCGCCCAAAAATCCATCAAAAGCCCCAAAACCGTTAGTCGCCTCTTACGTACACCCATCGGAAGAAATGGGGTAGTGCTATTCTAAGCCGACACTACACAGCAAATTGCTGTTTAATTAATTATTGTTTTATAAGTTTCCGTTAATATTATTTATATTGTGATAAGTTTAGAAATAATGCTAATATGTTATGTTATAAATAAGTGCTATATTATACTATATAGTCGATAATATTTATTATATTCGAGCATGTGCTTAAATGTATAAACTTACATTTTACTGTACCGATAATTGATTGAAATATTTACTTTGAAGGTTAATAAAACTAATAGTTGATAAATTTATTTTACTAGGCTAGGATTCGAATATGTATTTATGTTTTAAAATTTATAACACTGTCAAACCATTGAAAAGCAATAATTAATGTAACTGAATGTTAGATATAATCTTTGTGAAACTGAAATAAATTGTTGAATAGATGAATTGTAAATATAAATAGTATAAAAAGAGATTGTTTTATTTCATAATATTTCTGATTGGCTGTAGTGTTGGCTTAGAATGGCACTACCCCATTTCTTCCGGTGGGTGTACATAAGAGGCGACTAACGGTATTGGGGCTTTTAAAGGAATTTTGGGCGATGCGGTTGGACACCCATCATCAACAACCTTTACATCACCATCTTTTCCCCTTCAAACTTCCAAACGTGGTTGAGGAATTTCTTATTCCCAAGCTCTGGCTACCCCTTCAAGGGATTTATAGCCGTAAGTGTATGTATGTATGCATGTTTTATTTCTGAGTTTTAAAAACTTCTTCAAAAGATTGAATAAAATATAAGCAATTTCGTTGGACCACTGCAGGGTTTTGTTGCCTTTACCAAATGCCTTTAGCTTCGCATCTGCGATCATATATACCAAAGATACACCAACAATGCACGAAAAACGGCCCCGCCAAACTGTGCTTCTTTATATGATAAGCACAGTTTCACTGACAGTCGCGTGCTGGATCTTGCAATAAATAATAGGTCTTAAGAAAATGCGGTAAGGTCGATCATTGTAAGAAAATAAATATTTGATTGTCAAACAGTCTTGTCATTCTTGCGGTCCTCTTTTGTGCGTTGAATTTGTATGGAGTGCGGCATCTTTGGTATATACGATCGAAGCCTCGCATTCATAATTCAAAATACCAATTTGTTAACTCCCATTTGGACAGGCTGAATCTACCGGTCACCACGCTTCTTTTACTTTCATAGTTATTTGAAAATTTTGTATCATGAATGAGAATATTATGAATGAAAGGGTAATAAGAGTGATTTGAAATGCATACATAGATATTCTCACGGCTATTAATCCCTAGACAGGGTAGCCAGGGCTAAGGAATTAGAAATTCATCAGTTACTTTTAAAAGTTGACTGGGGAAACGATGGTGGAATAAAGGTTGTTGGTCCTGATCTTCTACCGCATCGACAAAAATTCCCTTATAAAGCCCCAATACCCTAAGTCGCCTCTGACGTACATCCATGGGAATAAATGGGGTAGTTTTTTTCTAAACCGACAGATGAATGATTTGATAACTTGTATAAAGAGGTAATCAATATAACCTCAGCCTTATCCAAAAGAAATTCATACATATAATACTCATTTTTGGAAGTTAAAAGTAGGAAAAAATATTAATTTAAAGATGCCCGATAATGGGTCTCCAATAATATCGCCCAAAATCGCTTATAAAGCCCTTAAAACCCTTACTTAAGTAAATTGAGTTGGTTGAATTCAAATTTAGAACTTTTAAGCCCTTGAAAGTTATGGCTCGTTAAACATTTTTTTCTCATCTTATCTTACATTTCATCCATATTCACACATTCATCTAGTAATCATAAACTTTGCTCATATTTAACATATAGCGAAACCTCAAAAGCAGCAGTCAAAAGTGTAAGTATTGCATGCTAATACATACATGCTCTTTCATGTGTAAATATGAAAGAGCATGGATAAAAAGATTAATTACATAAATATATACGGACAAATCATGCACAGATCATAACATAAACATAAACATAAACGTTCACGCCGAATATCCCCGAAGGGGTTGGCAGAGGTACTAATACTTCTGAACATCACGTGACTTTGTCACTTAAGGTTCAGAGTACCCACGTTTTGCATGGACAGTGTACTCACGTGATGGGGGCAGGCCTATCGCCGTTTTGTACGAATACACTGTCACATGACTAAGTACAACTCAGCCATGTGGGTTTCCTCACGATGTTTTCCCTCACCGTTAACAACCATGATAAATTAACCACACATATGTCTTTAGAAAAGACAAATTGGTGTAGGCCCGACCCAGGATTTGAACACTAGTCGTTTGCACGGTAACCGAGTGTTCTACCCACTGGGCTATCACGGTTTTTTATACACAGATCATGTTAGCCCCAAACTAAGTAGGACTTGTATTATGGGATACTAACTCAACGATATTTTAATATTATATAATACACATATAATAACACCCAAGACTAAGAAACAATCATTTATGCATACCACATAAATGATGCCCTCAGCGGGGATCGAACCCGCCACCTCCGGACCGAGGAGCTAGTCACCTATCCAGTCGACCACGGCTGTTGTCAATTATGTTTAAGATAGTTGTAAGAATCTATCAAAGTGGCAACCCATGGTGTCAGACGACCCCAAAGGGAACTATCACGATATTTTAAGGGAGTGCTATGACAAGTTCAACAAATAGGCAGGAAACGGATGAGTGTTTAATTTTAAAACATTAAAGAAAGGTTACCATCTCACTTATTCAAAGACTAAATCTCGGCTTTACATTTACAAGAGAACATGTGTAAAAAAAATATATATAATTAAACTTCATGTAAAGTAACTATACGTAAAGTTGACTGCCTCCGTAGTCTCGCGGTTAAGCGCTTGGTTTCAAGTACGGAGGTCTCGGGTTCGATCCCCGGGGGGCGGTGAACTTATAAATTAAATTTGTAAGATATTACCCATTCTGAAGGATGTTGCAGGCTTGAATCACCTGATTATCCGAAAATTAAGATGATTCCGTGCTTCAGAGGGCACTTTAAGCCATCGGTCCCAGCTACTATTACGGTACTAGTCGTAAGTCTGCCAACCCGCAATTGGCCAGCGTGGTGGACTATGGCCAAATCGCCCTATATAGGGTAGGCTCGAGCCCTTTGGTGGGGACATATATGGGCTGAGAAGAAGTATCACAAAGTGTATCTATAAATACCAACGATTACATACATAAAGGTGTACAGTACAGTTTGATTTGATTTAAAAATGTATTCTGTTTTCTTGTTTATGGTTATACAGTTAACCTCTACATAGGTAAATGTTTCTTCAAAATCCTTTGTCACATACATACATAGGTATATAAAAAATCTGCGGCTATAAATCCCTAGAAGGGGTAGCCAGAGCTTCGGAAAAAGAAATTCCTCAGCAATTTTTGGAAGTTGTGTGGGGATAAGATTGTGTTTTTTTACATACATACATATACTCACTGCTATAAATCCCTTAAAGGGGTAGCCAGAGCTGAGAAATTAGAAATTTCTCAGCCACTTTTGGAAGTTGAGTGGGGAAAAGATGGTAGAATAAAGGTTGTTGGTGATGGGTCTCCAACCGCATCGCCCAAAAATCCCTTAAATTGCCCCAATACCGTTAGTCGCCTCTTACGTACACCCACCGGAAAAAATGGGGTAGTGCTATTCTAAGCCGACACTACACAGCTACTTTGCATTAAAAATCCGTTTAATGTGTTAAATCGACCCACGCTTACGCTTAATCTTTCACAGAAACGTTCACTTTTAAACTATCTACATTCCTTATTCTGGCTTTTTCTCAGTCTGCGCTGCGGTACATCACCCACACTTTACTCGTATTACGTAAAGAGCGCATCTCTACTGCATTCACTCTACTTGAATTATAATGTTACTTAATCCCGTTTATTTTCTTAAGCGTGTTTTATGTTAAGTGTTTTTTCTTAAAGAGACGGTTATTGCAATTCATTTTTATTATTAACTTTTTTATCATTTATTTTTTTATAAAGAAGAGAAGAACCTGATCCCAAACTGGCACTGATCTTTCAAAATAATCAAAAACTGTATATAGATTACTACGAAAAACTCAAACGTACACGCCCCAAATCCCCGAATACTAATCCCACATGACTAAGTACAACTTGCCATGTGCGTTTCCTCACGATGTTTTTCCTCGCCGTTAACAACCATTTTAAATTAACCACACATATCTCTTTAGAAAAGACCAATTGGTGTAGGCCTTACCCGGGATTTGAACTTTCATCGTCTGCACAATAAGCGGTGTTCTACCCACTAAGCTGTCACAGTGGTCTTACTTATAACATACAATGTGAGCTAATTCCACTCGTACTTTACTGCAAGGCCGTTGAACATAGATATTATTATTTAAACACATAAAGTTAGTTAAAGGCCGCAGTAGATCTAGTTCTTGACATAAGATGTAACGCCTATACTCGACCGAAGCCTAGATAAGGTTCATAGTCTTCCAGCACAATATTATAGCACAGAGGGCGCTGCAATATTTCCTAAAATAGGAGAAACGACCCGATTTTAATCTATGATAGTATTATCATGTGCATTTGGTATCGGACAAAAGAGGCGATATTTTTTCAAAAAATACGGAAATCGAGATTGTGTTTAGAATGACGTCGATGCCAACCTTTCATTGTTTTCAAACGTTATTGTCTTTTCCCCTTTCAAAAGTGGTTAAGTTCATTGTAGGTTCCCCGTATACTTATTTCATAATCCAATTAAACAATTTTCAGTCCGGTTGTAGTAGCGTTAGTAAACACCTTTCTTTGTGTCTGAAGAGAGCTATTTCTCTCCGAACAACTAACTTTTATAACTTGTGTCCGCAGATTTCTGCAGAATCTATCACTTTTATTATTGGGAAGAAGAGACGCGTAACTATGGTTGAAACCACATATAGGGTAAACAAGCTCTCATATAATAAGGATTGGTCACTTTCATAATTGTTGTGTTAAAGTGTTACTTGAATACTTTTTTGAATAATTTCCTTTGTCATTTGTTTTTCTGTATATCAAGTGGCGCCAATATCTTAGAATATTTAAATTGAATATATGCGAAAGCGATAGAAATACCCAATTTGGTCAAATGTGAAGACAAAAAAATTGTCATGGTTTTTAACAGTAGGGGAAAACATCGTAAGGAAACCCACGTGGCTAAGTTTTACTTAGTCATGTGAAAGTGTATTCGAGTGAAGAGGTGCTAGGCCTGCCCTGCGAGGTACTCTGAAGATCAGATGACTACTATGACACCTGAAAAGCCGGTATGTTGTGTTGGCCTAGAATAAAAATAAATTGGTGGTCAATTAATGCTAAAAAATAGATGTATCGATTTCAAACACTGATTTGTTAATTTATTCAATGATAAATTATTTCAACCTACACTAACCGACGCTATTTGCAAATTAGAATGTTTAGTCCCGTTTAAACTAAATTTATGGCGACATCCATAAATTCCTATTTATGATAGCCGGTTTGTTAGTTTATGAGGCTTTCACGCCTTAATTTTGTGACCGACCCTCACAAAATTTTATGAACTCCATAATTACGGGAGAGAACATAGCTGATCAATATAAAGATATTGCTCCCGAGGGAACAATATTCTTGGACCCATTTACCATGTATTATACTTAGAGCGTGAGAAGAAGGAAAGTGGTATTTGACTTATTAAGGTGAGCGCACTGGGAACCATATCTATGTATAATAAGTAAAAGATAGTCATATTAGTTACATTAATTGTACTCGCGATCAGCTGAACCGCTATGGCTAAAAAATATAGCGTAACTTAAAACCAGGAGAAAGAAAGAAGATCCTTTTTCCAGTGGTAGCCTCTAAACTTTAGTAAAACAAAAGACTATGTATCATAACGGTAATATTCAAAATATAACATAACCTGTACAAAACAAGGCAGGCCATTAGTATTATAGAATGATAAGTAAAATGACATCCACGGTTTTCCCGAAGTCCGTTATATATCACTAGCATCGGAGGCCGCGGGGTCGATTCTAACTGCGGACAATCTTCTTCTTACTTATATAGATGATAGTGATTTTCACGTGTTTTATTAACATATTTAAATACATGTATTACTCACGTCATTCGATGTCCTTGAGGTTGGCAGAGACGTTCGATCAATACTATAGGGATTGATGAATGTAGACGACCATGATTTACCGGATTATAACAAGAGCCAATCGATAGTCTGTCTATTCCAATGGAAACGAATAGCGTGAGTATATATATGTATGAATGCATAGATAGTATAAATTGAAGTAATGGCGGATGCAACGGGACTTTAGAGATAGATTTTAAAGCCAACTTATATTTTCTCAACGATAATCTTCTTAATTTAAATCTTTTTGTTCATGAAAACCTCATGTGGGGATTATTACTAATAAATAAAGAATGAATAAAGGGAAGAAAAATTTCGACACAGGCGGGAATCGAACCCGCGACCTTGGGTATACGCCAATTGAGCCACGCACCGTGTCAATGGCTGCCAGCGCGAAATTCTTCTATCCTTTATTTCTTTTACACGTTTATGTAGTGTTTACCCGAGGTCGCGGGTTCGATTCCCGCCTGTGTCGAAATTTTTCTTTCCTTTTTTTATTCTTTATTTATTAGTGATAATCTTCTTGGAGGAACTATCGTAACTATTAAAACAGCTCCCAATCAGTTGTTGCTTTCCATGGCTTTATAGTTCATTTTGATTGCGCATTTTGAACAATGGCACACCGCAATGAGCGTCTCACGACAAATTGATTTTGCTGAGCAACGGCTCCATCATAATAAATCTACTTCGAAGTGCAAATAATGGTCTATGCAGCGGTTGCCTGGTTAAGAGCTTATTCCATTTGTCTGAATAAAGACGTCTGAAAGCCACAGAATCTGAATTCAGACTAGTGGAATAACGTTCAGAACGCTAGGCTTCTGAAAAGTAGACAAATTTGTGTAGTGGAATAACAAGCGTCTGCGGCAGTAACTTCGAAGGACGTCTGAATTCAGAAACGACAAAGTGTAATGGAATAAGCTCTTTAATTCAAAATTAAAATCTAATTTATAAATTCACGTGTCACAGTATTTGTCACCAAACATCTCCGAAACTACTAAAACGATTTCAATGAAATTTTGGATACACATATAGTAGCTCTCAGAATAGGTTTGCAACTATTATTTATACTCCTTAGCGTTATTTTCAAAAAACTATTCCTTAGTGAATAGTTTTGGGAATCATACCACAAGTTATATAAAAAAGATAAAAAAATAAACCTTGATGCAGGGGGGCTGCATATGCCAGAGCTACTAAAATAGAAACAGCTACTTTTGGAAGTTGAGTAGGGAAAAGGCCGTCTGAAGAAGATTTTTTGAGATGAAAGTGATAATATCATAGAAGTTACCTACCATAACTAGACACGATAGCCATTGTTGTAAAAAATGGTAACAGTTTTGATCTACAAATAAAACATATAGCAGCTCCACCGAGCGAATTTATTCAAGCTTTATTGAAGTTTTGGTATGGTAGCGCAGATATCAATTGATCCCATTTGCCTATCGTTTTCTCTAACTTGCAGATTGTGTCATATCTCTCTTTTTAAAAAAAATATTTCTAGTTTAAATTTATTTGATTTTTCCACTGCAAAGCTAACTTTAGGATGCATTGCAAATGTTAAATTAAAAAGTATTCTAAACTGCAGTTACCGTAAAAGTTTAGTTTAGAATAACACTAGCCTCTATCCCCCGAGGGTTTGTTTAAGACGTTTAGTTTCCACAGTGTCTTTTGGACATTGCTTTTTACCAGTTAGAACTACTTCCTTTGAGTGTAAATTTCATTACAATTTTGTGTACTGTTTTTAGAATAAAGGGAGCTTTATTCTAAAAATAATGCAATTAAATTGAAATAAATTAAGAACTGGTTACCGTTTCTGTTATGCCAACATATACTCAGGGTATTAATCCTAAATGGGGTAAACAGAGACCATCGAATGGTACATTATAGGATCCTAGCAAATCGATATAGCTTCTTTTACATTCATCAATCTTTTCGTACGCGCGACTTGTTCACATTTCAGTCCTTTTGTAACATATTTTCTGTATTAATTTAAACTAAGTATTTGATGTCATGTATTTGTTTATTAGGTAAATATGAGTTTTACAATCTAATGAAATGTTACTCATTGAATTCTGACAAAAAAAATATTTTTTTCATATCCAGAATAAATACTCAAGTAAATTATTCTATAACCAGAATTTTATTCAGTTTGGAAAACTACAATATTTTGGGTATACTTCAGTATTCAGTCAAAAAAAGTTTGAGTTACATCTAATTATCCATATTATGCGTTTTGCGAATTTCAAAATAGACATAGCCCTCTAACGATGAACTTTCCTGTAAGTTTGTACTGCTATTAGGATTTCAGGCTCAGAATCATTGAAAATACAAGAGAAGGCTTACGGTAAATAGACCATGTCAAAAACACGTTCTTACGAGTGGTACAAAGCGTTCAAAAGCGGTCATGATGTGAATTAACTGTGAAACATTAACATCTCAACTGAAGTTAATATCGCAAAAGTAAAAAATGCGACTCATTCATTATCCTCATTCAAATTTATGATGTTGAACTTTTGGTATGTCATCTGTAGATTCGTACTATTTTATATAATCACTTGGGTATTAAACATGCTGCTACTGCGTTCCTCTCAAAACACTTGGATGCTCGCCATTAATTGAACTGATAAGCATTGCTGAGGTTATGCTAGGATGAGTGAATATCAACCTACCATTCATGAAACACGTTTATACTGGAGACGCGGTTTTACGAATTTGATATGCAAACTAGTTAACAAGCTTCGGAGTGGCGCTTGCAACTGAACCGTAACTGAGAAAAAGTACGCCAAAGTCCATATAAATTAAAACTTGTTAAGACTGTTTTATGTTAACGAAGCTAAAGAGGTTTGCCAGGATCTTACAAAGTGGCGTAGATAGTCTCTCTCTATCCTAATGGGAAATAATGGCAGAGTATTTGTTTTTAATATCTAGGTAAAACACTTTTTTTTATATTACAATGTTGATGTTCGCTCCCTCAGTCTCCAACCTAACACCGACACGAATGCTACCGTTTCCGAACAACAAGCACCATAAATTTCAAAAGCCAGCAAGCGGTACGAACAAATGGTTGCCTTTGAACTATGGTTGAATAGATTGAAGTATGAACACTTTCAATGCTTGAACCCTGCAGCAAAATTAGCAGCACAGCAGCCCCTGAATGCAACATAGTGCGAACAGCGATAGTGCGAACACAAATTGCGTCCCATAGCAGACACGGCATCAGCGTAAGGCCGTCAGGACTTGTAACACTACACCTCTTAGATTTTTCCCATATGTCTTGGATTCTTTTTCGGAAACTCAAAAATAAATAGAAAATATATTTGGGCGTTATGCAGCGGTTTAAAGAACAAACTTGACGGAAAAGGTCAGATCTGTAGAGAAAATATTGCAGAGTAGTGTCGGCTTAGAATAGAACTACCCCATTTCTTCCGATGGGTGTACGTAAGAGGCAACTAACGGTATTGGGGCTTTTAAGGGATTTTTGAGTGATGCTATATATGCGGTTGGAGACCCATCACCGAGAACCTTTATTTCACCATCTTTTCCCCATGCAACTTCCAAATGTGTCTGAGGAATTTATAATTCGCTAGCTCTGGCTTCAAGGGATTTATAGCCGTGAGCATATGTATATATGTATGTATTTCCATCTGTCTTCTTTCCTTTACCTAAATTCAACTTACCAGTTCTTGGCACCCGTTTTCCTTCGTTACAAGACATAAAGAAGAATTCGTGAAGATTATTTAAAGTATTTTTTGTATATCTATCGAAATTCTAAGAACTCTCGCAATCAAAATCGTTAAGCTATTGGAATGCTAGCAATACACTTTACATAAGCGGGAATAAGCAGAAACTGTCTGTACTCTCAATATTCTATATAAGTTTCTGACCTAAAAGTGTAGTACCAGCTTAGAATAGCACAACCCCATTTCTTCCCGTGGGTATCTTAATAGATATTTTGGTGATGTGGTTGGAGACCCATCACCAAAAACCTTTGTTTTACAATCTTTTCCTAATTCATTTTCCAAAAGTGGCTGAAGATTTTTTTATTCTGAAGCTCTGGCTATCCTTCCTAGGGATTTATAGCCGCGAGTATATATATATATATATATATATATGCATGTAAAATGTACATGTAATAGTCTCTTTAGAAATAGTGCTTAATTGAAGTATTGAGCTACGGTATCACGCTCATGATTTTTTGCTTTCAAGTTTATTCGGTGAAGATAATTCTGAAACTCGATGTAGACGCCGCGCCGTAAATCCCCAAAACATACATACATACATACATATACTCACGGCTATAAATCCCTTAACGGGGTAGCCAGAGCTTTGGAGTGAGAAATTCCTCAGCCACTTTTGGAAGTTGTTTGGGGAAAAGATTGTTATAATAAATGTTTTTGGTGACACGTCTCCAACCACATCGCCCAAAAATCACTTAAAAAGCCCCTAAAACCTTAGTCGCCTCTTACGATCACCCACGGGTACAAATGGGGTAGTGTTATTCTAAGCCGCCACTACACAGCAAAACATCACGTGTCATTTTTATCACCTGGTTTGGTAAGTACTTGCGTTTTGCTTGGACATGTGTATTTACGTGATAGGGGCAATCCTAGTGCTGCCATTTTTCACAAACACACTGTCATATGACTAAGTACAGCTCAACCATGTCGTTTCTCTCACTATTTTTTTAAATAAGAAATGATACATTGGTATAGACCCGATTTGGATTTGAATTCTCTGCGTGAGAAACGGTGTAGTTCCCACTAAGGAGCTAAAAAAGTTGTTCAATAGCTTGCTTTTAAAAACTCCTAATTAAGGAAAAAAACAGCATATTTAATATTTCCTCGATTTGGCGAGTGAGCACCTAGGCGTCCTAAGTAAGTTCAATGATTTTAAGGATTTTGGAGGCGAAAGGCATAATAACGAATCTCTTTGTTCGTATGTAATGGCAATTTATTTCCGAAAATATCGAGACCACAAAATTTTACCAAAAATAGTTAAATGAAACTATTTATTACTAATAAATAAAGGATAAATAAAGGCAAGAAAAATTTCGACGCAAGCGGGGATCGAACCCGCGACCTCCGGGTATACGCTCACGTTGCTCTGCCAATTGAGCTATAGCGGCCGCTGGTGTCGAAATTTTTCTTGCCTTTATTTATTAGTAATAATCCCCACATGAGGTTTTCATGAACAAAAACATTCAAATTATGAAACTATTTATTACCGCATACAGTGACATTTAGTCTCGAAATATTTTTTAAACTAAACTTACATACAGAATCCGCCTTAATACAGATGTGCTCAAAAAAGTAAAAAGCAACCGCTGCATTCGACAAAATTTAAAACGCTGGAAACGTTAATGGGCCCGTTGAACTTGGAGCAAGAACTAATGACTTACACTCTTTGTAGCAAGGATCTCTTTTCACCTTTGAAACTTTTAAAAAGGTTATTCTTTTGCAGGAGTCACAAGGATATAAATTGTTGTTTATTTAAGTAAACGATTCTGCTGCAAGCGTCGTTCGAGGGAACATCTTTCGTGGCAATTTTTTTTTCTTGCGTTGCATAACAAATATGGCATAAACTTGATTTTTTTAATGATACAAATGCATAAATGAGTTTAGAATAATAAATTCGAAACATAACGAGTTGTGATACTTAAACGCTTTAATTTATCAAATAATGTCACCGATTTATTCCTAAGTGAAGAAATAACACCATATTTTTTTGTGTATACCACTTTTGATGGCAAAGAAGTTTAGTTTAGTAAAACAATTACATCATCGCAGCAATGCTTTATGATGTAGAAAATTGGTAACCATTATAAGTTTAGAAGAGCACAATCACAAAATACATATTTAGATTAATTGGATAATGTGTTTAAAGTTTAAAGTCAGCCCAATAGGATAATGTTGTACCATTAAACGTGGTTAAGATACAAAACCCTTATCTTTCAAAATCTCATCAAACGCTAACACACTAAAAATAAAATAAACGGCCCAAGATAATACGAAGTTACGCAGCAATAATTTGCCAAACGTGTAAAGAACAGGCCGTTCATTCCGCTTATTTGGCCTCAGCTGTATTTCAAATAATAAACAAGGAAAATTGTATTGTACGTTTTGCTCCAACGCTACTCAACTTTTCACGGCGCCTTAAGCGGCCTTCTACGTTATGGTGTTATTACAAAACAATCGTCTAAAAATATATTATTTTAAGTGATTTTGTATTTTGTTGGGAACTTGCTTATGCCAAGATAATGAAATGTAATGCGTTTATAACTTATTAACTCTTCCCTGCTTCTTAATGCGTATGGAATAATTACTCTTATACATCCTCAGAACGCTACCACCAATTTTCACCGCAAGTTTTTCTGATATATTATTTACATTTACAAAGACCCGCTCTCGTACTAAATGTCATAATGATGGAGTTAAAAATGCGGAATTTTCATACAAACTTCAATTTCACAAATTTTCTCTTCCCATGGGAGTTTTAGGAAATTATTTTCTTGGTGTTCATTGAAAGCACTTAAACTGCATCCCTATAGTTAAATGTAGTTTAAAGTATTATGCTCAACAGAATGTTATTTTATTTTACAGTATTAGTGCTGCCTGATTGTATCAATAATATTTAAATTGAAGTTGGAGGCCCATCACCAACAACCTTTATTTTACCATCTTTTCCCCACTTAACTTTCCAAAAGTGGCTGAAGAATTTCTAATTCTTTAGCTCTGGATACCCCAGCTGGGGATTTATAGCCGTGAGTATATGTATGTATGTACTTGTGACATTATCAACATTCATTTTTTATTTTCACCCCCATTTCTATCTCCTATATTAACAGTATGTACCAATATCACTTAAATAAAATAATATTAACAAAACAGAACTATATCATATAAACAATATCTTCAAAATCGCTGCCGCTTGGTGGTAAGGTAAGGCGGCATTGCCCCTTTGTATAACCAAACTAATACGTTGGTCAAAATACGCACCAGCCCTTGGATCACCACACGTCTCAACCAAGCGCGCAATTTTTTTGAAAAAACGACGCGCAGCCCTATGAACCAAGGGTTTTAACAGCAAAAGCAGTGAAAATATGGTCTTCATCTAGGTTACTGTATTTTCGCTCCTTGAGACCCTCCGCATCATTAGCCGCAGAACCAGCCTTAGACGCAGGCCCCGATTAATGGGACGGCGCTATTGTGTCGACGCAAGTTGCATCCCACACTATTGTTTTGCCATTTTTCCAAGGAAACAATGGCATACTACCTGGCTGCTTACCATCTTCGCGCAGCAAACTTGACGGATCCAGGATAGCTAGAATGTTGACAGTGGTAAGAGCCCGTCTGATGATGTTAATGATTGCAGCATGGCGAGGTATACGCCCAGCGCTACGGCGACATGACAAACCATGGTGCCCTAACTGATCTACTAATACGCCACAGCGGCAGCGATGTTTCTCGTTTATTTTTGTGCCCAATCTTAGACCTAAGGCTAGAGAAAAGGATACTCTGTCTAGTCGAGTTCCCAGATTACTAGATGGGAGAGCTTGTAGCTAATGTACCGAATCTGGCTCGCAGCAAGCCAAAGACGCGGCCGCTCCACTAAGTCAAGAGCTCAATTCAAAAGTTTTGCCTGAACTTGAACGCAAAGGGGCCTGTCCCATTGCCTCTGACGAAGTTCAGAAGCCAGATTAACGGGAACATTAACACTTGGACCGAATATTTCTATCCATGCTTCCTTGGTCTCTGGGAGATCTATAACCTCCAATAAACTCACCACGTTTCTTACTATGCGTAAGAACAGGTCCTTGGTGGCGAAACCAGACGACAAGAAAGTAGGTAAGGCTATCCTTGAGACGCTATGGATGCCAATACCACCATGCTGAATCGGAAGTGTGGCTTGTGTCCAACAGCGTTCATCTATACTAATATTATAAAGCTGAAGAGTTTGTTTGTTTGAACGCTAGGATCTCAGGAACAGTCGAATCAAATTGGAAAATTATTTTTGTGTTGCATAGTCCATTTATTGAGGAAGGCTTTAGGCTATATATCATCACGCTGCAACCAATAGGAGCAAAGAATCAGCGTACATACATACATACATACATACATATACTCACGGCTATAAATCCCTTAACGGGGTAGCCAGAGCTTTGGAATGAAAAATTCCTCAGCCACTTTTGGAAGTTGATTGGGGAAAAGATGGTAGTAATAAATGTTTTTGGTGACGGGTCTCCAACCACATCGCCCAAAAATCAATTAAAAAGCCCCTATACCCTTAGTCGCCTCTTACGATCACCCACGGGTTAGAAATGGGGTAGTGTTATTCTAAGCCGGCGCTACACGGGCGTAAATCAGCGTAAAATGTTGCAAAAACGGGGATAATTATTCATATTTTAAGGCTTCCGTTGTGTAAGCTGACTAAACGGTTTGAGTTACCCAAAAAGTATGTATGAAAGAATTATTCCTTTTAAAACGATCTAAAAAAAAGTCCATAACAGTATATGTCTATCTTTTAAGATTGACTCACTATAACCATTTTTATGGTAATCAGATTTGGTCGAAATTAATACATTATTGCCAATTATTTGCCATAATTATTTATCAACATAATATTAATCCTTATCCAAATAAATGTATTGTTAATTAAATGTATTTAATTGTGAACAAAATTGTCCTTGACATTACTTAATTTAAATTAACATCGTAGAAGATAATACAATTTTAAAATTACTTAGCAACAAAATTGACACGCGTGCAGAAAGCGCAAGACAAGACGGACTGAGTGACTCAGAATCAATGCTCAGCCGAAAAAACTATACTAATAAACTTAAAGTTTGTAAAGTGAAAATATTGTAGGGACACTATGAAAAACACCTTTTTTCTCATCGCATGACAGAGACCCTCAACGTTTCAGTTAAATATTTCAGTTTGACGACGTGAAAGTCTACACTTTTGACAGTACGAAGTCTGTCTGGTCAGCTAGTTTAAAGATATGTTTAAAATTTTGACTAAAATATCTTTGATAATATTATCTTTATCTCCTATAAAGCATAAAACTTCAATAGAAATATTTTGGCACGTGCGGTTTAAGCTGAATATAAGTAAAGCAACCGTAGTTTCTCAGTGGGTAGAATGACGCTTATTGTGCAAACGATGAGAGTTCAAATCCCAGGTCGGACCTATACCGATTTGTCTTTTCTAAAGTCTTACGTATGGTTAATTTATAATGGTTGTTAACGGTGAGGAGAAACATCGTGAGGCAAATCATATGGCTGAGTTATTCTTAGTCATTTATATAGGTACAAAACGGCGATAGGCCAGCCCCCCGTCACGTGAGCACACTTTTCAATCAAAACTTGTGCACTCTGAAGACCAAAAAATGTCACGTGATGCTCAGAAGTATTAGTACCTCTGCCATCGCAGATATCACGGCGTGAACGTTTAAGTTGAGATAAGTAAAAAGTAGAAAGCAGTGTAACTACACTGATCTTTCTAGACGGAAGAGTGAGGACTCAAGAGCGCTATGTGCTCCCACAAGTTACGTAAGATAATGTAATACAAAAACGAGGATCTAGAATAATTCACTCCTATATAAGATATGAATTACGTCACTTTTTTTTGCTGTAAGTAAACTGCTGAAATTGTTCATAACCTAATATTATAAATACTGTAGTTATATAAACAAATATTAGTAGAAGCGAATATGTTCTTCAAGTTACATAAATTTAACTACCATTTTTGAGACACCAATTCTACAAGAAATTAAGATAAAGTGATGCAAAAATATAATGATTTCTCAGAATTTAATAATGATGAAATTTTATGAAACTCGTCTTTTATAACGTATCTTTGATCGTCGATAAAATTATATAATATTGTAAGAAAACGAAAAGTATATTTATGTTTTATTTTTCTCCGCGTGGGTTCAATAATTTTTTTTGAGAAAATTGTAAATTTTCTTCTTCTTTGTCTCACCATTCTTCAAACAAATAATGTTTGGCGTGCCACTGTATGATGTTACTGTCAATTTACATTTATAAAAAAATTGCTTTAGAGTAATATAAGTGACCTGTAAAATATTGTTTTTCGTGTATTTTTTATACTTATATTTGAGAGTTGTATAAACACCTGTGTAGTGTCAGCTAAGAATATCAGTACCCCGTTTCTTCTTGTGGGTGTACGTAAGAGGCGACTAATGATATAGAGGTTTTTTAAGGGATTTTGGGCGATGCGGTTGGAGACCCATCACCAACACCAACACTTTAATTCCAAAAGAGACAGAGAAATTTCTAATTCCTTAACTCTGGCTACCCATTCCAGGGTTTTATAGCCGTGACTATATTTTTGTATGTTCTTTCTTTTAGTTTTATTCCGGGTACTAAACTTATTTTCAGAGCTAGAGAAAAGTAAACAAATTTTTAATTGAAATAGCTTATAGAAAAATTGTGTGTAGTGTCGACTTAGAAAGGCCTCCTCGCGATTGTCATAAGATGTTACTTAGGGTTTTGAATTTTTTTAAGTAAATTCTAAACGAAGCTGTGCTGTATAGAGTCGGCTTAGAATAGCACTACCCCATTTTTTCCGGTGGGTGTACGTCGCCTCTTAAGGCGACTAACGGTATTGGGGTTTATAAGGGTTTTTTGGGCGATGCGTTTGGAGACCCATCACCAACAACCTTTATTTTACCATCTTTTCCCCACTAAACTTTCCAAAAATGGCTGAGGAATTTCTGATTCCTTAGCTCTGGCTACCCCATCTAGGGATTTATAGCCGTGAGTATAAGTATGTATGTCTAAGCGAAGCGAGTGGAAACCCATCACCAACTATACTTTATACTTCAAATCTTTTCACATTTAAACTTGCGAAATTGGCTGAAGAGTTTCCAATTCAAAGACTGTAGTTACCGTTCCATTTCTTGGGATTTATAACTGTAAGTTCATGCATATATGTGATAAAAAGTACTCCCAGTATGTAGTTTATGTAAATCAGGGAGGGTAGTTTACAAGAGACATACATATACTCACGGCTATAAATCCCAAGAAGGGGTAGCCAGAGCTAAGGAACTAGAAGTCCCTCAGCCACTTTTGGAAAGTTGAGTGGGGAAAAGATGGTAAAATAAAGGTTGTTGTTGATGGGTCTCCAACCGCATCGCCCGAAAATCCCTTAAAAGCCCCAACACCGTTAGTCGCCTCTTACCTACACCCACTGGCAGAAATGGGGTAGTGTTATTCTAAGCCGACACTACACAGCAACCAGAGAAAATAAGTTAAAACTAAATCCCAAAAAAACAATATTTTATGGGTCCCGTTTATTTCCACTCCATATCAGAATACTAAGAAGCTGCAATACTTGAGGAAGACTTCGATCAGCATTATTTATATTGGAATGGAAGCAGTGTCTAGCAGTGTGCTTTTTTAGCAAAAACAGCGTTGAATCTAGCGGTTCTGTTTATTAAAACATACATATACTCACGACCATAAATCCAAAAAAGGGGTAGCCAGAGCATTCGAGCTAGAAAGTCCTCAGCCAATTTTGGAAGTTGATTGGGGACACGATGGTAGAAATAAAGTATTTTTAGAGAAAAAATAAATGAGAAGAAAATATTTATTCGCTGCTGCAAATTAACTTAACTAAGGATACAAACACATAAAACATGACACCCTATAATTTTAAACTTAATATAAACAACCCTAGAGCATATAATATAGAAATTTACACAATTCACGCAAATAAATCTAAAAATTATATCATTGATCTCATACATTCTCATACATACATACTCTTTTTGGTGAAGAGTCTCCCACCGCATGGCCCAAAAACCACTTTAAAAGCCAAATACCCTTAGCCGCCTCTTACGACACTGTGGAAAGAAAGGGGTAGTGACATTCTAAGCCGGCACCACACGTTTTGTTAAAAGTAGACCAAAAAGGGTAGCCTGAACTTTTTGAATTCGACAAAACCTCAGCCATTTTTGAAAGTTAAGTGCGGATAAAATTGTAAAACAAATAATGGTTAATGATGCGTCTCCAGCCACACTATTCTTAGCCACTCTCGCAAAACTAAGGGGTAATGCTACTCTCAGCCGATACTTTATAATATAATAAATATTTGGGCTAAATAAATGCTTTTTCAATGCTTTTTAGCAAAAAGAAGCTACCAACACGGGCGCTAGTCTCACCTGTAGCGATCCATGAATAATACAACAAGACCCGAATAGCATCTACATCTAAAACACTGTTTATAAGAAACTGATATAATAATGTACAAATAAATACATACAAATACCACGTTTTACATCATTTTGTCCTCTCGTATTTTCCATCTACGTTTAATATGAAATGAAACGTTTTTTATGTATTTTTTGTTTATAAACTTAAACTTAAGTTTCTTTTACCGTAATAATATGATCTTTGATGAAAGTGTATAGACTGCATATCGAATCAATCTTTGCGTATTCATACCCGAGGCGACAGCGACGATTGAATAGCCCAGTTAATAAACCAAACTTTGGCTGAGCAATTGTGTATTTTCTGGATTTAGATTACAACTATTATGGAAAACAAGCCATTAGATTTGTAAAAAAGAGAATTATTTACGGGTTACCCGAAACACCTAGTTTTATTCAAACCCTTTTTCATATAAAAAAGTAACAACGTTGTTCTATATTTTATACTCACGTAAAGTATAAACCAGTTTGAACCACAATAGAGCAACAAACCAGTTTAACGTTCACACTGAACGCAGCATTTTAAATGAAGCCATTTAAGTTATGCGCACTACCGAATTTGAACACGGAAAATGTGAAAAACCGAGTAGGGCAAGTCGTTAACAAATTGCGACGTGGAAAATTGGTGGCAAAACTGTGACTAACAAATAAGCCATAATACAATTACTAAAAACCACGTTACTAATATTAAATGGTGTGTTGAAAATCATACATATACATATACTCACGCCATTAATTCCCATTGGGGTAGGCAGAGACTATCGATCGCCACTTCGTACGATCCTGACAAACCTCTCTAGCTTCGTTTACATCCATCAAATAAAATGAAAATCAATACCAATGTTTTCCGTTTGGGGATGATTGCCGTAAACAAAATATCCATGAACTCGTATCTATGTGTAATACTGTTATCAATATTTCGTTTGACACAAACAGTCGTATAGTAACACTATTCAGAATTCCAACGTTTTGCCGGTGCATTCACGTGATAAGTGTGAAATTAACACACTGACAGATGGGTGATATGGGTATTACATTATACACACATATACTCACGGCTATAAATCCCTAGAAGGGGTAGCCAGAGCTAAAGAATTAGAAATTTCTCAGCCATTTTTGGAAAGATGAGTGGGGAAAAGAGGGTAAAATAAAGGTGATGGGTCTCCAAACGCGACGCCCAAAAAACCCTTAAAAACCCCAATACCGTTAGTCGCCTTAAGAGGCGACGTACACCCACCGGAAGAAATGGGGTAGTGCTATTCTAAGCCGACACTACACAGCAATTATTACATTATATCGTAAAAATAGTACGGTACAATACAAAGTGAAAGTGTAGTGCTAAGTAAGTCTAAGTTAGTTTAGTTTGTTCGTTTACTACGCACGCTACTGTACTCATTTTCGACTTCGAGTACTATTTACTTAAGATACTTTTGCCGTGTAGTGCCGGCTTAGAATGTCACTACCCTTTTCAATACATGGGTGTCGTAAGGGGCGCCCTTATTCACCCTTAGACCTATCACCAACGATACTTTATGTATACCATCTTCTACCCTATCATTTCCCAAATGTGGCTAAGGAGTTTCTAGATCTGAAGCTCTGGCTACACCTTTTTGGGATTTATGGCCACGAGTAGTATATGTATGTATGTAAATATTTATTATTTCAATGTATATGGAAATCTTATTGTTTAATACATACATATTTTAGAAATTCCCAAAATAAATATTGAATCTATAATCTCTATAGAATATGGAGCTGAATTAAAGGGATGATTCATTAAAAGTTTCGTTGAAAGCGGATTACGAGGGTTGAGGAAAAAATGCTGAAAACTTTTAGAGTGCTTTCAAAACAAGGGAAAAGAGGTCAATAGTCGAATTTGAGTTTGTGCTTAGAAAAACTTGTGTATGTTACCTTCATGGCGATAAAATGTGAATGATGCCGCAAAAAGATAGAAAAACTGTTCATAAAGTGATATTGGACCAAAATTCAATAGGTTAAAAGTAAAGTAGCGAAAGACATGTAGTATTGTCTACCATAATATATTATTACGTGGAACAAAAATTCGCTTAACTATATACGAATTTAGGGCATACGCAATAATAAGATTTTTTACTCACTGATATATTATGTACAGAAGGATAAAGCTATTTCTTATTTCGTCTGTATACACGCATATACTCACGCCATTAGTTCCCATTTGGGGCCCCAGCCCCAATAAATTTCTTTTGCAAATATTTAAAAACGCCCTTGCTATTCATTTATCACATGACACGTACCACAGTCAATGGTTACAACTCAATGTATTTGTAGATAATAGTAGGTCAGACCTCGTTCCAACTGTGGTGAACATCACAGAACCCATTGGTAAATTGCCTCTCATTCGTTGATGAGTTAAAACTAGAATTTAATAAAATCTTTCAAACTAAGATGATATGGCAACTGCAGGGTTTGAATTTAGTAGAGAGAATATATACATATCACGGCCATAAATCCCAAAAAAGGATAGCCAGAACTTTACAGATAGAAATCCTTCAGCCACGTTTGGAAGTTGATGGTAGAAATATAGTATTGATGGCGATAGGTCTCCATCCGCATCGCCCAAAATCAACTTAAAAAGCCTCATACCCTTAATCACCTCTTACGACACCCTTGGGTAGAAAGGGGTAGTGACATTCTAAGCCGGTGCTACACGGCTAACCTATATAAAATTTATTAGGAAAAGAAGTTCGCTGAGTATTGTTGGCTTAAAATAATACCCGTGTGCCGTAAAATGCGACTGAAGATATTGGGGCTTTAGGTGATAGATAGATGACGTGACAGGAGATCCATTTCCAACAAATACCTGAACTTTAAAAAGCGGCAGAAAAAATCTAAATTTGTAAATCTAACTACATTTTTTGGGATTCATAGCTGTAGGTTTGAGCTATATATCCCAACTTCTAGCAAGATTATTAGTTTTGCAAAACATATTTCAAAGTTTCGAGCATGTAAAATGTATTAACATAGAAATAAAAATTAACGATTCTTGATATAAGATTTAAAAAATATAGAATACCAAAACAGTAATTCTATTCTAGATAATACAATCCAAAGTATTTACCAATCGATATAACGGACGTCCTAATAAAACATGCAAATATGACAGCGCACATGCATAGCTGGGTAATGTCACACATTCCTACGGCGTTGATGCGTCTAGTATAAAAAATAAACTAATTTTATAAATATCCCTACCCAAACTATAGAGAAATTAAACTCATGCCCCCTGAAAGCACTTGAGTAAATGGAATAAAGTATAGTATTTATTATTTTTAACCATTTAGAGATAATATTTATTTGTTCTGGTGGGTGTACGTAAAAGGCGACTGACGGCATAGGGGCTTTTGAGGGATTTTTTGGCGATGCGGTTGGAGACCTATCACCAACAACCTTTATTTCATCATCTTTTCCCCACGCAACTTCCAAAAGTGGCTGAGTAATTTCTAATTCCTTAGCTCTGGCTACCCCTTCTAGGGATTTATAGCCGTGAGTATATGTATGTATGTATTTATTTGATTGTAATAACGAATTGATGATTATTTGATTGAAAGGATTACAATAAACAAATGGTTTATTAACTTTAATACCGCGATGTAATGGTAAGTATAATTTAGGATGCTATTCATCGATGTCAGGACGATATATTTTTTACGAACATACTGTCACATAACTAAGAACGACTTAGCCATGCGGGTTTCCTCGGATGTCTTCCCTAACCGTTAACAATCATTACAAATTTGGAACATACACACATATGACTTTAAAAAATATATAATAGCCTCTCTGTTCACGAAAGTTCATCCCCTACTGAGCCATAAAGGTTTACTATAATAAAAATCTAGAGTCTCTATCGACCCCACAAATAAATTAGTGAAGTGATTATATTTAAATGTATGTGTATATGAATCCTGTGTGATGCAAATAAATAATCCTTTCTGAGAAGTGGAACATAAATACCAGTTACTCTTTCTGATAACATAGTCGTAAATGCCAGGCGCATAACATATATATTCAGAGCAATTTTATTATAACGGAATTCCTAAGAAATGATACCTACAATAAACTGAACTTTATTGATACAAATACGTACGCTGTTTAAAATGTATAACGTATTTTATCAATATTGTTAACAGTGAAGAAAAACATCGTAATGTAAGAAAAACACGTGTAAAACCAATACGACTAAGTTTGACTAAGTCATGCAGAAATGTATTCACAAAAAGCGGGGATAGACCTGCCCTCTGTCTGTGAATGCACTGTTCAAGAAAAACGTGGGTACTCTGAACACCAGGTGCCTTCAATTTTCCGTGATTTTCAGAAGTATTCGTTCCTCTGCTATCTTTGTTAATATAGCCCCTCGCCAAAAAACAGCAATACGATTGCGATAAAAAAATATGTGTTTTTCTTAACGGTTGTAGCACTGCGTTTAAAAGCACGATGTCTGAACCAAATGGGTTGTACCTTACTAACGTACTCTAAGAGCTACTGAAATAAGTAGATGTGTACACGTAGTAATTTCCACTGTTACTAGTCGAGCACTTAAAATAGGTTGGATAATAATTTGTGGAGTACATACATACATATACTTACGGCTGAATATCCCAAATTTGTAGAGTGGTTTTGGTTATAAGCACACTGAGTAATGTAATTAGTAATTGATTGTGTAGTAGAGTGAATTTCTATCCTTATGTAATTTATGTAAGCGAGTGAAAATTTAATTAAATCTTAAGTGCAAGTAATGAGAAGCAGCTTAATATTATAGGCTTCATTGTTGTAAAATATATCAAGAACATACATTCAAACATATACTCACGGCCATAAATCCAAAAGGGGTAGCCAGAGCTTCACAGCTATATACGCCTCAGCCACATCAAGAATTTGATAGGGGAGAAAATGGTCGAAATAATGTATCATTTTTGATGGGTGTCCAACCGCATCGCCCAATAACCATTTTAAAAAAAGTCCCATACCCATAGTCACCTCTTACGACACCAGTGGGTAGGAAGGGGTAGTGCAATTCTAAGCCGGCAATACACGGCAACGAACACGGCTAAAATGATAGTAATGGTATAGGCTTTTTAATTTTAAAATATAATAATGTGTAATCAAAGGGCAGGGTGAAGCCGATTCAAGCAGATTTAAATTCACTGCCTTTGGTGTCAGCTTACAAAGTTTATTTTTTAGTATTTATTTTTTTATAAGGTTTTAATTTATAAATTACTCCCAAATCTCAATGTTTTGTTAGTTTTTTAGTTTGCTGTTTAATGTCAACTTAGAATAGAACTACCACATTTTATATAAGGATACTGGGATAGTATAAAATTAATTGTTTTTTGGCGATGCGGTCGGAGACCCATCATCAACAACTATTGTTTTACTTTTTTTCTCCTATTAAATTCCAAAAGTGGCTAAGGAATTTTTCATTCTAAACTGACCCTGCTAGTATATGCGCAAATCTATACTAATATTATAAAGCTGAAGAGTTTGTTTGTTTGATCGCTAGGATCTCAGGAACAGTCGAATCAAATTGGGAAAATTATTTTTGTGTTGCATAGTCCATTTATTGAGGAAGGTTTTAGGCTATATATCATCACGCTGCAACCAATAGGAGCAAAGAATCAGCGTAAAATGTTGCAAAAACGGGGATAATTATTCATATTTTAAGGCTTCCGTTGTGTAAGCTGAGTAAACGGTTTGAGTCACCCAAAAAGTATGTATGAAAGAATTATTTGCGTAGTAATTACATAACATAACATAACATAAACATAAACGACAGTGACTTTGTCACCTGGTGTTCAGAGTACCCACGTTTTGCATGGACAGTGTACTCACGTGATAGGGGGCAGGCCTATCGCCGTTTTGTACGAATACACTGTCACATGACTAAGTACAACTCAGCAATGTGGGTTTCCTCACGATGTTTTCCCTCACCGTTAACAACCATGATAAATTAACCACACATATGTCTTTAGAAAAGACAAATTGGTATAGGCCCGACCCAGGATTTGAACACTAGTCGTTTGCACGATAACCGAGTGTTCTACCCACTGGGCTATCACGGTTGTCTTTCTCTGAGGAATTTCTTATACCAAAATATCTGACTACCCCTTTTAGGGATTTATAGCCGTGAGTATATGCATGTATGTATGTTGTTAACGGCTAGGGAATACATTGTTCGGAAGCTGACATGGCTGAGTTGTACTAAGTCATGTAACAATGTATTCATACCAAACGGTGATAAGCCTGCCTTATATGCGTGAATAAAATACTCTAATGCTGTGTTGTGTCGGCTTAGAATAGCACTTCCCCAATTCTTCCGATGGGTGTACGTAAGAGGCGACTAACGGTATTGGGGCTTTTAAGGGATTCTTGGGCGATGCGGATGGAGATCCATCACCAAAAACCTTTATTTTACCATCTTTTCCCCACTTACTTTCCAAAAGTGGCTGAGGAATTTCTAATTCCTTAGCTCTGGCTACCCCATCTAGGGATTTATAGCTGTGAGTATGTATGTAAAATACTCAAGTAAAACGTGGGATTACTGAACACCAGATGATAATAATCTTACGTGATATGTACTGGTGCCTCTGCCCCCTTGATTATTTAACTCCACCTTTTTTCTGTAAGTCTTTGCTGCGTAGTAATGTTAGCGATAAATTCTAATACACAAATTCTGATAAAGTCTGATTTATGGGGGTCCAAAAAAAGCGCTGTTACTAGCGAAACTTAAGAAACAGATGATTGATGCGATAAATATTAAGTTTTGATGTGTGGAGATTGATGTAGTAAAATGTAATTTTCTCAAGTGATTTGTCAACCATTTTTATTAACCGACTTCAAAAAAGGAGGTTCTCAGTTCGATTGTTTGCATGTATGTATGTATGTATAATTGTCCGCGATTATCTCGAGTTTGGCTTAAGCTATTTGGATGCGGTTTTCAGAACCGTATTTGTTACATTTAGGAGAAGGTTTTAGTGCCTTAACCGACCAAAAAAAGAAAGGAGGTTCTGTGTTTGACCTGTATGTATGTCTGTTGGTCCGCGATTATCTCACGTTTGGCTTAAGCTATTTAGATGCGGTTTTCAGAAAAGTATTTGTTACATTTAGAAGATGGGTTAAGTGATTTAACCGACTCTAAAAGAAAGGAGGTTCTGTGTTTGACCTGCATGTATGTATGTTGGTCGGCGATTATTTCGCGTTTCACTTAAGCTATTTGGATGCGATTTTCAGAAAACTACTTGTTACTTTCAGTACAAGGTTTTAGTGATCTAACCGTCTCAAAAAAAAGAAAAACAAAAACTTCAAATTAAAAACTAAACAGAAAAATTAAATATTTTTATTTTTTATTTAAAAAAGAACCGCCTTCAAAAATCCAACTGAAAAGTATAAAATATTTTTTATTTATTTTATTATGTACAACTCTATTCAACTTCTTCTTTTTAAAGTCGGTGCCAAACCAATTTTCATGACAAAGAAGAACGATTATTAGTGGCCCGCCCAAGTTGAGTGAGTTCTCCACCCCTTAGCGTATGTCATCCTTATAAACCTTCCTTTTTAATCAATTAATAAAAAAAATCGCATCACAATTCATTTCGTAGTTTTACAGATTAAAATATACATAAGGATGTCCCTATATCCCAGACAGGGAGAGAGAAAGCGACTTTGTTTTATACTATGTAGTGATTTAGATTCTCGATCGTCTTTTTACAAAGTGTTAGAAGTATTGGTTGAGCCAACTCGGTGCATGCATGTCTCTGTCGAATTGTTAATTCCGTTAGTTTGAAATCTGAAAATCTTACATAACCTAACCTAACGTTAGTTTACTATCTCGCTATCTATCTAAAATTACAATTTACTAGTATTTACAGTTTTACGGTGACATGTGTATATTATGATAATTTCTCTGCGGAGTGCGACGCATGCACACCAGGCTAAGCAACGCTCACTGTCCCCCAATTCCATCTATACTTAATATTATAAAGCTGAAGAGTTTGTTTGTTTGAACGCTAGGATCTCAGGAACTACCCAATCAAATTGAAACATTATTTTTGTGTTGGATAGTCCATTTATTGAGGAAGGTTTTAGGCAATATATCATCACGCTGCGACCAACAGGAGCAAACTATCAGCGAATAATGTTGCGAAAACGGGGATAATCATCATACTAAGGCTTCCGTTGTATGCGCTGCGTAAACGGTTTAAGTTACCCAAAAAAAATTATTAAAGAATTATTTCTCTTTAAATGATCTATAAAAAATGCCCGTGACAGTATATGTCTAACTTTTAAGTTTCACTTACTATAACCATTTTTATGTTAAATAAATTTGGTCGAATTTAATGCATAATTGCCTTAATGTTTTATCAACATATCCATATCCAACATAACGTATCTTTATCCAAATAAATATGTTGTTGACTGAGAATATTTCATTGAGAACAAAATTGTCCTTGACATCACTTAATTTAAATAAACATCTTAGAAGATAATACAATTTTAAAATTACTCCGTAACAAAATTTACACGCGTGCATGAAGCGCAAGACAAGACGCTGCGCTGGCCGGTGAGCGAGGTCACCTGCGCGAGAAGCTTATGTTTAAGCCTAATCCTATTAATATTATAAATGTGAAAGTTTAGATGTTTGTGTGTTTAATTTACAGGAAGCCAGATAATGATCTAATTAACACAATAGGACACCTTTTATCCCAGAAAAATTAAGAGATCAATAAATTTTCTTAAAAAATGGTTAAATAGACTATCTGACTAAGAATCAATGCTCAGCCGAAACTACTATACTTATAAATTTAAAACTTATGAAGTGAAAAATTGTGAGGACGCTATAAAACACACCTTTTTTCTCATCGCCTGACAGAGACCCTCAACAGGTCAGTTAAATATTTCAGTTTGACGACGTGAAAGTCTACACTTTTGACAGTACGAAGTCTGTGGGGTCAGCTAGTCCTTTATAAAGCGACGTCGTTGCGAGCGGATGAAATTTCTTGATTTTTGAGCGCGATTGTGTTACCTACTGTTGTTGAGGCACTATCGATTGATTTATTATTCGTATGGTTTTCTCTATGTAGCAATTTTCATTTTGGATTTGTCTGTTTGGCACCGACTTCAAAAAGAAGAAGTTGAATAGAGTTGTACATAATAAAATAAATAAAAATTATTTTATACTTTTCAGTCGGATTTTTGAAGGCGGTTCTTTTTTAAATAAAAAATAATAATATTTAATTTTTCTGTTTAGTTTTTAATTTTTCGCATTATGCTTTTTGATGTATCGTTTTTTTGAGATTATACTTAGTTACAAAACTAACCAAAAAAAACACAAATTTAAACAAACTTTAACTGAGTGTAAAATCATTAAAATGATGTTTACTCAACGTTAAGTAAACTTAAATTAAATTTAACTCACCTTAAATTGAAGAAGAACACATTCTACTTCTCATAATGACAGATACTTTTCCATAGTTATTGCATATTGTATATACATACATACATACATATACTCACGGCTATAAATCCCTAAAAGGGGTAGCCAGAGCTGAGAAATTATAAATTCCTCAGCCACTTTTGGAAGTTGAGTGGGGAAAAGATGGTAGAATAAAGGTGGTTGGTGATGGGTCTCCAACCGCATCGCCCAAAAATCCCTCCTTAAAAAGCCCCAAGTCCGTTAGTCGCCTCTTACGTACACCCACCGGAAGAAATGGGGTAGTGCTATTCTAAGCCGACACTACACAGCCTACTGCATATTGTATTAACTTATTATTCTTATACAAGAGCCTATAAAGCCGTCGGTCCCAGGTACTAGCACACGTGGTTCATGGACTATGGCCAAATAGAAAAAAAACTTAGACATACACTTGAAACGGATAAAAAGAAACACAAAATATATGTCTCAATAGGTAGAAGTCATTTTGCACCTTCGCACAGCCCATAATATATCTCCCCACCAAGGGGCTAGAGCCTACCTTAAATAGGGCGATTTTGCCATATTCCACCACGCTGACCAATTGCGGGTTGGCAGACTTACGACAACTACCGTAATAGTAGGCGGGACTGACGGCTCAGCTTTGGTCATCTGGTGTTCAGCGGACTGAAGTTTCGATTAGTCAGTACATTCACGTGATAGGGGCATCAAATTTTAACACAAATTTCAAAATCAGGCCTAACACCGCTTTATACAAAAACATAGCGGTACTAGTATACCGGTTTTCTCACGATGTTTAACCTCACCGTTAATAACCTTGATAAATTAAGCACACAACTCATGGTTGTTAACGGTGAGGGAAAACATCGTGAGGAAACTCAAATGGCTAAGTCGTACTTTGTTATGTGACAGTGTATTGGTACAAAACGGCGATAGGCCTGCCCTCTTGTGCAGGCACAGGTAGGCTAGGCACCAGGTGACTATGTCACATCATGTTCAGAAGTATTAGTGCCTCTGCCGACCCAGTGATATACGGCGTGAACTTTTGAGTTTTTTGAGACGAATTTAAATAACACTGAAATTTCTGATTCATTCCTCAGAATATTTAGGTCATTTGTGAATCAGAAATGACGAAAGGCGGACGCATTTTACATTTTTATCGACCCGTATACTATATGTTTTTGTATGAATGTTTTGCATGTATACCTATTATAAAATTACACACGACGACTGAAGATTATAAGTGCTGTGCGTAATATGTAAAACAAAAAAAATGGGAGTACTCATTTGGACAAAATAGACAATGTGCCTAAAAAGGCAGTTGTTCGAAGTATGAAGAATAAGACCGTGTACGAAAAGATTGATGGATGTGAAAGAAGCTAGAGAGGTTTGCTAGGATCGTAAATAGTGGCAATCAATAGTCTCTGCCTACCTCAATGGGAACTGACGTCGTGAGTATAGGTATGTATGTATATTAAATCTGAGCGTCCATACAAAGTTTCCCACTGTGCAACGTTAGAGACTTAAGTTTTATATGGTATTGTTTGTTACTCGATTAACTCCTGACATACACCTCTGCTAAAGAAAAAGGATCATTGAACAGATAATAAGTTAACGGACTGTGCAAATCGATTCGCCGCTTAATCGAGCGACTTTCTCGACATATATCGCTTGGAAGAATGACTTATACGAGCATTCGCTGAGAAATTCTGGGATATTGTAAGCAAAACATGTAAAATATGGTTTAGATTTTCAGTTAAAACAATGTTCAGTCGTTTTAAAATTTGATAGCTCGTGCTTCAACTATTCTGCTTTTTCTGTATTATTTAAATATTCTACCAACTGTTTGTAAAGATAAATGTGTGTTTTTAAATTTTATTAAAACACATTTTTTTTAAATTTGAAGTGTCAATATACAGCCGATATGAAACTGATAGTTTAAGCCTTTTCTGTTTAATGAGATCCATCAGAAAAGTTTGTAATGTAAGTTTATGTGATCGTGTGAGGAATGATGTGATTCATGAAAGGTGTGGTGTAAAAGATGATATAGTGAAAAAGATAGAAAAAGGAATGTTGAGATGGTTTGGGCACATAGAGAGGATGGAGGAAACAGTAAATTGGTGAGAGATATAAAACGCCAATGTGGAAGGTAATGTTGGTAGAGGACGACCTCGGAGGACACATTTGGATCAAGTAGTCCGAAGTATGAAGAATAATAGAGCATGCATGTTTGAAGATTGATGGATGTTAACGAACCAGAGAGGTTTGCCAGGATCGTACAAAGTGGTGATTGATAGTCTCTGCCTACCCCAGTGGGAGCTAACGGCGTGAGAATATGTATGTATGTATGTTGCCTAAAATACAGCTCAGGAACAGGAAAACGAAATATTTTTGTACTTCAAATAACTAACTAGGTAAAGGCGAATTTTATATACTTTTGATAATTAATAAATTTTTATATTTGTCCAAACTTGGCTTGGGGAGTCGACTGATATGTGCATTGGTATCATTCTATTAGAATTTCAGTGCATGTGTAAGAGTAAATGGGGAAAACACGGACTGGTTCGGGATCTTTCGGGGTGTCCAACAGGGATGTGTAGCTTCTCCATGAATTCTCTATTTGTTCTGGACTGAAAATGTGTAGATTCATCATTAAATGCCTCTTATATGCCGACAATCAAACGCAACTTGCATCATCGGCGGAAGAACTGCAAGATATGAATGTTCAGAGTTAGGGGAGAAAATATCAACAATCATCCAAGGGCTTCTAACAGCATCACACAAAAATAATTTCTAAAGCACGCCATACCTTATAACTGGAGGATAATATGCTACCGAGTACTTTTCTAAGCAACTAATGGCTCTAAATACTGAAATTTAATTTTCGAAATCAAATTTGGAAAAGATTGTAAATTAAAGAATATTCCCAAGTCACTTTACTCAATCAATCACTTAAAAGCCCTAAAACCTAAGTTGATAACGGCAGCCATAAAAAAATAGATTAGTGCAATTTTAAGTTATACATACATACATACATATACTCACGGCTATAATTCCCTAGAAGGGGTAGCCAGAGCCAAGGAATTATAAATTCCTCAGCCATTTTTGGAAGTTGAGAGGGGAAAAGGCGGTAAAATAAAGGTTTTTGGTGATGGGTCTCCAACCGCATCGCCCAAAAATCCAATAAATAACCCCAATACCCTTAGTCGCCTCTTACGATACCCGTGGGTAGAAAGGGGTTTAAGTTGTAAACTAATATTTCACGACTATCAAAAAAAGTATAAAATAAAAATGCTTTATTTACTAGAAACAAGAGTTTTAAGAAGCTCTTATTGTAAATTATGTTCTGAGCTTGTTCTGCCATTAAGCGTGTAAATATTAAAGTTCTAATAGTACATTATATATTAATTTGTATATTATATAACCCACTCCAAGCTAATTTACATACATCTAAGCTCTACCTCTATACATTTATTTGCCTCAAACGCCGAAAGCTCATAAGGTGCGTGTAGTGTAATAAACATACGCCATCCAAGATGTATAGATACACCAACATGTTGCACTAAGTACCGAAGCTTCAAACTATTCGTTGAAAATTACATCGCTTTATATTATCGCTTCTATTGGATGTGGTACTTTAAACTCAAACGTTCACGCGGTATATTCTCGAAGGGGTTGGCAGAGGTACTTATTCTTCTGAACATCACGTGATATTGACACCTGGTTTTCAAAGTACCTGCGGTTTGCTTGGACAGTGTTCTCACTTGATAGGGGGCAGGTCATCACCGTTTTGTACGTATACACTGTCACATGACTAATTACAACCCTCAAAAAGGGGAAACCAGAGTTTCAGAGCTGGAAACTCCTCAGCCACATTTGGAAGTTGATAGGGGACAAGATGGTAGAAATAAATCGATGGTGATGGGTTTCCAACCACATCGCCTAAAAACCACTTAAAAAAGCTCCATACCCTTAAGGGCCTGTTACGACACCCGAGTGTAAAAAGGGTTAGTCACATTCTAAGCCGGCACTACATGGCAAATATTTACTGATTGCTAAATATTTGAAGTTAATAATTGTCTAATGTATGTGAGCTTTGATTACCCTATCATGGGATTACAGTCCAACGATAAATATATTGTTAAACTTGTTAAAATATTGTCGGTAAAAATAACCAAAGAAATAAGAATTATTTTTAACGTATTACTGTCGAAGAGCTCTTAAATTTATGTCAATAATAATTTATAAAAAGTTTGACGGGTTGTCGGATCGGAATATAAAAATGGCTCAGTGCGAGTTCCGTACCACTGAGAAGAATTATAAGTATGACAGAAACCAGAGACATTTGTCAAGATAATACAAAGTGGCGATCGATAGTCTCTGCCTACCCAAATAAGAACAACGGGCGTGAGTATAAGTAAGTAAATAAATCACTATAAGAAGACAATTAAAAACTTATTGTTAGGGTTAATAATAACGATTATTGTCGGGTACTTGTGTTTTTGAGCGAGACGCTGCGTCGTCTCTAATACGTCAGTCTGAATACACTTGTGTTGAAGGAATCATCGTTTTATTCATTGTTCTAACACCTCGACAACTAACAGTGGCGCAGTCGGACCTACGTTTAATTACTTTGTTAAACTATGGCAAAGATATCGGTCGGGGTTAATAACGTGTTCAACCATGAAACTCAAGATTGGAGTTTATATAAAGGACGGTTGGAGCAGTGGTTTCTCGCCAACGAGATCGACGATGAAACGGACAAGTGCAGCGTGAAAAGACGAGCCATTTTGTTAAGTGGGTTGTCAGAATCAACGTTCAGACTCATTCGCGATCTATCTCTTCCCAAGGATGTCGGATTGTTAACTTACAAAGAAGTCGTAGTGCTGTTTGATTCGCATTTCGTTTCCAAGAAATGTGGATTTGCAGAGCGGTTAAGATTCCACAGTGCGACACAACGAGCTGACGAATCAATGGCGGAGTGGGCTGCGCGGGTGCGCGGTCTAGCGGTGGATTGCGTGTTTCCGGCGGCGTCTCTGGATGAGACTCTGCGGGATCGCTTCGTGTTGGGGTTGGTGGCTGGTGCAGAGCGGGACCGCCTGTTCAGCGAACCCATGGAGCAGTTATCGCTGAACAAAGCATTGCAGCTGGCGGACAGTGTACGGTGCGCCCGCGAGGGGGCGCGACAGCTGGATGTGGGGCTCCACGCCATTGCAGCGCGCTCAGCTCGATCGACGGCGGTGGCGGCGGGGGCGGTTAATCGTCCAAAGGTCACTTCGAACGTTGACATAAAAAAGTGCGTAGTGTGCGGGTATGCCGGACATTTACGTAATTCGTGCAAGTTCAAAAACTATAAATGTTCCAAATGCGGTGTCGTAGGACATTTGAAACGCGTTTGTGTTAGTAAAACTGAGGCTAATCAGCATTTTTTAGAGTGTTACTCGGATGATGGTAAGCAATTTAATTTTAATATACGTTGTGTTCGTGGGAACCCAATGCAGGAGTCCGTTTTGGTGGAGGATCACATGATACAGTTCGAAGTAGATACAGGTTCAGCAGTTACAGCTATTAATGATCAATTATATTACAAGTTGTTTCATAAGTTTCCATTAAGAGATAGTAATAAAATACTACAAAGTTACAATGGTAGCCGGATAAATAACTTAGGGTTTATTTCGTTGCGATTTACGTATAAACATGCTTCTCATACATTAGATGTTTTTGTTGTAAGAAATGGAGGTCCGCCGTTATTGGGACGGGATTTTATCAGTAAATTTAATTTGGAAATAAGTCCAATTAATTACAATAATTCGTGCATTGAATTGTTTCAACAATATCCGGAATTATTTTCCGAAAAATTAGGTTGTTGCAAAAATACGGAAATTATATTGAAATTAAAACCCGATGCTATTCCGATATTTAAAAAGGCTAGACCGGTTCCTTTTGCGTTGCGAGGAAAGGTGGAAGACGAGATAAATAGGCTAGTAAATATTGGTATCATCGAACCTGTCGATTATAGTGAATTTGCCAGCCCGATTGTCCCAGTGATAAGAGCGGACGGCCGTATAAGGTTGTGCGCCGACTACTCAGCTACACTGAATACGCAGTTGTTAATCGAAAAACATCCTTTACCGCGTATTGATGAATTGTTTTCCAAACTACACGGAGGGGTACAATTCTCTAAAATTGATCTTTCAGCCGCGTACAATCAGTACCTTTTATCGGATACCTCTAAAAACATGACTACGATCAATACGCATAAAGGTTTGTTCAGGTTTAATAGACTGGTGTTTGGTTTAGCAAGTGCACCGGCGATTTTTCAAAAAAATTTGGAAAAAATATTGCATGGTGTCCCTGGAGTCCTCCAGTTCCTGGATGACATTTTGATAACGGGAAGAAATCGGGAAGAACACTCGGCTAGAATTCACGAAGTTCTGAAACGGTTACAAAATGTGGGGTTAGTCTTGAGGAAAGAAAAATGTTTTTTCTATCAAGATTCCATAAGTTATTTAGGATTTGTAATTGATAAAAACGGGTTACATAAATGTCCAGACAAAATAAGGGCGGTAGTGGAAGCCAAGCGTCCAATTAATGTGTCAGAGTTGAAATCTTTTTTAGGTCTAGTTAACTATTATAGGAATTTTATTAAAAATGCATCCTCGATTTTAGCTCCTTTTCACGAATTACTACAAAAAAACAGTATATGGCACTGGGATAAACAACACGATGACACTTTTGATTCCATTAAAAATGTTCTGGCTTCCGACATGACTTTAGCGCATTTTAATCCGGACGCTAAAATTATCTTAACGGTTGATGCATCTCCGTGGGGTCTAGGAGCTGTGTTGTCGCAGATCGACAGTGACGGCTTAGAGAAACCGGTTTCATTCGCGTCGCGGTCGCTCTGTGCAGCGGAGAAACAATACAGTCAGATACAAAAAGAAGCTACTGCTATCATATTCGGCATACGCAAATTTCACCAGTATTTGTATGGTAGGGCAGACCCTTTTATATTAAGAACCGATCATAAGCCTTTGTTGTCGATTTTTAAACCAGGAAAGGGCATACCCGAAGTTTCGGCTAATCGTTTACAGCGTTATGCGTTATTTCTTTCGGCTTATAACTATAAAATTGAATATGTAAGTAGTAGTGACAATAGTGCTGATTTTTTGAGTCGTTCTATGAACCCGTTAGATGGCGAAAATTCCGAGGGCTCGGCGTTAAGTAACGAAGACATAGACAGTGCTACATATATCAATTTTGTATGGCAATCTGACGCGCCTCCGGTGTCTTTATGCGACGTTGCCGTGGCCACTAAACAAGATAAGGTATTATCGGAAGTATGTTTTAATACATTGAATGGATGGCCTACGAGAAGTTTAAATAAGGATATAAAACCTTATTTCGGTTGTAGGTTGGAATTAGCCGTAGAACGGAATTGTTTGATGCGTGGGGATAGATTGGTTATTCCATTATCGTTACGTAAGATTATTCTAAAAGAGCTTCATAAAGGTCATATGGGCATCGTAAAAATGAAATCAGAAGCAAGGAGACGGTTCTGGTGGCCGGGTATGACGTCAGACGTAGATGGCGTAGTGGAGACGTGCGACGTGTGCAACCAGCTGCGCCCCGCGCCCCCCAGCGCGCCGCTCACACCGTGGCCGTATCCAAAGGAACCGTGGTCGCGAGTTCATTTAGACTTTCTGGGCCCTTTTCAAGGTAGGACATACCTAGTGGCTGTTGACGCTTACTCCAAGTGGGTAGAGGTATTTGATGTTACCGCGGGATATAGTTCCAAAACTGTTATTATTAAATTATGCGAGTTGATGTCTAGATTTGGCTTGTTTAATACGATTTGTACCGATAACGGACCTTCTTTTATCTCTTCAGAGTTCAGTAATTTTTGTGTTAAGAATAGTATACAGCATTTAACGTCACCGACGTTTCATCCGGCAAGTAATGGACAAGCAGAAAGCTATGTTAAAATTATTAAAAAAAGCATTAAGAGTATTTTATTAGAAGGTTCTTCCATGAAGGATCTAAATGTAAGGCTGCTTGAATTTTTATTTAATTATCGTAACTCTGTCCACTCCTCTACCAATCGTTCTCCTGCAGAAATATTATTCGGTCGTAATTTGCGTAATAGACTCGATTTATTGCAACCGCGTAGTTTAGCTGTACCCGATGTAGCACTCTCAGACAATGTTGAAAAATCTCAGTCTTCACAGATTAGGAATTATGGGGGAAGAAGAGATATTAAATTTAAGATGGGACAAAAAGTTTTAGTCAAAGTTTTTAAAAATAATAAAAGTTTTTGGACTAATGGTGAAATAAATAAGAAAATAGGAAAGTCTGCATACTTAGTTAAAATATCAAATAGTGAAAAGATGCTAAAAAAACATATAAACCAGTTGTTGGAAGACAAAAGCGATATACCGGTGTCACAACTCACGTCAGAGGGGAACGCAGAGACGCACGACACTTTTAGGGAGAACGACTGCGACGAGTTTCAAGACTGTCTACCGCCTATAGTCTTACAGTCGACTCCACCCGCCGATACTGAAGTCAGTGAGTTGACACCCGAGAAGGAACCTAGTAGTCCTAGTGCTGAGGAGAGGCAGGACGTTTTCTCGTCACCAATTTCCGAGGTGGAAACAGATCCTCCTCGTCGTATTTTGAGACCACGAAAAGATTTTAGTTACAAAGGTTTATAGTGAAGGGTTGTTATGTAATATGGGGGAGGAATGTTAGGGTTAATAATAACGATTATTGTCGGGTACTTGTGTTTTTGAGCGAGACGCTGCGTCGTCTCTAATACGTCAGTCTGAATACACTTGTGTTGAAGGAATCATCGTTTTATTCATTGTTCTAACACCTCGACAACTAACACTTATACTTATATTCCCGTGGGCGTTGTAATAGATATAAAGAACATTAAGACTTTTTAAGTGATTATTGGGCGATGCAGTTGGACGGTTGGACGGACCCCATTCAACTTCCAAAATTGGATAAAGAATTACTATCTCTGGAGCTGTGGCTACCCTTTTTTGGTATTTATAGCCGTTAGTATATTCTCATGATTGATTGATGGATGAATTTCATACATTCCTTTTTGTAGTTGTTATATCAGTCAATCGCATCAAGATTCAAATTTCTAAATACATTGTATTTATAGATCAAAAATCTGTATAATATATTTCAATCTCTTAGGGGATGAGTTCCAAAAAACCTTTTTAATTGTTCATAAGAAACATGAAACAAACCATTTTGTAACCAAGTTTCTATGTTCAAAAATGAAAATATCTTGAGTAAGTGTGGATAGCAGTTTGGTGACCCGGTGCTGCCCCCTACACTGACTGATAGTGATGTGTGAGAGATTGCAAATATCGGCCGATAGTTGGCGGTACTGAATTAAAATTGAGATATTTACTATTAAACTATGCATTCTGAGGCTTAAACAGAATATTAATTTATGCGCAAGTAAAACATAATATATCTATGAGAATATTAGTTAAAAATAGTTATAAAAACAAAAGCTATAAACATATTCTCAAACCTACCAAATGAATACGCAAAATTCATAAAATATACTTTCAATTATCTTTATTCATACATATTCGCATAGTTGAATGTGAAAAAGAAGGATTAGTGCATCCTATTATTGTAACCTAACACAAAAGCAAAAAAAATACGCAAAAAGACTTTGACCACCCGGGATTCGAACCTGGGTCTTTCGTATGAAAATAATAATATAATTTTAATTCAGAGGATGGATGACAGTAAATTGGTGAAAGAGATATATAGAGCCAATGTGGAAGGTAATGTTAGTAGAGGACGACCTCGGAGGACACATTTGGATCAAATAGAAAATGTGCTCAAAAGGGCAGGTGTCCGCAGTATGAAGAATAAAAGAGCATGTATGAAAAGATTGATGGATGTAAATGAAGCCAGAGAGGTGTGCCAGGATCGTACAAAGTGGCGATCGATAGTCTCTGCCTACCCCAATGGGAACTAACGGCGTGAGTATATGTATGTATGTATGTATGTCTTTCGTATATTAGCAGACGGTATACCGCTACGCCACGCAGACATTTGTGTAAGTTTCAAATTTGTGATATGCTATATATCTAGTAGCCATACTATTGACAAACAATTAAATACATACATACATATACTCACGGCTATAAATCCCTAGAAAGGGTAGCCAGAGCAAAGGAACTTGAAGTTCCTCAGCCACTTCTGGAAGTTGCGTCGGGAAAAGATAGTGAAATAAAGGTTGTTGGTGATGGGTCTCCCACCACATCGCCCAAAAATCCCTTAAAAGCCCCAATACCGTTAGTCGCCTCTTACGTACACCCACCGGAAGAAATGGGGTAGTGTTATTCTAAGCCGACACTACACAGCAATTCATTAAATGGACATTTATTTTGATGAAAATGGATAAAACCCTTATTTTTTCCAAAAACACTATAATGAAGAGTACGATAAAGTCGGTCGATAAAAAAATTAATCGTGTAAATATGGCGAGCAATAAGTTGGTGATGTGAGAGAGATTGCAATTATCGGCCAATAGATGGCGGTAGTGAATTAAAATTGAGATATTTACTACAAACTATGCATTCAGAGGCTTAAACAGAATATTAATTTATGCGTAAGTAAAGTATAATATATCTATGAGAATATTAGTTAAAAATAGTTAAATAAACAAAAGTTATAAACATATTCTCAAACCTACCAAATGAATACGCAAAATTCATACAATATGCTTTCAATTATCATTATACATACATATTCGCATTGTTGAATGTGAAAAAGAAGGATTAGTGCATCGTATTATTCTAACCTAACACACAAGCAAAAAAAAATACGCAAAAAGACTTTGATCACCCGGGTTTCGAACCTGGGTCTTTCGTACTGAGTGTTAACCAAACGGTATACCGCTACGCCACGCAGACATATGTGTAATTCTCAAATTTGTGATATCCTATATATCTAGTAGTCATACTATTGACAAACAATTAAATGGACAGTTATTTTGATGAAAATGGATGAAACCCTTATTTTTTCCAAAAGACTATTAATGAAGAGTCCGATAAAGTCGGTCGATGAAAAAATTAATCGTGTAAATATGGGGAACCATATAAAAGTTATGTTTTTTCATGCTCCTGTGGGAACCCTAGCGAAATCCGGGATAAATTATATCCTATATGTTGGCCAGGTGTATAACCTATATTCATGCCAAATTTGATCAAGATCGGTCCGGTAGTATTAACGTGATGAACGGACATACAGACAGACAGACAGACAGACAGACAGACAGACAGACATTTTTTTCAAAAATAGCAAATTTGGCTTCAGTATCGAAAATAAAACATATTCCACCGGTTTTTATTTTGTTTTCTTCAATGTACAGTTTTGACCTCGTTACAGTCTTATTATAGTATAGATAACAGACTAGGCGTTAGGGGAATTGCTTTTGATTGGTTCAAATCGTATTTGCATAATCGTTTCCAATGTGTAGAAATAGAGAACACAAACTTGGATAGTGAAGTTATTGAAAGCGAGCGGTCCGATAGGGTTCCCGTAACTGGTTCTATACCGCAGGGAAGTGTACTTGGCTGCCTACTCTTTCTTGTATATATAAATAGTCTACCAAAAGCCATAAACCAAGATTGTGTAATTTTTGCAGACGACGTCTCAATATTATTTTCAGTTTCAAATCCTAATGAATTAGAATATAAATTGCATGATGTTTTAAACAATATATCAAATTGGCTATTAAAACATAATCTGGAATTAAATTTAGGAAAGTCTAAAATTATCCAATTTAAACCTTCACAAAAAAAGCCTCTAGAAATATCAGCAGTATATAAGAATACAAAAATCGATATAGTTAAAACAGCCACATTACTAGGAATAGATCTTGACACAAATTTAACCTGGCAACCGTATATTATTAAACTGAAAAATAAATTATCATCTTTTCTTTACGCTCTTCATCAATTGATACGCGTCACAGACTTCCAAGTCGCACTGGCAGCCTATTATGCATACGCATACTCTAGATTATCATACGGCGTAATAATATGGGGTAATAGTACTGACATAGGCGATATTTTTGTGTTACAAAAAAAATGTATACGAATTCTAACAAATATTGACCAAATGACATCATGCCGACCATTTTTTATTAAACATAATATATTAACACTAACTTCAATTTACATATTAGAAAGCTGTAAATTTGTTAGAAAAAATAATGAATTTTACTCTTCAATGCAAAATAATAAAAGAAATGACCGTTATTTAAATCAACTACAAAGACCTTTCACCACAATGAAATTAGTATCGTGTAGTCCCCACCACATGCTAATAAAAATCTATAATCACATACCAAATGACATAAAAGATATAAAAAAACTTAATTTATTTATTATGACTTTAAAAAAACATCTTATCATTAAATGTTACTACAATATTAAGGAGTTTTTTGATGACCAGAACAATAAATAGAATGCCTCGATTGCTCTGCAACTAGTCTACCACTATACGATGTTTGCCGTGCCCTTACAGGGCGTCACCTGTACTTATACTATATTTTTATTTGTAACATCTCATGAACTTGTGACATGCAAATAAATTGAATTGAATTGAATAGATAAAAAAACAGATAGTAAACTCTCGTTAATAGAGTCCCTTATTATTTTGAAACTTGGCGTCAAATACCTTTCTATACTTCTTAACATTTACACTTGCGTATTTTATGGTAAAAACAATGCAAACACCAAGAAAAAATTGTCACAGCTTTCACTTATATAAAAGGAATAATGACAAATTAATTTATTTAATATAGAAACTTTCAAATATTAGTACATCCGGTGTTAAAACAGATGAGCAATATTTCTTGTTCAACGTTCACCGCGAGCGCGCAATAAGGTCGCGGGTTGAATGACGGCAGACAGTTCACATATTGCAGTGGCGGGGTGAATAGACACATGGATACTTGTAGTTAAAAAATACAAATTATAATTAGAATAGCACTACCCATTTCTTCCCATGGGTAGACGGCGACTAAGGGTATTGGGGCTTTTAAAGTGATTGTTGGGCGATGCGGTTGGGAACCCATTAAAAACTTTTCCCCAATCAACTTCCAATAGTGGCTGGGGATTTTCTTATTCCAAGGCTCTGACTACCGCTTCGTGATATTAACAGCCATGAATATAATAAGGTCGCAGGTTGAATGACGGGAGACAGCACACATATTGCACTGGCAGGGTGAAAAGACACATAGATACTTTTAGACATAACGTTTAGATACAGACTTATTTTTCGTATCCTATACCCACGGCGATAAATCTCTGAAAGAAGTTACCAGAGCTAAAAAATTGGAAATTACTTTGCCATTTTTGGAAATTGAGTAGGGAAAAGATTTTAACATAAAGGAGGGTAGGTAATGGGTCTCCAGCCGCATAGCTCAGATAAGTTATAAAGCCCCGGTTCCTACTGCAACTTATGACTAATGACGTGACTTTGTATGATCCTTACAAAACATGTTTGCTACGCTAACCATCCTTACTTAAATACATGAAAAGTATCCTGAGTTGCAAACTCCGTCAAACATTTTTCATCACTGAAATAACAAAGCTTGTACAATCGACCACCAATCACTAATATAGTATCAAATCGGATCGATGCATATCCGTTTGTATTAGCACAAAACAAAGACTAACAAACTAGTTGATGAATAAGTAACTGCTCCTTTACAATATTCAGACGCTTTCAACGACACCGATTACTACATAAATAATAGGAGAAACAGAAACTTATTCCAGTTCCAAGAAAATCTAAACGTTCTTATTTTTACAAAGTTCAGAACAAATATTGTACAAAGATAGTTCTCCGTAAATTCGCTTAACGGACATAATTTTTACGTCAAAAGAAAGCAGACAAACATGGTAATCGACAAAACAGTTCACGTATAGGTTGTGTGCTGCCGCTGTCTCTTTCACTTGAACACTTTGGCCAATCTTGCCTCTCTTTCTCTTATTACGCTCTCTTGCTCAGAAAACTTGACATCATCGATTAAAAGTTTTATCACATCAATATCAAAACAAATCACAAACAGCATTAATATTATATGGCTGATACAATTTGTGCTTCAAACTTATAATCCCAAAGGGTTATCGCAAATTATAAAAGTTTCTTAACTGCATATTAAGTGAGCAATAAATGGTAACAAATGGGAATACTCGATGGGTATCAGATCAATAAAGCGATCCAATAATTCATCGGGAGCTTAACTTTCAGAACAGCTGATGCCGATAACGGAGGGAAAACTTTGTTTATTTGCAGCTGTTGGTTTAAGGAGTCTGTTTGGGGAAACGCGAGGTCATAGGCGGAGCGATTTATTTCAATACATTGCGACTTTCATCTTAGTAACTACGTAGAAAAGAGCATTGATTTTATGAGGCATTGTTTAAAATTTTGTGTGCATGTCTTTTCCAAAGTTATTTTAACATTTATCGAGGTTATTTATGAAGAGGGAAAAGTCATGAAGAAAGTTGTATGAGTGACTGTTTGTTCAGAATAGCGATCGGCCTGCCCTCTATCACTTGGATGTACCCAGAAAAAAGTAGGTGCTCTGAACACCAGGTGTTAAAATTGAACGTGAACGTAAAAGTGAACGTTTAGTTGAGTATTTTCCAAGGCTCTGGTTAGCATAAAAGCCTGCGGTTCCTTCGCGCTTCGGTTCCTTATTCTTTTAGGCACATTAATAAAATACTTGACTATTTTTGATGATACTGAATAATTATTTTAACTGAGCATGAAGTTGACATACGAGTAATTCGATACTTTGAGTTCATTTATATAAATAGAATATGTTTACGTCGGCTTTTATAACCTCGTCTCATAAATTTATTGCATAATGTCAACTGCATGCTACATTACTACACTTAACGAAAAAGTATCGAACGATAGTGTGTACAATATGCGACAGAGAAGCACGATTGGCTGAGATTGGAAAAGAGGTATGCAACAGCATACACACAAATTAATAGGGAACTATTTTGTTATTAATTTTAACTTTGTCTCTTTTTATAAAGCAAAGTAACATTCCTGACAAGATTTTTTGGCACTGGACATAAAGAACATAACATAACATAACATAAACGTTCACGCCGTTTATCCCCGAAGGGGTTGGCAGAGGTACCAATACTCCTGAACTCACATGGCAAGCGCCATCTAGTTTCCAGAGAAGGTACCCACGTTTTGCTTAGACAGTGTACTCACGTGATAGGGGGCAGGCCTATCGCCGTTTTGTACGAATACACTGTCACATGACTAAGTACAACTCAGCCATGTGGGTTTCCTCACGATGTTTTCCCTCACCGTTAGCAACCATGATAAATTAACCACACATATGACTTTAGAAAAGACAAATTGGTGTAGGCCCGTCCCAGGATTGGAACTCACGCCCTTCTGTTTTCGGGCGGGTGTTCTACCCACTGTACTATCATGTCGCTATACATAAAGAAGATAACGATATACTCTCAAAAATGGGTTCATTTTAGTTTCAGACTTAACACAAACGTTTTGGATGTTGTTAAAATGACAAAAAAAAAGATGACAGACTATACAATATTTTAAAAAGAATGTGAAAAATAATGAATTAAATAAATTATTTCCACTGTGCTCGCGTTTATTCCTTCTCTATCACTCTTACTGAATTTGACGAAGGAGTGAGCACAGCCTATGTTAAGTCAGCGGATTCCCTCTATGCCTTACCGCTAAATACGTTCTCCTGTAACAGCGGCTCTAAGTCAAAATTGGAAGACAAAGTAAAGAAACGCCGACCTGCCTAAAGGAGTTCTCAATGGCTCTCAATTAGTTAAATTGCCTCGATTGTACTCGCGACATAAATAATAATGGAACCGCGACTATTATTACAAATGTACTTTGTCAAAAGATATAAATGAACGGTTATATTTATACTGCTACAGCTTTCTCGTCGAATATCCAAATTTCAATTGCTGTGTAGTGTCGGCTTAGAATGGCACTACCCCATTTCTTCCAGTGGGTGTACGTAAGAAGCGACTAACGGCATTCGGGCAGTTAAGGGATTTTTGGGCGGTGCGGTTGGAGACCCATCACCAACAACCTTTATTTTTGCCATCTTTTCCCAACTCACATTTCTTAAAGTGGCTGAGGAATTTATAATTCCTCAGCTCTGGCTACCCCTTCTAGGGATTTACAGCCGTGTGTATATGTATATATGTATGTGATCTCTGTAACTTCATTCGACAAATATGTTCATGCAATAACACAAATGCTTCAGAAACGATTAATAAAATTTTTATTTTTCGCTCATTTAGCCTTACAATTGATATTTTTTATAGAAATCATAAATAATTTGGGAGAAGCTTGAATCATTAGTCGGGTCCTTAAAAATGTGGCCCTTCTTAGGTCATACGTGTTATTATAATCATAGGAGCCGGCTTAGAATGTCACTACCGCTTTCTACTAACGGGTGTCTTTAGAGGCGACAAGTGTATGGGGCTTTTTAAGTGGTTTTTGGGCAATGCGGTTAGAGACCCATCACCAACGATACTTTATGCCTACCATCTTGTCCCCTATCAACTTCCAAATGTGGCTGAGGAGTTGCTAACTCTCGCGCTCTGGCTACCCCGTTTCGGGATTTATGCCGTGAGTATATATGTGTGTCTGGTATTGTATCAAGGTTGTTAACCGTGAGGTATAACTTTTGAAAAAGCCTACAAGACCGAGTTGTACTTAGTCTGTGATAATGTATTACTTAATGCAAAACGGCGACAGGCCCGCCCCTTATCACGAAGATGTACTTTTCCAGCAAAGCGTGGGTATTCTGAACACCAGATGATAATGTCACGTGATATTCAGAAGTATAAGTACTTCGGCCAGCCCCTTCGGGCATATACGACGTGAATTTTTGATTTTCATAGTTTTTAATTCCGAAACTCTGGCTTCCGGGAGGAATTTATAGCCGTGGGTATATGTAACTTTCTCAGCAAAGCGTGTGTACTCTGAACATCAGCGGTGCTAGTACGATAAGTAATGAAACACGTCGGTGCGCACGAGAAAGACGGTTTTGTCGATGCACCCGTAGAGAATATTCGTTTCTCGACCGTCGCTAGCACAGCATGAAAAAAAAGCGTACGTTCAAGGGCATGTGACGTCACTGACCGAACGGTTTCGTGTTTTCTCGACGTAGGTAACGACAAGCTTCTTCTTTTGCTAACACAGTGTCACAATAAGGACACAGGTGGCGTGAAAGATGAAATGAGTTGAGTATTTTCTAAATCCCACACTTTGAAAGTTTGATGTAGAATTTAACACAGTCTGCGGTAAATGTCATTTAGTGTGCGATAAGTTGTAGCTAGATAGGTCAGGCTAGATGATAATAAATAACTAATATTTGTTATCGAAGCCTTAAAGTTCCACCTAGATCTTATAGAAAGATAATCAACAGTCTGCCTGTCCAGATGAGGATTGAGGGCCAATTGTGGGCCAATGTGTGGGCCAAACATGGATATTTATAATATTGAATCTTGAAGAATCTTACACGTATTGCCTAGTCAAGTTAGAAGAGTTTATGTGTATATAATAGTCTTGTTTTCTATCACATAAGTATCCTCCAAAAAAATGGGTTCTCCGTAAAAAAAGTCACGTGTAAACCCCAAAATAGTTATTGTGCGGTTTAGAGAACGCTATTGACCACAAAAATGTAAATTGAGTCATGATTGAGATGATGTTGAGGATGAATATCATCTTACAACAGTTCATAAATTTAGTGTGAACATTAAAATTCAAAAATAACTATGTGGTACATACATATACTCACGGCTATAAGTCCCTAGAAGGGGTAGCCAGGGCTTCAGAATTAAAACTTCCTCAGCCACTTTTGGAAGTTGATTAGGGAAAAGGTTGTAAAATAAAGTCTGTTGGTGATGGGTCTCCAAACGCATCGCCTAACAACTTCTTTAAAAGCCCCTATTATCTAAGTCGTCTCTTACGAACACCCACGGGTAGAAATGGGGTAGTGCTATTATAAGCTGACACTACTCAGCCATGTGATGTGACGAGAATTTAATTTTACTTTTTCCCCAGATTTTATTTCACTCAACAAATTTTATAATAATTCAAACTAAACCTGAAAACCGAAACATAAATAATAAAAAGTATATTAAACTTTGCGTTGAAAATAAATATTCAAAGATATAAATGCAATTTCTTAGAACCCAGATAAAAGTAGACGGAAAATCCCAACGTGACATTATTGCATGAAAGTAGTGCATGTATTCGTATTTCAATTTACAATCTTCAACATCAAGACATTTCGTCAAGGAATAGCTGCTTTCGAATGAAATTGCTTTGAGAATACTTTTATATGAATGGCACGAACTCTTCTACTGAACGGAATACTAAAATAATATGTTGTGTAGTCAACCTTACCAAATTTCTTCCCGCGAGTGTCGTAAGAGGTATCAAAATGACCTAGCCGATCAGGCGGATGATGATACTCTAGGTCGGAGGCTCTGATGGAGGATCCGTCGATAATAATTGAATGATGCGCAGTTCCCCCGTTTAAATACCAATAAGCAAATTACTTACCAGCAGGGGCAGGCTACTCCACACTACGAGTGGATATTGGCAGCAAACGATAGGTATTCTTCACACCAATTGGCGGTCGACCCAACTGGGAACGTTATATTCAGCAACAATTCAGCTTCTGGCAATATAACTAAAAAGAATACTTTACAAGGAGTCTCCCAGTTTAAACTTGTATGTCAAAATACTCAGGGGTTTTCTTGTAAAGAATTAGAAATAGAATTATTTTTGGAAAAATATGAAATAGATTGTTTATGTGTTACTGAACACTGGCTTAAGAATTGCGAACTCATATTTGGTTTTGAAAACTATTATTTAGCTAGCAACTACTGCCGCAATTCTAAAGCCTGTGGTGGCTCCGCTATATTTTTAAAAAATAATATTAAATCAAAAATTCGTCATGATATTGTAAAGTTAAGCGTTGAGCAAGTCGTGGAATTATCCTGCATAGAGTTAAAAAACTATTTCTTAGTATGTGTGTATCGACCCCCTTATAACCAAAATTATGATAAATTCTAAAATGTAATGGAAGATGTATTAAGCAAAGTTTTCAGGAATAAAAAACGTATAATAATATGTGGAGACTTCAATGTGGATCTCCTACAAGACAGTTATCTTAAAACACGATTGATGAGTTTATTCCAATCGTTCAATTTAGAAAATTTATTCTTGGAACCGACTAGAATCAAAACATGTTTAGATAATGTATTTACTAATGCAGATTTTTCAAGTAAAAGTGTTATGAATAAACTAAAGTCTGATCACAGCGGCCTTTTTGTTAGCTTTCCTCTAGAGATACCAGAACCAAAAATTGTTATTAAAAAAAGGCATATTACTGCTAGTAAAGTAGAAAAATATATAAATATAATAAGCTCTAAGTTGCCTACATGTACAATTAATAAAAACCCAAATGCTAGCTATGATATTTTTTATAAAATTCTGATAAATGAGTTTAATAAAGTTTTTAATGTAAAAAATGTAACTATTACCAGTAAATTTAAGTTTTGTGAGTGGGCAACTCCAAGTATTTATAGATCGAGAGAAAAACTCTTCGATTTATATGATCAGAAAGCTTATAGTAATAATAATGAATTGAGGGAATATGTAAAAAAATACTCAAATATATTTAATAAAGTATGTAAAGAGGCTAAAGCCAGATACCTAGGCCGACGTATCCGAACATCCGATAATAAAGTTAAAACAGTGTGGAATATTATCAACACCCAAACAGGCCGAGGTAAACCATGTGATCAGGAGTTCTGTGTTCGATCTGATCAAGGTCTGACTACCTCTAATGAGAAAATCGCTTGTATTTTTGAAAAATATTTTACTGACATACCATCAAAAACAACTGAAAATTTAAACACATCGGTTGTAAAAGCTCAACACTTGTTACAACAAAATGTTGATAGTTGCGAAAATTTGTTTTGTTTTAAAGATGTCAGCCCTAAAGATATCGAAAAATGTTTTAAATCATTTAAATTAAAAAGTTCTGAGGACATTTGGGGTATGTCGGTGAAAGTTTGCCATAATTTTATTGTAACTTTGTCTCCATATTTAGCAGACATATTTAATGAATGTATAAGAAATAAAATATTTCCAAATCTCATGAAACATAGTAAAATTGTACCTCTTCTTAAATCCGGAGGAGATAAAATTAGTCCTGATGGTTATAGACCCATATCTATTCTGCCAGTTTTAAGTAAAATATTTGAAAAACTAATGTTCAATCAAATGCTTTTGCATTTCGCTTCTAACAAATTGTTTCATCCAAAACAATTTGGCTTTACAAAGGGCCGCTCTACCACCGATGCAGGCGTTGCCTTAATGAAACATATTTTTGATTCGTGGGAACGTAAAAATGACGCTATTGGTTTGTTTTGCGATCTTACGAAGGCATTTGATTGTGCAGATCATGAAATCCTTTTTATTAAATTAGAACATTATGGCATACAAGGTGACGCACTTAAATTAATAAAGTCTTACTTTTCGGATCGGATACAGAAAGTGCAAATCAATAATACAATATCACCTGGAACTCATGTAAAAATGGGTGTTCCGCAGGGTTCTATTTTGGGCCCATTTTTATTCTTGGTTTATATTAATGATTTGCCGTTCATGGTCGAGAAAATGTCCGAGATAGTGTTATTTGCTGATGATACTTCCTTAGTATTTGACGTTAAAAGAAATAATGAGAATATTGACGAGGTGAATAACACGGTTTCACAGATTCAAACATGGTTTGCTTCCAATAATCTTGTACTGAATGGCAAAAAAACTAAATGCATCAAATTTGTATTACCCAATGTTAAGAGCGTTGATAAAGAAATAATTTTAAATAATGAAAATATAGTTTATTCGGATGACACAGTTTTCTTAGGGATAACTCTAGACTCCAAGCTCCAATGGGGACCCCACATTAGCTCACTAGCTGGCAGGCTAAGTAGTGCTGCATATGCCGTTAGGAAAATAAGACATTTGACAGATGTACAGACAGCTCGATTAGTTTATTACAGCTATTTTCATAGTGTAATGTCTTACGGTATTTTACTCTGGGGCAGAGCGGCTGATGTTGGTTCCATATTTATTCTCCAAAAGAGAGCAATAAGAGCTATATACAATTTGAGATCCCGAGATTCCCTGAGGGAACTGTTTAAAACAATAAATATAATGACGCTGCCATGTCAATATATTTATGAAAATATTATGTATGTAAGAAAGAATCAGGCCTCTTTTGTGAAAAATTGTGACAGACATATTCGAAACCTGAGAGACAACAATAAAATTTCAGTACCAAAATACAGATTGTCAAAAGTAAATACATCTTTCATGGGGTTCTGCGTAAAAATGTATAATAAAATACCTGAGGACATTTTAAATTTATCAGAAACAAAATTCAAAGCAGTAGTTAAAAGAAATCTTAGTTCAAAAGCCTATTACAATGTTAATGATTACATTAATGATGAAGTGGCTTGGTGTCATCAGGGCTCTGTGCAGGATGATTCCGGGCTAACACCAAAATTGTAATGGACGTAATAAAAGATGTGTGTTGACGAGTTTCTTACGGGTTCTTCTCTCAACAAAACACCTTCCGAATCCGAAGTAAACTTAGTATTAAGTTGACTTTTGACGTTCAAAAAACAAAGATTTATCTTTTTACTTTGAAATAAATGATTATTTTATTTTATTTTATTTTATTTTAACACACACACACGTTCGGGTTAAAGGTTCTTGCACAGATATTAGCGTAACACAAATAGTACGAAAATAATAAAAAAGTTCTTGGGAAAACATTAAAGTTGCTCGCGGGCAATTTGAATCGCTGCATACGCACAGGACGCAGCCATTACACTCATCGCGGTAAACAAAACATTAGGCGTTTCTGATTGGTTGAGCGAGCAAATGAACATTTGACGTATATTTTGGCGGTAAAGTCGAATAAAGAACGTTGACGATACAAGGCCACAAAGGGTTTTGGGGTTTTTGAGTGCGATTGTTGAGTGATGAGATGAGGCTAGTAACTTATCACTAATCAGTCTTTTTATTTATTTATTTATTTATTTAATTGAAGAACATAAAACAGAATACAACCAATATTATACAAACATAATAATATGAACATAGAAAATAGAGCTAGATCATATTCCTAGGTATATGTCCCTAGCTTACACACAATATAATTATGATTATTTTGGAAAATTTACGCAATTAATATTATCCTTAAGTGAAGAACAGAAAAATGATTATAATAAACTAGCTGACGCCACAGACTTCGTAGTGTCAAAAGTGTAGACTTTCACGACTTCAAACTGAAATATTTAACTGACCCATTGTGGGTCTCTGTCATGAGATGAGAAAAAAGGTGTTTTTCATAGTGTCCTCACATTTTTTTCACTTTATAAATTTTAAGTTTATAAGTATAGTAGTTTCGGCTGAGCATTAGTTCTATGTCAGTCTGTCAGTTTAGCCATTTTTGAAGAAAATTTATTGATCTCTTAATTTTTCTGGGATAAAAATTGTCCTTTTGCGTTAACTGGGATCATTACCCAGCTTCCTGTAAATTTTATTTTAAATACGTTCTGTGAATTAGGTTTCATTTAGCTACAAACACACAAACATCTAAACTTTCACATTTATAATATTAATAGAATAAGGTTTAAACATTCTTTATAAATTTTTCTCGGAAAAAACATTGCCAAAATGCCACTTACACAATAGGTGAACAGGTTTTACCTTCAAAAGAATGTGTAAGGGATTTGGGCGTAATGGTCGATAATAAGCTAAACTTCCGGGAGCATCTTAATTATATTATCCAGAAGACTTCGCGTTTGGCTGGCTTCATAAATAGGCAAACTAAGGTACTGCAAAATTCTCGAGTCACCATATTAATTTATAAGGCCTTGGTTCGGAGTATCTTGGAGTTTAACAGTGTGGTATGGAACCCAGGGTACTCAGTTCACTCGAATCGGCTAGAAATTGTGCAAAAGAGGTTTCTCTACATGTTAAGCTTCAATGATCGCCTGTGTCATACCCTAACTTCTTATGATATTATAAACTACAAACACTTAAAAGTCGCAGGACCATATCAGATATTCGTTTTATCTACAAAACAATAAACGGCCAAATAGATTCTCCTGAACTATTAGAATCATTAAATTTTTCAATTCCACGATCCTGTAGTAGGCTTCAAAATAATAAAACCTTTCGTCTCCCGTCAGTAAGAACCAATCTAGGAACTCACTCCCCTATTTATCGCATGTGTTCGTCAACAAACTCAGTTCGATCTCTTTTAGATATATTTAATGATAGCTTGGCAGCCGTGAAACACTCATTATCAATTTATTATAGGTGCTCCATAATTATTATTATTTTTTATCTTCTTTTTCATGCCTTGTTGTCTGATTTTTATTTAAATTATTTAATTTTTTTAGTGGTTTTAATGTTTAATTTTTAATGTATTCTTTTTTATTCTTGTGTTTACAATCATAGGTCTAAGATAAAATATTTATTTATGTATTAACGAGCATGCAGTATCTACATCAAGTAGAGTGCAAAAGAAAAACATGTCAATATTGTTGTATTGTTACTTTCCTAATTATGTACTTAGTTTTTTAGATCAATAAAAAAAAAGCTTCTCGCGCGGGTGACCTCGCTCGCCGGCCAGTGCAGCGTCTTATCTAGCGCTTCTTTCACGCGTGTCAATTTTGATACGGAGTAATTTAAAAATTGTCTTATCTCCTAAGATTTTAATTTAAATTGAGAGATGTCAAGGACAAATTTGTTCGCAATTAAATACTCTTAATCAACAACATGTTCATTTGGATAAGCATTAATATTATGTTGATAAAACATTATGGCAAATAATTGGCAATAATGCATTAAATTCGACCAAATTTGTTTACCATAAAAATGGTTATAGTGAGCCAATCTTAAAAGGTAGACATATACTGTCGCGGACAGTTTTTTAGATCATTTAAAGAGAAATAATTCTTTAATACAATTTTTTGGGTAACCTAAACCGTTTACGCAGCACACACAACGGAAGCCTTAAAGTATGGATAATTATCCCCGTTTTTGCAACATTATTCGCTCATAGTTTGCTCCTGTGGGTCGTAGCGTGAAGATATATAGCCTAAAACCTTCCTCAATAAATGAACTATCCAACACAAAAATATTTTTTCAATTTGATTGGGCAGTTCCTGAGATCCTAGCGTCAAACAAACAAACTCTTCAGCTTTATTATATTAGTATAGATTTACTAGTTAATATAGAATTAAACATTGCTAGGTATATCATTCTGAGACTTAAATCTGTTGTAAAGCCTGAACCCAGCACGGAAAATTGAAAACCGCGAATTATAAATGTCAAAGTAAGACACCACTTTATCACTTTCTTATACACTACCATCTCTTAGCATAATATGTACGTCATGGTCAATGTCATTGTATAATTGACACATTCTTATAATGGAATTGTAATAAGATGTATTGTTTTTATACGTTTGCAATGTAAAAAGTCCGACGAGGGTTACCTATTATGTTAAATTTAATAAGCGAAAATAATTTTGGACAATCTAGCTGATTGTGTATAATTTTATGAAGGTATGTAAGATCCTGGAATTGCCTACGCATTTGAAGCGAGGTCACATTAAATTTCTTACACCTTTCATTATAACTAGTTAGTTTTCTAGCAAAGCCCAATCTATAGGCAACCGACGTTGCACTCTTTCTACGTTTTCAATATGTATAGAATAAAAAAGGAGACCATATAACCGAACCGTATTCCAAAATACTTCGCACTAAACTGTAGTATAACAGTAGTTATGATTTGTGATTTTTAGAGTCTTTGGTATTTCTAAGTATGAATCCTAGCATTTGATTTCCTTTGGTAATTATAGTGTGGTAGAAAAGATAGTTTTTCAATAAATATAATTCCAAGATCTTTTACAACTTCATATCTCTGTACAATCGAATTATCAATATCATAATCATGAGCTATTTTATTATATTTTCTAGTAAATGTTACAGTTGCACATTTTATAACATTTATATGCATTTTATTCAAATGGCACCATTCACTAACTTTGTTTAGGTCGTCTTGCAACATATAGCAATCATCAATGCAATTTATTGTTGAAAATATTTTAAGATCATCGGCATAAAGCAGAGATTCACAAGAAAGATATTCTACTAAATCATTGATAAATATTACAAACAACAGAGGGCCCAAATGTGATCCCTGTGGTACTCTTGAATGGATCATTTCTGGCGTAGATACAAATCCCTTGATGGCAACCAATTGACTACGGTTAGATAAATAAGATTGAATCCATCGTAAAAGATCACCATGTACCCCATAGGACGATAGTTCCTGAGTTAGTATAAAATGAACCACCTTATCGAATGCTTTTGAAAAGTCTGTGTAAATAGTGTCCACTTGCGACCCAGTTGCAAAAGCGTTACAAATATAATTTTTAAAGACCAAAAAATTGCCCACTGTAGATCTATGTTTAACAAAACCATGCTGATTTTCGTGTATAAAAGGCATTATATAAGTAAATAATTGATCATAAACCAAGCTTTCAAATACTTTTGCTATACAAGATAATATGCTTACTGGTCTATAGTTGCTGCACTCAGATTTATCACCAGATTTATGTATGGGAATAATAAAAGCACTTTTCCATATTTTGGGGAAGTAACCAAGACTTAAACTCTTGATGAGTAAGGTATGCAATGGATTACTCAATTCATTGATACAAGATTTCCAGAAAATGGCTGGTATACCATCAGGACCAGCTGCTTTATTTACTTCCAGACATATTTTTTTATCAAATCTTTTACAGTGATGACAACTTTAGAATAAATAGTATGGTACGGGAGTCAGCAGTATATTACAATCATATTTCCATACAAGTAACAAATTAAGCTAAGTATTTTGAATACTATTTCTGTTTTGTTTAAAATATTTATATCTAACATTTTTATTTTCTCATGTATTTTATTTTACTATGTTTTTATGTATTTCTGATTTACAATTAACCAAAATCGATTTTAAATTAGTAGTAGTGTCAGCTTAGAATAGCACTACTCTATTGATTACCATATTTCACATAGTGGCTATGGGTATGGTGACTTTTCTCTAATTTCTGGATAATTGGTTTAAAACCCTAAACCCTTTATTTCATCATCTATTCGCCTTTCTGAAAATGACTAAGGAATCGTGACTCCTAAAGCTACCCCATTTTGAGATTACAGCCATGAGCATATGAAAAAATAGGTCTTCTAAGTTTAGAAGTTCCAACCAATAGAACCTAACTGTTATGAATAATAACAGCAGTCGCCAAACTCACGATGAAATATGGCGAGCCTCCTATCATATTTATGAGGCTGGAAACCGGCTTAATCCGGATAATAGCCGGATATATGAGAAACATTAACTTGATCCGGAAGAGGTGGGCAAATGTGATAAACATAAATAACAATAACATTACTTTTGGTATTAGGGCTGTCGATGAGTATTTTAATTAAAGAATATACCTGTAAGTTTATATGGCTTTTTGTTTTAACTCATATACACTGCATATTTATGTTTATTTAGGTTACTTAGTCGACACTTGAAGGAGATTTATCTGAAAAAGTAAATAGGAGAATGAAAAAAAAAACTAACATTGAAAAAAAAAACTCCGTTATTATATTACTATGGGCTAAACTTTATAATACATATAAAACTTATAAAAAACGGAATCAGTTTTGCCAATGCCAGTGGTGCCAGCGAAATAGGTTTCTGTAGTGGTTATATTCTTTGTCTGCGAGCGTGAGTGGCCTCTGAGGCCTTTAGCCCGCAGGTGATCGGTTCGTCGGGATCCGAGAGAACGCTACGAGGGCGTCTCTCTCGAGTCCCGACGTCTACGAAATTGTGTATTCGAGTGAAGCTCGTAGTAGTGCAGTGGAACGATCGTGGATCTTACAAAAGTAACTACGAGAATTTTCATGTTTAAATACCTGTTCTTCTATACCTATTCGTGTGTACATTATATCCAAATGGGTGTGAAGTGTCGGCTTAAAATAGCGCCACTCCATTTCTAGTCCCGGGTGTCATAAAAGACGACTAAGGAATGGGGTTTTAGTGATTGTTGGGCAGCATCAATAATAATATATATTTTATTATCGTTTCTCCAGTCAACTTTAAAAAGCGGGTAAGGAGTTTTTATTTCTAAACTTTGGTTACTCATCTTTCGGATATGTAGTCGTAACTATATGAATGTTTGCGTATGAATTTTACCGTATCGTTATTTGTCTTTCATAAATTATACTATAGTAAGCTATGATGCAAGCTTAATTTACTTTAATTTTGTGAGTGACAACCCTACCGTAAGCCCCATAAAACTGAGTTGGCTTATGTTCTATAGAAATGCGGATTTTTGGCAACCGGCATCCTTATTCTGTCAAAAATAGAATTCTATGACAAATTCCCTTGAGTCACACTTAAGAGATCACTTAATTTTTTACGATGTCGTTGTTAACGGAAAGGTACAGATACATCCGCTATAAATTGTAATTTTACCATTCCTAGTATATGTGTACGATATGTATGTATTTTTTTTATACTCACGGCTATAATTCCCTGAAAGACGTAGCCAGAGCTAAGGAATTATAAATTCCTCAGCCACTTTTGAAGTTGAGTGGGGAAAAGGCGGTAAAATAAAGGTTTTTGGTGATGGGTTTCCAACCGTATCGCCCAAAAATCCAATAAAAACCCCAATACTCTTAGTCGCCTCTTACGACACCCGTGGGTAGGAAGGGGTAGCGACATTCTAAGCCAGCACTTCACGGCAAATAATCAAAACAATATATATTGAATAATCAAACTAATAAAATGTGTTCATTGCTTTAACAGAAAAGGGCACATATGCTGTTAACGCTGCAAAAAAACTTTACAGTAAGGCAGGTCATATCTGTAAATTTGCAATCCCAAAATGTTACTGCCACTTTATTGACAAACGTGACCCTCGTACATTTAAATAGCTAGGTTTCACAAAGCCTTGACACTGAAATTCTTCTTTTGGGTTAAAGGATTTAATCTTAACTTTAACTCAGACGTTCACGTCTTAATACTTCTGATCATCATGTGAAACTGTCACCTTTTGTTCGGAGTACCCACGTTTCACTAGGACAGTGTAATGACGTGATAGGGGGCAGGCCTACGCCGTTTTGTACGAATACACTGTCACATGACAAATTACAACTTAGCCATGTAGGATTCCTCATGATGTTTTCCCTCACTGTTAATAACCATGATAAACTAACCACACATATGACTTCAAAAAAGACAAATTTTTGTAGGCCGACCCGTGATTTGGACCCTCATCCTCTGCACGAAAAGCTGTGTTCTACCCATTGAGCTATCATGCACTGAGTCAACAAAAAGGACTTATTTCTCAGAATAAGCCCTTTCCTTAAGCCGGCAATCCTTAAGGTCACTTCTTGTCTTTGGCATCCGGTCGAAAACAGCAACTTGGGTCGTGTTCAGAATTAAACACATGACGCTATGTTTAATTCAAATGTTTTAGACCGGAGACTTAGTAGTTGTTTTGTTAAATGGGACTTTTGAAGAGATCAATGTTTGCTTAGTTTTGGTGGAGCTTATTTGTAAATGTTACTGGTGAGAGGTTCAAGTTATTATTAAGTTAACTAATATGTTTAATCAGAATGTCTTATGAACAATTAAAGAGGTTTTTTGGAACTCATTCCCTAAGAGATTGAAATATATTATACAGATTTTTGATCTATAAATACAAAATTTTAAAACTGACGCGATTGACTAATATAACAACTATAAAAAGGAATGTATGAATTTCATCCGTCAATCAATCATGAGAATATACTAACGGCTATAAATACCAAAAAAGGGTAGCCACAGCTCCAGAGATAGTAATTCTTTATCCACTTTTGGAAGTTGAATGGGGTCCGTCCAACCGTCCAACTGCATCGCCCAATAATCACTTAAAAAGTCTCAATGTTCTTTATATCTATTACAACGCCCACGGGAATATAAATACAAAAAAACAGAAGTTAGTGTAGTTAGAAAGTATTTTGGTATTTTGGATGTAAACTGGATGCAAAAAATGTAGTCCACGCGGACGTAGTCGCGGGCAAAAAGCTAGTCCTACTACTATTATAAAGGCGAAAGTTTGTAAGTATGGATGTTCGTTACTCTTTCACGTAAAAACTACTGAATGGATTTTAATGAAACTTTACCACAATATAGCTTTTACATCAGAATAACACATAGGCTATAGCTTATACATCAGAATAACACATAGGCTACAATTTTTGAGGTTCTTAATGTGAGGTCGTAAAAAAAACACATTTTTTGCTCTCACAAACAATTTACTACAGTATTGTACAACTTAAAAAGGTCTACAAAAAAGTCCGTGATGGTATATGTTTATCTCTTAGGAATGACCCACTGTTAATAACCATGATAAACTAACCACACATATGACTTCAAAAAAGACAATTTTTTGTAGGCCGACCCGTGATTTGGACCCTCATCCTCTGCACGAAAAGCGGTGTTCTACCCATTGAGCTATCATGCACTGAGTCAACAAAAAGGACTTATTTCTCAGAATAAGCCCTTTCCTTAAGCCGGCAATCCTTAAGGTCACTTCTTGTCTTTGGCATCCGGTCGAAAACAGCAACTTGGGTCGTGTTCAGAATTAAACACATGACGCTATGTTTAATTCAAATGTTTTAGACCGGAGACTTAGTAGTTGTTTTGTTAAATGGGACTTTTGAAGAGATCAATGTTCGCTTAGTTTTGGTGGAGCTTATTTGTAAATGTTACTGGTGAGAGGTTCAAGTTAATGTATTAAGTTAACTAATATGTTTAATCAGAATGTTTTGTTAATGAAAACCTTATGTGGGGATTATTTCTAATTGTGGGGCGTTGACTGGGAGGTCGCGGGTTCGAGTCCTACTGCTGTAGAAATAATTTTTCTTTCCTTGTTTAAAATATATACATACATATCATACATATATGTGATAGCCCAATGGGTAGAACACTCGGTTATCGTGCAAACGACTAGTGTTCAAATCCTGGGTATGGCCTACACCAATTTGTCTTTTGTAAAGATTGTTGTAGCTGAGTATATACTCACGGCTATAAATCCCTAGATGGGGTAGCTAGAACTAAGGAATAAGAAATTACTCAGTAGCTTTTGGAAAGTTAAGTGGGGATGAGGTGGTAAAATAAAGGTTGTTGGTGATGGGTCTCCAACCGCATCGCCCAAAAATCCCTTTAAAATACCGTTAGTCGCCTCTTACGGACACCCACCGGAAGAAATGGGGTAGTGCTATTCTAAGCCGACACAACACAGCTGGAATTACAATTAGAAGTTAGCAGTTTAATATTTTAATGCAACAAAGACAGACCACATGCACCAATAAGTTTCGTGAAGATCATGTGAAGACGATGGATGATGTCACCTTAAGAACAGTTGTTGGGGAGATAAGTAGCCAATATCTAGCAGTAACAGAAGAATTCTGTTGGCTGTATAAAAAGAGTATGTTTTTTACTTTGTCATTTATTTGTTTTAATTTACCATAGCTGTAGACGGTGAGATTGCCGTGTAAGCTCAATGATAATATATGAATTAGCTCTATAAAATATTTTACTGTAGCAACTATGGCCAAGGGCCTTAAAACGTTATTATTGAGACATACGATTGTGAAACCGCCAATTCTTATTATTGAATTATTTTCTCCTCTTCCAATATAAACAAAAAAACTTTAAATATAAAATCTTAAAATTTCTACGAGTATGTGTCGTGGCAATATAATAAACAAATATGTATACCAACTGTTCATAAAAACATTTCCAAAGAAGGCTTTTATGTTAGTCGGTCCGTTTACTTAGAACCTTTTTTGTCAAACGAGTTTTATTACTACTTTTATTAGTTTTTCACGGAACCTCCGAAGACACAGCCCGAATTCAAGATTAAAAAGGAATTAAGTCTGCTTCTTTGAATAAACATCCTTTCATCTTTATATAGCGGATATATATATTACGAGAATTTATATATAGATTAGAGCCATTGTTGATATTATTGGATGTTACGAGACCTCATAGAAAACGTTTGAAATAAAAATTGTTAAGATAGAACGAACGTGTTATCTGTCATCTTAAACCTCTGCCTAGCTTTATAGAACATATAGAGGACTAAATTAAACAGATGGAATCCAAACGTTGTTCAGTACATAAATAGCTAAATAAATTTTGTTAAAAACCACATACATACATATACTTACGGCTATGAATCCCTTGAAGGGGTAACCAGAGCTAGGGAATCAGAAATTCCTCAGCCACTTTTGTAAGTTACGTGGGGAAAAGATGGTGAAATAAAGGTTTTTGGTGATGGGTCTCCAACCGCATCGCCCAAAAATCCCTTAAAAACCCCAATACCGTTAGTCGCCTCTTACGTACACCCACCGGAAGAAATGGGGTCGTGTTATTCTATGCCGACACTACACGGCAACAAACTTAAAAACCAATTGTCAAAATACGTTATCCTCGGCTATACCCCAATTGATTGGTCATACGTTAGCTTCGTTAAAGACAATGGCAGTGTGACAAAGACTGCATCACATACGGATACTCCTTCGTTTTTTCTCTATTTAGATAAGTTCTGTATGTCTGTACATTACCATACTTACTTACTTACTACGCTGGCTCGATGACCCAAAGTGAGTCTTGGCCTCCGATACGAGATTTCGCCATTTGTCTCGGTCTAGTGTGGTTTCTCGCCAACCATAAGAGGAAGGCAAAAATAATGATTCTTGTGGTACATCAGCATCATCAGCTCACATATGTCATCTACTGGGTAAAGGTTATCGACATTCATATATATTTATATATTTCAAGTCTAGACGATTATGTAATCTAGGAGCTTGGCACACTCTCAAGACATCAAATTAACATATTGAAGTGAAATTCGATTAATTGAATGGACACAACTACATAAGCATTAAATTGCGTTACGGGATTTGTTGAAGAACTTGGCTAACAACATACACCTATACTCACGGCCATAAATACCAAAAAGGGGTAGCCAAAGCTTCAGAGCTAGAAACTCCTCAGTCACATCTGGAGGTTAATAGGGGAGAAGATGGTAGAAATAAAGTATTATTGGTGATGGGTCTCCAACCGCATTGCCCAAAAACTTAAGAAGATACTCCATACCCTTAGTCGCCTCTTATAACACCCATAGGTAGAAAGGGGTAATAACATACTAAGCCGGCAAACTTTATAGAATCTACTTTATAGAGTCTACGTTGCAATATTTCACTAAGCTGGCCTAAGTGCTGAAACCTGTTGCGATTACCTACTTATTATGCCACTTATGTCAAATTTTAACACAAAACGAACTTTAAATGCCAAATTTCTTGTTTCTTTAACATGGTACCACTTTTAGAATATCTTATGACCAACAAATAATATATCACCAAAAACAATTCAAAAAGCGCGGGATTAAAATAAAATCCATAAAAAAATGTGCCGGAATTAAGAAATTCCTTCTTTTCGGAAAGTTGATAGATAAAATGTTACTTTCTAAATCAATTACTTTTTTTGCAAAAAACCTAGTAAGATGTTAACATATTTTCATTGTTGTCTAATTATTCGTGCTTGCGAAATTCCTAGGCTTTTTGTAAAAAACCTAGAAATCAAATCATTGTACGACATATATTACATATATTGCCGTGTAGTGTCGGCTTAGAATAGCACTACCCCGTTTCTACCAAGGGTGTACGTAAGAGGCAACTAACGGTATTTAGGGATTTTTGGGCGATGCGGTTGGAGACCCATCACCCAAACAACCTTTACTTTTACCATCTTTTCCCCACTCAAACTTCCAAAAATGGCTGTGGAATTTCTAATTCCTTAGCTCTGGCTACCTCTTCTAGGGATTTATAGCCGTGAGTGTATGTATGTATGTAAGTACGTTTAAGTTAAAAAATGTGCTGGTTTGTCTGTTAGCATTTGTCGCCTCAAATTTGACTACATAAATAAGTTTTCACATATATTCGATTGATTTGATTAAAATATGAGATGACATTAAACAAATGACTAATGAAATAAATGTATTTAAGTAACACAGTGACAACGATTGTATGTATTATATAAGTGACCAAGACATAATGTTATTGACATTGGTAAAACCCTATGATATATGAGTGTTTGTTTACCCTATATGTGGTTTCAACCATAGTTACGTGTCTCTTCTTCCTAATAATAAAAGTTCTCGATTCGGCAGAAATCTGCGGACACAAGTCATAAAAGTTATTTGTTCGGAGAGAAATAGCTCTCTTCAGACACAAAGAAAAGTGTTCACTAACGCTACTACAACCCGACCGAAAATTGTTTAATTGGATTATGAAATAAGTATACGGGGAACCTACAATGAACTTAACCACTTTTGAAAGGGGAGAAGACAATTACGTTTGAAAACAATGAAAGGTTGGCATCGACGTCATTCTAAACACAATATATCTCGATTCCGGTATTTTTCGAAATTAAATTAAACTTGAGAAATGTGCTATTACTTACTAACTTTGCATTCTGAGGCTTAAACAGAATATTAATTTATGCGTAAGTATAGCACAATATATCTATAATAATATTAGTTTAAAATAGTTAAAATAAAAGTTATAAACATATTCTCAAACCTACCAAATGAATACGCAAAATTTATACAATATACTTTCAATTATCTTTATTCATACATATTCGCATAGTTGAATGTGAAACAGAAGGAATAGTGCTTCCTTTTATTCTAAACTAACACAAAAGCAAAAAAAAAATCGCAAAAAGACTGTGATGCCCGAGATTCGAACCTGGGTCTTCCGTTCGAATAGTATTAGCCGAACGGTATACCGCTACGCCACATTTAGTGTTGACTTCAAAATTTTAATAAGCTATATATCTAGTAGTCATACTATTGACAAACAATTAAATGGACATTTATTTTGATGAAAATGGATGAACCCTCATTTTTTCCAAAAATACTATAAATAAAGAGTCTGATAAAGTCGTTCGAAAAAATGAATCGTGTAAGTATGGGGAGCCATATAAAAGTTATGTTTTTTTTATGTTCCTGTAGGAACCCTTGCGAAATACGGGATAAATGATATCCTATATGTTGGGTAGGTGTATAAGCTACATTCATACCAAATTTGATCAAGATCCGTTTGGTAGAATTAACGTGATGACCGGACATATAGACAGAGAGACAGACATAATTTTTTTTCGAAAAGCACAAATTTGGCTTCAGTATTGAAAATTAAACATATTCCACTGGTTTTTTTTTTTTCTTCAATGTACAGTTTTGATCTCGGTACAGTCTTATTATATTAATAGATTATTCCGAACAATATTTACTGGGACGGGATATATATTAAATCCATGACCGTTATTTGAAGCTTACTAGCTTTGAGATAGGCCCTATCTGTTTTCCGGAAGTATGTCCCTCTCTTTCTAACGCATCGTGCCTTTCATTCACACAATTTCCCCCACTACCACCAGCAAGGCGCGAGCTTGCGAGCTACGCGCCATCCTTCATTGGCGTTCTGTTTTCCGAAACGGAAGGTTGTGTGTTTCAAATTTATCGGATTTCACTAATTCGAATATTCTATTATTTTCTTTTTTACTGAAATTCATTTAACGGTGTTACCGTTCGTTTTGATTTTGAAGTATTTTATTTGAATACGTATTTTAATACGTACGTAATAATTCTTATTTGCAACTACGAAGAGTTGACTTAAATTAGTGTTATTGTAGACTACCCACGTAGTGTTTTTCTATTAATTTTTGTTGACAAAATCATGTAGTGTGACTGTTTAGGTTATAAGGTTATTTTCAGAAAACAATATATCACAAAATGTGGCGGGACCGTCTAAGACACGAGCACAGCCCTCGCATACGCGCAAGCGTCGGGCAAGTGTCGATAGTAGTATTAGTAGTAGTAGTTCGAGCTCTTTAAGCTCTTCAGAGTCATCGGATTCTGATCGTGGCAAAAAGAAACATTCGAAGTCAAGGTATAAGGCGTCGTCGTAATAATAAACATTTCGAAATTTTAAATAATCAGGGGGGGACGAATCTGATAATGCCGATGGCTATAAGGATAATTTTCTTGACGACAGTATTACCGAAGTTATGTACAGAGAAAACGATATTTCTAGTGTAGCTCCAATGTCTCACGAAAACCAGGCGCAGTTTAAATTTGATTTGGAAATTAAACTTAAAGAACCAACTGTGCCAAAGGCACCTGAAAACTATTTTAAAAACATTAAATGAAACTAGGTTAGGTATGTAGAAGTACAAAAACAATATAGTTATACGCCTGGATTTGTAGACTTAGAATGTAACGAAGAGGTTAAGACGTACGATCAGTCGAAACATTTGGTTTATGCCGACAAAGCTTACGCAGCTATTACTTTATGCGCTTAGGCAAAGAGAGACGTTATCTGCGTCACTGATCGAACCCGTTGGGTGGGCTCGCCAGGAGCCTACTTTCTCGCCCGATTCGCTACATGAAAAAGTTTTAGAGTTATTTTCCAAAGGAGAATACAATACAGTGTCTTCGGATTTACTGCAGCCTTTCTGTGGACACAGAGCTGAAGTCATACAGATGCGGCGTGATGGGATTGCAAAACACGTTCGCGACCCGTCTCCGCAAAATCCCCCCATCAGATCGTCATCTGTTTGGCGCGGAAACCTTCACTTCCGCTCCTGAGAAGTATGGGGGAGTAAAGAAAACATTTTTACCCTCGAACTGGCCAAGTAGGAGTTCTGCTTCGAAATCAGGAGGTAAGGCATTACGCCATCCCTCGCAGGGATTGGTTAGACTCTCGGGACCCTCGCAGGGGACCAATAGAGCCGTTGGTGTTGCTGGGCCATCACATTACCAGCCCCCGCAGGGCTCATTCTACTATCAACCCCCGCAGGGCTCATTCTACTATCAACCCCCGCAGGGCTTTAATTACCACCAGCCTCCACAAGGCAGTAACGGCTGGATATCGCAAGGGCGGAATCTCCAAACAGCCGAGCGTCGCTCCGCAGGTTATCCTAAATATTCATTTTGTTTCTACGGAAATAATCATGACAGATCCAACCAAGGTAAGTCCAACCGGAAATCGAGTGGAGGTCCTACCGATTACAACCCGCCATCTAAAAAACGAAAGTTCTGACTCGCAAGTATTCGAGACAGAGAGCTTAGCTTTGTATTATCATCGTTGGGCAAATCTAGGGGCCCCGAAACCTCTTCTACATATAATAAAAGGGTATCGCATACCATTCGTTCGGAAACCACTATTGGTCTTGGCTCATCCCTTAAACAATCTTATTACTGTAGCGACCCTTGGTCTCTACAAGAAGGTGTGGGTGACCCCAAATGAAATGCGTGTTCACTTAATGCATATTTATTAATCTTGTAAAATACATGTCTAGATAACAGTGCAGTACGTCGCTGACTGACTAACCAGCTTACTTAAAAGTGCTGACAATCAATATGATACATTGTTATAATATGGTTTACATGTGTGGAGGTGGACCACCTACATACTCCCCTCTTAAAAAAAAAAAAAATTTGAAACAAGTTTACTCAATACAAGAAAAGAAGTAGATACCTGTCTACCTACCTACGCTGTATAAGCTAAAAGTTAAATGTTACAATTTCTTATCTTACGCTACATTGAATACCTTCTTGTAGAGACCAAGGGTCGCTACATTACCAAAACTTCTGACTCGATGACCGCCATCATACAAACAATGAAAAATCAGGGTGTACTGGGGGTGGCACGGCCATATCCGAGTTTCCTCTCAACAATGTTTCTGGTACCCAAAGGCGATGGTTCCGATCGTCCAATTTTTAATTTTAAGGCTCTCAACGAGTACCTTGCCACGGAAAAAATTCAACCCGATAAACATGTTCCGTGTGCCGGGGTTTCTTTAGCCGAACGATTGGCTTTGCAAAGTCGACATTTCCCAAAGTACAGCTCCAAGGGTATTCACGTCTTAGACAAATTGTATCGCGGAGACACTAAGAGACCAAGGTATTCGTCTAATTGTATTTTGCGACGATTACCTGATTGCCCACCAGGACAGAGTTGTGTTGCAGGACCACTGTCATACTCTGTTGACCCGCCTTCAATACCTCGGCTGGCAAATCAATGTCAAAAAAAAAAAAAAAAAGAAAAAAAAAAAAAAAAACTCTCATGAGTCCGCAGAAAGTGTTAGAGTTCCTAGGTATTATGTGGAATCCCTGGACCAACACGAAATGCCTCCCAGGAAACAAAGTGACAACCATAGTTACAAAATATCGAAATTGAGCGCTCAAGGCAGGTTATGCGTGAGAGATCTACAGAGTTTAATAGGCCTGTTGAACTTTGCGTCGTTTGTTGCTCCCAGAGGCAGACTGCATCTTCGTGCCTCTCTCAGATTTCTCAAAATAATATTAAAAGCACCGCCCAGGCGGATGGTGTGCATACCAAGCGATGTGCTACGGGAACTAACGTGGTGGTCTCAGAACTGTCATCAGACAACGTGCATTCATTTTCCCCCAGCAACCCACTTTGAGACAACAGATGCCTCCGAAGTTGCCTGGGGGGCGCAGGTCAATGACTTGTCACTAACGGGACAGTGGGACGATGCAGAACAACACCTACACTGCAACATGAAAGAAATGCTGGCTGTAGTAAAAGTTCTCGAAAGTCACGGTCCCCTTCTTGCTCGGACAACAACGCTTCTTCAATGCTACAACAAAACCGTAGTGGCGTATTTGCGAAACGAGGGGGGGACGAAATCACTATCATTAATGGAGACAACATACAGGGTTTTTAAAATGTTAGATCATTTTCAAATACATTTGATAGTTTATTACATACCTGGCATATTCAACAGTATAGCCGATCACCTGTCAAAACACAAGGGCCCATCAGAGTGGCATCCTCGTTCGACACTAAAATATTTCTCAAATTTGGCATACCAGCAGTAGACCTACTAGCGTCGAGCCGAGCCCATGTGGTATCCAATTATGTGTCTCTAGGTCTGAACGATTGCCAGACGGTGTTTCACGACGCATTCTCCCGTCAGTGGGACTTTCACTTGGCGTGGATATTTCCACCACCGTATCTAATTCCGAGGGTGTTGGCTCATCTTAACTCGGCTCGCGGAACGTATCTGGTCGTGGTCCCACGTTGGAATCGAGTGTAGTGGAGAGCAGACCTGAAGAGCCGTGCAGTAGCAGCTCCGTACTCAATAAAGAATCTGAATCCCCTGATCCTGACCCTGTCTAATCGATACAGCAATGGGCCTACCTCCACCTAAGTTTGCAGGAAAAGACTTTAGAGGTAAGGAAGTGTGGAGGTGGTCAAAGAAGCTAGGTGATTGGTCTCAAACCCAATAAGAGTTACTCCAAGGGTCTCGGAGACCTTCAACGTGCAAAGTTTACACTGTAGCTTGGAAGAGATGAGTGAGGTGGGCATGCAAGCACAAACATGATCCCCTACGCCCAAATGGGTCTATGCTTGCAAGGTGTCTAGCAGACCTCCATATCGTAGATAAATTGTCCTATAACACTATACTGTTACACAAGTCAGTCGTCTCTACATTAAGTAATTTTGATGATAGCGAAAGGCTTAGCTCACATCTATTAGTGAAGCATATTTTAAAATCAATAGCATTGAGTAGTCCAGTGGCTCGTAAAAACAACATTTGGGATATGGATAAGCTGCCCTTAGTATATCTATAGACGAGAATAGCGCTTGCCGTCTCCCGTCATAGTGCTACGCTATTGCTTTTGTGTTCCGGTAGACGAGTACATGATCTAACCTTACTTGCGGTCGATTCAGACCATTTAGTTGTAGAAAGCGATACTTTAACTTTGTGACCTCTTTTTGGCTCAAAAAGAGATACTATTAACCACAGACAGTCTGATTGGAAGCTTTTGCCTAATTCTGATAATAAAAACTTAGACCCTGTATTCTGGGTTAAAACATTAGTTCATAAACTCAGGGATAAACACTCAATTCATGGCTGCGATAACCTCTTTCTTACACTAAGAGGTCAATTAAAAGGGGCTAGCCGCCCTATAATAGCTGGCTGGGTAAAATCTGCGTTATCAGAGGCTGGCATTAGTGCTGGCAGTGCACGATCGGCAGTAGCATCTAAGAACTGGTCTAATAACTTGCCTTTGGACGAAATTCTTTCGAAAGGCAATTAGCGTTCAGCAAATACCTTTACTCGCTTCTACAGAATCTACTGTAAAGACCAGAAGGGCAAGCACGACCGCTACTTTATCGACACGATAACGGTTAGAATGAGATGGCAGTATACGATACTAAGTAAGTGCGTAAGAGATGGCTGCTTTATCCCACGCGATAACTAGTTTAAACACCGCTCGTTCTAGCCGGGCTACAGTCTTACAAGTGGTTTTATTACTGTGGATTAGTTTGTAATGATCGTAAACAGTGTTTATTAATAATGTAACTATCATTTGTTTAACTGATAAGTTGATTATTTTAGATAGAAGTCTAATTAAGAGACAATGATTTATATTATTTGGTGGAAGACAATAAATTAATGTAGTTTCTAAAGTTAACATCCTTGTTTTCTTGTGTACCATTTATTTACCGTATCTAGGGTCTACATAATGTTATGTGCCTTCATTTCAATTCCGATAACTATTGATGTTACTACATGTAATTTTAAACAGGTCATCTCGTGTCGTTGCACTCACATGGGTATTATCATAGCTCACATTGGCGTTCCCTACCACCAGGCGATAACAAACACGTCTCAAAGCTAGTAAGCTTCAAATAACGGTCATGGATTTAATAGACGCGTTTTTCCTGAAATAAAAACGCATATTAAATACTTACCTTATTTGAAGCTTACGCAGTAATCTCTGCCTGGTGCTTTGAACTCAATGAAGGATGGCGCGTAGCTCGCAAGCTCGCGCCTTGCTGGTGGTAGTGGGGGAAATTGTGTGAATGAAAGGCACGATGCGTTAGAAAGAGAGGGACATACTTCCGGAAAACAGATAGGGCCTATCTCAAAGCTAGTAAGCTTCAAATAAGGTAAGTATTTAATATGCGTTTTTATTTCAGGAAAAACGCGTCTATTAATTTAAAGGTTTAAATTTTATGAAGTCAATAGGATTTATCGAGTAAAGTAGTGCAAATTTTTCGGAAATACTTATTTTCTTTTTTCTCAGTAAAATCCTTCATTAGATTCAAGCATTCATATCAAAATCAACACAAATAAAGCGTCAAAAAAAGGAATTTTCCCTTAGTTCCAGATAATAATCAATTTAAAATACAACGGAGGTAATGTTTCAGTAAGTAGAAAAAACAATTTACTTTATCCTCATCCATTGCATTATCTTCACTGTGTAATGACGACTATAAATTACGATCAAACTTCGGGTCACTAGCAAAAAAAATACAAAAGCGTGTATATTTTAATTCACAGTTGCCATAAATTTTATCAACGTGAACGTTCCTGTTGCGCGGATAAAACAAGATGGCGCCCAAATCCCAAATTCTGCTTAAATTTTCTTAGCAATAAAGTATAATTTGGCGTGCGGTAGAACGATGTAATTTGGACCGTAACTTATGCAGGTGTCTCCTAAATTAACTGCTTTAAAAGGTTTCTGAAAATATTCGTAAGCCCTTAAAAGGTTTAAGTGGATTTTGTGTTCATGTATGAATAATTTGGTTATCTAAACCTTTCGTACGAGGCATTGTTTTAATGTGGCCCTAAATTAGTTTCGAATGGGATAATTTTATTGAGTAATAACTTCGTTTAACCTTTCAGGAGAATTTTATTTTATAAAATTAAAAATAATAATATATTTGAATGGGCATATATTTTATCGGGGTAAGCAGAGATTTGTTTCCAGTGGTCTTAATATTTGCAAAATTCCATTGGACCACGTGGTGGCCACTTTGTTATTGACTGGTTGATGTTATTTTTGCTGGTCATAAGTTTTGTTTTACTTTCTAACAGTTTATTTTGAATTTATACATTCTAATTTGACGAGTATCTATCACAAATTTTTCATTGGCAATTTTATTGCCAAACTTAGTACAAAAAAAAAAACAAATTAAATAGTACATACATACATACACATACTCACGGCTATAAATCAGAGCCAGAGCTTTAGAATGAGAAATTCCTCGGCCACTTTTGTAAGTTGATTAGGGAAGAGATGGTAATAATAAATAAATGTTTTTGGTGACGGGTCTCTAACCACATCGCCCAGAAATCACTTAAGATGCCCCTATACCCTTAGTCGCCTTTTACGATCCACCACGGGTAGAAATGGGGTAGTGTTATTCTTAGCCGACACTACACGGCAATTTAAATAGCTGTGTAGTATAAGCTTTAAATTGCACAAACCTATTTCTTGAATAGCACAATCCTAGAACCGATTATCTTCCTAAAGAGGGTGATAAATTTAAAATACTCTAGCTACCCCTTTTTCCAAAAAAATGCCCGTCGGTATTGTACAGTATTGATGGATGTAAACGAAGCTAGAGAGGTTTGTCAAACAAAGTGGCGATCGACAGTCTCTGCCTACCCCAATGGGAGCTATTGACTTGAGTGTATGTATGTTTGTATAGTAGTTATAGTTATAGTTTAATGGCAGCATTTTATAATACAGTCTTCCAAATATGTTTCTACGAATCTTCAAATTCGTTTTCGTCGCTCATGCAAGTTACGAGTAATTTGGGGTATGTTTCATAAATCATACGTCGACCCTTATCATATTATGCGATGTCACATTACAACGCTTTACATAGGTCTCCACTCAAATAGATATGGGGTGTTCTGCTAATAATTTTCTCAAACTTCCTTGGCTACTAAGTATAACATCCTATCAAATTTTATTTATATTTTAATTTTTTACCTTAACCTTTAACTGCGGTGGGTTTTATTTACGGGGGGGGGGGGGTAAAAATACAAATTGAATTTGTACGAACGATGATAAAAGTTCAAATGATGTTGCAGGTTTAATTCTGTTAATAATAACTCTGGGTTTCAGGGGGCACCTAATTCCGTCGGACTCGACCACTGCCACGGTATTCGTAAGTCCGCCAACCCTCATTAGGCTATCGTGGTTGACTAAGCTAAGTGGTGGGCTAAGCCACCCTATTGAGGGAAGCCTTAAGTCTTTAGGAGAGAATATATAAGCTGTTATGATACGTGAAACTGTGGACATGACACAAACTCACAAGTTATTTTCAGTTTTTAATCTAGCCCTCACTGAATAGCTACAGCCATTGTTAAATAAGTGATTTCTATTAAATGTGAATTCAAACATTTAAATTATAAACATAGATTTCTTCAGGGCTATAAATATTATACTTTAGGAAGTTTAGTAAGAAAAAGATTATAAAATAAACGAGCGTTGGTACTGGATCCAGCCACATCCCCCTACAATCACTTTAAATCCATATCCAAAAAACTTAACTTTACTGATTCAAAATAAAATTACCTCAGTCTCTTCTACAAGTCAAGAGACAAACAGATATCATTGAATAATGGGTCCTGACTGAAACACAACAATAAGCTGAGGCAGGACCATTTCACATTTGTTAAATTTATATATTTCTTTATTGCTTGTTTGTACGGCTTATTTTAGTTTCAGTGTTTAAGTAAACTCAAATGTGAAAAAATGACTCTTCTTTCTTAGATCATTAGTTTGTGGAGAATTCTAAGCATTACCCAAATTATATAGTTTTATTAGACCCTTTGACTTATGAAATACATACATATACTCACGGTTATATTTCCCTAAAAGGGGTAGCCAGAGCTAAGGAATTATAAATTCCTCAGCCACTTTTGGAAGTTGACTGGGGAAAAGATGGTAAAAATAAAGGTTTTTAGTGATGGGTTTCCAACCGCATCGCCCGAAAATTCCTGAAGGCCCCAATACCGTAAGTCGCCTCTTACGCACACCCACCGGAAGAAATGGGGTAGTGCTATTCTAAGACGGCACTACACAGTGACTTATGACACCTTTTTTAAATACAGGGTATGTTATGTCTAAAATAACATTGTCCCCAATAAAAAGCAATATTTCAAGCGAACTAGTCCACCTTCACAGGAATGCCACTCGGTCTCGTGAAAGCAATTTTGACTGGATGCCGTCCTGACGCGATCCTATAAATTTACAGCATGTCGGACCCTTTCTCGAATATATAAATAAATGCATGGTCCAAGGTTAGGGAATTCTTAACAAGATAATATATTGCTGTATCCGTGTAGTGCCGGCTTAGAATAACACTACCTCATTTCTTCCGGTGGGTGTAGGCGACTAACGGTATTGGGGCTATTAAGGGGTTTCTGGGCGATGAGGTTGGACACCCATCACCAACAACCTTTATTTTAACATCTATTCCCACTTAACTTTCCAAAAGTGACTGAGGAATTTCTAATTCCTTAGCTCTGGCTATACCATCTAGGGATTTATAGCCGTGAGTATATGTATGTATAATAAATAAATTATATGTGAAAGAGCCGTTAGTCGTTAATTTTTTCGTTCGTATACTTTTTTTAATTTAACAACTGATAAGCGCATGTAAAGCTGGATGTTTCTTGTATTAGATTAATTTGCTTATTGTAATTGTAATTGTCATTGTGCTAAATTACGTTTATAACATTGTGACATGTGGTTTTGTTGGTAAAATTTATGCGTAATCAATTAGTTATGTATGGTCAAATGTCATTTACATTATATTATATCAACGTAAGGATTGTCAGAGAAACGATTTATTGGTGATGAGTCTCCAAGTTGTATTCTAACGTGACACAAGTCAGCTATAATTATGAATAACTGCTAAACAGCGATATCCCTGTCTCCTATAACGTGATTTCACTACCTTAGCAAAACGTGGGCACTCTAAATACCAGATGACAATGTCACGTGATGTTCAAAAGTATTAGTATCTCTGCCACCCTTTCAGGATGACACGGCGTGAATGTTTGAGTTTGAGAGATATATATCCAATCAAAAACGCTACGCCGCGTGTTTAGATATATGTATCCAACTCTTATAACTTGTTCCACACACGTATCGAGTCATCGCTCTAGGCGGCCGTTTATATCGCGGCAGGAGTGCCAGCCAACCGCCATATTGAATTGTTACACTTCATTTATTGCGAAAAATTTACAATAGCTAGATTATACATACATTACATTGTTAATTAATTGTGTTTAGTCTGACAAAAGAAAGCGCCGGAAAACCAACAGTAATTGCTTATTTTCCCAACACGGACAGGGGTGAAAAAAATAGTCAACACGGCACAGAAAATAAAATTATTTGTCATATAAAAGTTCACATTTACATGTAAACAATTTGCTTTAACAATAAAACAGTCATTTAGGGTTAGGTGATGTCATATTATTTGCCGTGTAGTGCCGGCTTAAGCGCAATACACACTGAGCCCGCCGGGCCGCCGACATATGGGATTTATAACCGTGAGTATACGTACATATATTCACGGCTATAAATCCCTAAAAGGGGTAGCCAGAGCTACATTTGGAAGTTGATAGGGTACAAGAGACAAAAAAAGTATCATTGTGATGGGTCTCCAACCGCATCGTCCAGAAACCACTTGAAAAAATCCCCATACTCTTAGTTACCTCTTAAGTCACCCGTGGGTAGAAAGGGGTAGTCACATTCTAAGCCGGCACGACAAGGTAACACATAAATTACATATAAAAGTAGGTAAACATTCGACCGTAACAATCCATAGAATATTTTATTGCAAATCGAATTTACCACTTTCTGCATACCGAGAGCTATATTTAAATCTCACCAAATCGTAGCCTTTTTATGGTTGTTTGTCCGTTTTTGACGTTTAGGAAATTGGAAATCAGAAAATTTCACCTAAATCAACCGAACTGAAATGCTACCATAATTTATAGGTTTTAAATTTTGAAATAATAGTTTTAAAAATTAGGTTATTTGTGAATGGTAAAGTATTTAGAGGATGACCGCAGATGACACATTTAAATCAAGCGCTCAAAAAGGAAGGTAGAAAGATAAAAGAGCATAATATGAAAAGAGTGATAAACGCTCGAGACATTACCCTGGATTGTACAAAGTGGCGATCGACATTCTTTACCTAGCTGAATGGTAACTAATATATACAATGTGTTATATGTATATATAGTTCTATTAAAATATCTAAATATATTAGAATTAATAAACAAAGGAGAGAAAATTTTCGATACCAGCGGGGATCGATCCCACGACCTTTCATGTTCAAAAACGAATGTTTACATTTATGTTATACAATTAGAATTAATTGTTTAAGAATTTCATACTTGAACTATTTCACAACACTTAACGTATACCGCTTGGCTACTGGCAGCGGATGGAAAGATTAATTTGCCGTCTTTCAAACAGATTTCAAGAAATTATTTTAAACCAACCACCGTGATAGCCCAGTGGGTAGAACACTCGGTTATCGTAAACGACTAGTGTTCAAATCCTGGGTCGGGCCTACACCAATTTGGCTTTTAAAGACATTTGTGTGGTTAACGGTGAGGGAAAACATCGTCAAGGAAACCCACATGGCTGAGTTGTACTTAGTCATGTGACACGGAAACGGCGATAGGCCTGCCCCCTATCACGTGAGTACACTGTGATGTTTGTTCAGAAGTATTAGTACCTCTGCCAACCCCTTCGGGGATATTCGGCGTGAACGTGTATGTTTATGTTATGTTATGTTATTTTAAACCAACACTACCCTACTTAAGTATATGTTTATAATAAAACACCCGTAAAAGCTCAGTGGGTAGAACACCCACCTATCATCAGAGAGGCGTGGCTTGAAATGCCGAGTCAGGCCTACACCACTGTGTCTTTCTAAAGTCGTATGTATGGATATTTTAACATGGTTGTAACTTGGTCATGTGACAGTGTATTCGTACGAAACGGCGATAGGCCTGCCCCTTATCGCGCTAGTACTATGTCGAAGCAAAACGTGGGTACTCTGAATACTAGGTGGCAATTTCAGGTGATGTTCAGAAGTAATAGTATATAAGTAGTAGTAGAAGAAGTAGAAGAAGTAATAGATTTGAGTTCAATAGCCATTGCAAGCTAATACCCAAACTGAGTATATACATACATTGTAATGTACATTTTGTATTATGTATGTAAGATGTGGAACAGTTCATGATGTTTGACTTACCTTTTTTATCAGACACTTATTCTGAAAAGGATTTAGGGAATTTAATTTAAACCACGTTTTACACACATATTTTTATTATTATTTCACACTAATTAATACACATTTAAATTGCACGACACATTTTGAACACACACACCATTTTCACTACACTGCCGTTATTTTTATTCACAATATAGATATTAGTAGAAAATTCTCAATCTCAACTCATTTATCTTTTAGCCTATGTCCAATCGCTTCCAGATTTTTCTCGAAAATAATTATTTTGACAATATTGTTTGCTGTCAGATAATTATTTCTTAATTTCAAAATTGGCTTAGAGCCATTAGTTTTCTGCAAGAAGGCTGCTAGTGTTAGGTTGTAGACTTACAATTTATTTAATTTAATTTTCTAAATTTTTGTTAAATTTTAATATGAATGTATTGTTTAATATTGTAAGTGGATAGATAATGTTCTTAATTTATCGTTTTTCCTAATTTGTTTTCTAATATATAATTCTAAATCATTCAAAATCCCTCCTTGTAATTTAGACTACTTTCTTTGATACCTCCTTTAAGGAATATTTGTTATTTCAAAATTTTAAATTTGTCATGCTTGTTCGCAGATGTTGGTATATATTCAGCTCCTGGGGCGATGGGTGGATTCATTCGGAAACAAGATTGGAATTGGACACTAAAGACCCATTACCGAAGTCGATATTGATCATTATTTTTGGAAGAAATTGAAAGAACGGGAGATATTCTGGACTGATTTTATTTCATACCCGTTTGGAAAAGCAGCCCCTTATTCTCGAGCTGCCCCCCCCTTTTCTTCGAAGTAAGCTTCACGGAGCCGCAGCCCCTTTCTTCAGCTGCCTTTATCGACGGGCTGCCTGGAGTCGCAGCCCCTTTGTCTTCGAGCTGCATTCACCGACGGCCTATCCGGAGTCGCAACCAAGTTGGAATCACAACCCTCACTGTTGAGCCACCCATCGCAGCAGGAGCTGGTTTTAAAAGCTGAGTGCTTTTATATAATAATTTTGTTAAGTTAGGGGATTATTTTATTAGGAGTGTTTTTTAGTGTATTTTTTTTTTATTATTAAATATTGTTGTGATATATATATCTTTCATTTATTATCTAACCTTCCGTTTCCTTTTTTTTTTTCTTTAGTTATTTCTGGCTTCTGGGTACAGCATCCCAGGAGTTAGAAATAACGTTACAAATTAGGGGAATGTATGTAATGTACATTTTGTATTATGTATGTAAGATGTGGAACAGTTCATGATGTTTGACTTACCTTTTTTATCAGACACTTATTCTGAAAAGGATTTAGGGAATTTAATTTAAACCACGTTTTACACACATATTTTTATTATTATTTCACACTAATTAATACACATTTAAATTGCACGACACATTTTGAACACACACACCATTTTCACTACACTGCCGTTATTTTTATTCACAATATAGATATTAGTAGAAAATTCTCAATCTCAACTCATTTATCTTTTAGCCTATGTCCAATCGCTTCCAGATTTTTCTCGAAAATAATTATTTTGACAATATTGTTTGCTGTCAGATAATTATTTCTTAATTTCAAAATTGGCTGAGAGCCATTAGTTTTCTGCAAGAAGGCTGCTAGTGTTAGGTTGTAGACTTACAATTTATTTAATTTAATTTTCTAAATTTTTGTTAAATTTTAATATGAATGTATTGTTTAATATTGTAAGTGGATAGATAATGTTCTTAATTTATCGTTTTTCCTAATTTGTTTTCTAATATATAATTCTAAATCATTCAAAATCCCTCCTTGTAATTTAGACTACTTTCTTTGATACCTCCTTTAAGGAATATTTGTTATTTCAAAATTTTAAATTTGTCATGCTTGTTCGCAGATGTTGGTATATATTCAGCTCCTGGGGCGATGGGTGCAATCATTCTGAAACAAGATTGGAATTGGACACTAAAGACCCATTACCGAAGTCGATATTGATCATTATTTTTGGAAGAAATTGAAAGAACGGGAGATATTCTGGACTGATTTTATTCATACCCGTTTGGAAAAGCAGCCCCTTATTCCCGAGCTGCCCCTCTTTTCTTCGAAGTAAGCTTCACGGAGCCGCAGCCCCTTCTTCAGCTGCCTTTATCGACGGGCTTCCTGGAGTCGCAGCCCCTTTGTCTTCGAGCTGCATTCACCGACGGCCTATCCGGAGTCGCAACCAAGTTGGAATCACAACCCTCACTGTTGAGCCACCCATCGCAGCAGGAGCTGGTTTTAAAAGCTGAGTGCTTTTATATTATAATTTTGTTAAGTTAGGGGACTATTTTATTAGGAGTGTTTTTTAGTGTATTTTTTTTTATTATTAAATATTGTTGTGATATATATATCTTTCATTTATTATTCAACCTTCCGTTTCCTTCTTTTTTTTTTCGTTTAGTTATTTCTGGCTTCTGGGTACAGCATCCCAGGAGTTAGAAATAACGTTACAACATGCACATACTCACGCCGTTAGTTCATATTGGGGTAAGCAGAGACTATTGATCGCCACTTTGCTCGATCCTGGCAAACCTCTCTAGCTTCGTTTTATATAACTTGAGTATGTGTATGTTAGATTAAAACAGTATCATCGGTCAACACATACCAAATAACAGTAGTTATCCAAATATATTGCCGTGTAGTATCGGCTTAGAATAACACTACCCCGTTCCTACCCGTGGGTGATCGTAAGAGGCGACTAAGGGTATAGGGACTTCTTAAGTGATTTTTGGGCGATGTGGTTGGAGACCCGTTACCAAAAACGTTTATTATTACCATATTTTCCCCAATCAACTTCCAAAAGTGGCTGAGGAAGTTCTCATTCCAAAGCTTTGGCTACCCCGTTAAGGCATTTACAACCGTGAGTATATGTATGTATGTTATCCAAATACACAGTACGGTTAATTTGTACTAATGACCGAAGTTACAAACTTTACGTTTCGTTACATTGTTAAATTTGTGACAAATTGCTCCGCATATACTCGTTGCTAATGAGGTCATACGTGGTTAGCTGGACTATGGTACTTTGTGAAGTTTGTTGGCAAGCATGTGAAATAAACTTTTATTCCGTTTGAGTAGCCGTGAAGTGTTGGCGTTGAATAGGTGTAACCTATTTCCTCAAAAAGATTTATTTAAGTAAAAACACACATATACTCACGGCTATAAATCCCAAAAAGGGGTAGCCAGAGCTTCAGAGATAGAAATTGAAATTGAATAAAAATTATAAGAATAGAAAATAAGAAAGAAGAAGAAGAAGAAGAAAATAGAAAATAGAAATTGATAGGGGACAATATGGTAGAAATCAAGTATCGTTAATGATGGGTCTCCAACCGCCTCGCCCAAATACTTCTTAAAAAGCCCTATCCCCTTAGTCGCCTCTTACGACACCCATGGATAGAAAGGGGTAGTGACGTGAAGGGATAGTCGGTGCTTAAATTCTGTCAAAAACAAAATTGGCTATAAAATAAAATTTAGTCATGATATTCAAAAAAAGATTTTATCAAATAAAAGGTCACTTAATTAGCTTACATTTAACACAAAATTTATTCATAACGATTGCCACTTCTTTTCACTAAAGCCTTCAATCTTAGCGGCCAGTCTTCAATAGCAGCACGGCCCATGTTCATGTCGATATCGGTCACTGCTTTAGTCAATGATGACTTAAGGCTGCTCAAATTTTTGTGAGGTTTAGAACAGACCTTCTTCTCCAATTCCTACTAAATTTTATAATCCAGTAGATTGAGGTCAGGGCTAGATGAGGGCCAATTTTGATGCCTTAATAGCTCGACATTCTGGCGCTCAAACTTCTCCTGAGTCGTTTTGGCCTAATGAGCAGGTGCAGAGTCCTGTTGAAACACAAATGGCCGTCCTCCAAAGAGTATCTGGGGCAGAGCTTTTACTATGCGATCTAAAACCGTGTCTCTGTACACTTTTGCACTGGTTTTGACACCTTTTTCACAAAAATCCACTTCAGTAGGGCCATAGTAGGACACTCGCAACTAAATCATGATTGATGATGGATGATGACCGTGCTGCACTCTACGAATGGCATTTCCAGCGGCCGCAGAGCTGGTTGCGTACACCCTGTCATTTTTTTGAAGTATCTCTCCTAAATATATAAAAAAACTCATCTGTAAACGGGTTATCGCGGTGTCTTTTTCTTGCGTACCGCTTAAGCAATACTTTGCATTTTTTGTCTCTCATAGTTATCAGACGCGCTTTCAGAATATGTCCACTATTTTTTCGGTAAGCTCGTAGTCCCAGGTCTTCATTGAGTACTTTTTTACGGTTGGGTTGGTACGGACGATTAGGTTTGGATTGAATAACTTCTTAGTAGGAATCAAAGTACAATTCTTATTATTGGTAGTCGATGATAACAAACATACATGTACTCACGCCATTATTTCCCATTGGGGTAGGCATAGACTATTAATCGCCACTTTTTACGATCCTGGGCAACCTCTCTAGCTTCGTTTTCATCTATCAATCTTTTCATACATGCTCTTTTATTCTTTATACTTCGGAAGCCTGCTTTTTTGAGCTCACTCGCTATTTGATCCAAACTTGTCCTCCAGATTTAATTAAAAAAATATGCATATTTTTTAACCTTTGAGTTTCCATTATATTTTAATCAGGATAACTGAATATCTAAAATCTAAACCCGCCATTCCGGTTCAGGTAAAGTCGCCATTGTCATGTAAAGCGAAACTCACAATCGTGTGATTTTCAATCACGCTTCAATTATTGAATTTTCATAAAACGTACAATATCCCTGATCTTTCCAAGCAATGGCTCTTTTCTCATTAAGAGAGGCTATTGACAAAGGATTAATGTTGAAGACGATTGGGTTCGGATTGAATAACTCCTTAGTAGGAATAAAAGTACAATTCCTATTATTGTTAGTTACGAGCATAGAAAAAAATTTTAGTACTCATATATACTCATCATACTCATATATTGCCATCTAGGACAAATTAATAAAAATCACAGGACAAATTAAAATTAAATATTTCTCCCACGTTTTGTGAATTGAGAGTGGAAAATAAGTTTAACTGCAGTATATAAGAGACATGCATACTCACGGCTATAAATCTCAGAAAGGGGTAGCCAGAGCTTTGGAATTTAAACTCCTCATCCACTTTTGGAAGTTAAGTGGGGAAAGGATTGTAAATAAAGGTTGTTTGTATGGTTCTCTAACTGCATGGCCAAACAATCACTAACGTTCAAAAAGTTTATAATAAGCCCCAAAGTTGCTTCTTACGACATGTGCGGGATAGAGGAGAGTTAATAATAATCTACTAATTGTTCTTAATATTAATAACGAATCACTTGAAATCTTCGTTAAAAAAATGACGCTATTTAAGTGTAAAAATGTTCAACGGCCAGTCTTATAACATTAAATTTAATAAAGAATAAACTGCAGTCAGGAAATTTGGACATCACTCAACTTTGCCTAGAGATTTCATAATTATTTAGGGATAATCAAGCAACTCCATCTTAATCAGACTACTTTTACAGAATGCTTTTACTGTATTTGAATGGAAGAAGCATTATTAAGCTTTAGACATACGCCTGATTTCTGAATTAAGTATTCCAGCTGAGAACAACTTAAGTATCGTTCTGTTGCATTGAAATCTTAATAACTGAATGAGACAAAACGATACTTAAGTCGTTCTCAGCTTGAATACTCAATTCAGAAATCGGGCAATAGAGTTCTCGACTCATTCCCAAACACACACTCACAAATTCACAGTGTTAGTGCTTTATCCCACTTAAGTAATTTCTTAATGCTGAATCACCTCACTATCTGAAAAGTGAGAAACAACCTGTCCCAGCTACTAATACACTGTAATACATATAATTGATAAATATATTTAAAAATTAAGTAATCGCTCAAGCAGTGGTTTTTTATATGACAGTAGTGTAATTAAATTATTTTGAAAAGAACATCTTAATTGATGTTCTTTGCTGTGTAGTGTCGGCTTAGAATAGCACTACCCCATTTCTATCCGTGGGTGTACGTAAGAGGCGACTAAAGATATTGGGGCTTTTTAATAGATTTTTGGGCGATGCGGTTGGAGACACATCACCAACAACCTTTATATTACCATCTTTTCCCACTGAAATTTCCAAAAGTGGCTGAGGAATTTTCAATTCCTTAGCTCTGGCCACTCCTTCTAGGGATCTATAGCCGTGAGTATATGTATGTATGTATGTATCTTAATTGATTTCATAAACAGCAACACTTTTCACAAATTTCGGATGCCGGCTTGTTTATCTACTTTCGTAGAATAGGTTCATGATTAATCCTTATTCTTATAACAAAGTTACGAGTATCTTCATTGTTTTAATTAGTTTTCGTCAGTTGTTCCAAGTTTAAATTGTTATTGTCAAACTTTCTTACTGCCAGATTTCATTGATTTCTTAATAGAAAGGGATGACTGTCAAGGGATAAATTATGATTACTTGAGTCTCGTTTTCAATATTGAATAAAAATAAGACAAATTGTACTCGTTATCCGGGAGAAATGAGAAGTGACGTATTTACGTTTATAACCTATATACAATGACTTATAAGAGTATGTATGAGTTCAAAAAATAAAAAATGATTAGCCTTCGCCGACCTGTATTAAATAAGTATGCAAAAATAGCTAAAATTATCAAACCATCACATAAAATTATCAAGATATTGGAATTATCGGATTATCAGAATGCTGAGGCCTGGTAAAAGGTTGGTGGCTTCATAGTTGTACTTCCCTTTCCAGAATTGCTGGTTGAGTGGTAAAGTACCACGAGATAGGTGCAGGGCGTTAATTGTGCCCTTATATAAAGGAAAAAATTCACACCAGGAAGCTAAAAACTACCGCGAAATCAGCCATTGGAAGAGTGGTGAATGAAACAGATTACAAAATTTGGGATGTGTAAGCAGGATTTAGGAAAGGAATGGTTAGTTAGACCCAATATATAACTACTATATTGCTCCTTCACAGATTTAGAGAAGGTGTATGTAAGGGTAGTAAGAAAGTATTTGTGGGAGGTGTTGTCCAAGTTTGGTTTGGGAAGTCAACTTGTACGTGCACTGCTATTCTTACTAATTATAATATAATTTATATGTATAAAATTAGGTTTTTTTCCATTTAATGTAAAAAATACCTGAATGATATTTGAAATTTTAAAGGGCCTAAGATATTCAAATAAAGAACTGTTTCATTTTTATAATTTGTATTACAATATATTTTGCTTATAAAAAACCGAAGGAACTTAAAAAACATAAAAATATAAAAAAAAACAACCGTGATAGCCCAGTGGGTAGAACACTCGGTTATCGTGCAAACGATTAGTGTTCAAATCCTGGGTCGGGCCTACACCAATTTGACTTTTCTAAAGACATATGTGTGGTTAATAATTTATCATGGTTGTTAACGGTGAGGGAAAACATCGTGAGGAAACCCACATGGCTGAGTTGTACTTAGTCATGTGACAGTGTATCCGTACAAAAACGGCGATAGGCCTGCCCCCTATCATGTGAGTACACTGTCCATGCAAAACGTGGGTACTCTGAACACCAGGTGACTAAGTCACGTGATGTTCAGAAGTATTAGTACCTCTGCCAACCCCTTCGGGGATATTTGGCGTGAACGTTTATGTTATGTTATGTTTATAAAAAAAATGAATAATTATACAATCTAGAACCCTTAAAAAGTTTTCAAAGAAATAAACGCCTTTGTTTTTAAAACCGTCGCTGAAATTCTAATTGTTTATTATTAAGTTCAAACTTTTTATATTCTCTTCGACGCAGACTGAGTTAACGCAATTTAATGTTAAATTGCGTTAATCCTGCTTCGCAAGAGAATACTTGGTTAATGTAATTTTAAGTTTTGCTTATCCCACTGCAGACTTGTTGACAAACCCTGGCTGTACTTTTCAATGGTTTCGATTTTGTTGTTTTTAGAATTTCGAGTTTGACTTCTTTTCGATAACTTGATGAATTGGTATATACTCGTATCTACATACATAAATATACTCACGGCTATAGATATCTAAAAGGGGTAGCCAGAGCTTCAGAATCAGAAAATTCTTCAGCTTTTTTTGGGAGTTAAGTGTGGAAAATATTTAAAAATAAATAATATTGGTGATGGATCTCCTACCGTATTGCCTAAAAATAAGCCCGGCCCCCTGATTATGTATCTTTTGCAAGTGACGATTGTGTCGCAAGTTGCACGATTGTCGTTGTCAATGTCATAATTTTGTATGCAATCTGACACTTTTGACAGCGACAATAGTGCAACTTGCGACACAATCGCGGTCGCTAAAGATACATAATCAGCCCGCCGATACCCTTAGTGTACTCTTATGATTATCATGGAATGAAATGCACCCAGCAGTAAGGGATGGGACTCAAACTATCACGCCGTATTTCATACACGGCGTACATGGCAGAGGTACTAATACTTCTGAATTTACACTGATACGGTGCCAATAACCGATGGCAACGTGATAGCTCAGTGGGTAGAACACTCGGTTATCGTGCAAACAACTAGTGTTCAAATCCTGGGTCGGGCCTACACCAATTTGTCTTTTCTAAAGACATATGTGTGGTTAATTTATCACGGTTGTTAACGGTGAGGGAAAACATCGTGAGGAAACCAATTTGGCTGAGTTGTACTTAGTCAAGTGACAGTGTATTCGTACAAAAACGGCGATAGGCCTGCCCCCTATCACGTGAGTACACTGTCCATGCAAAACGTGGGTACTCTGAACACCAGGTGACAATGTCACGTGATGTTCAGAAGTATTAGTACCTCTGCCAACCCCTTCGGAATTCATTTGTACATGTACATGTAGGATAATGAGTATTTGTTTATGTTTTATGTTTATGTTACGGTGAAAATGTCACGTGTTGTGTTCAAAGCACCCAGGTTGAGCTTGAACAGTAAAATCACGTGATAGGGGGCAGGCTTATCACCGTTTAGTACGAACACCCTGTCACCGTAACAACCATGGTAACCTCACATATATGACATATGAAAAGACCGATTGATGTAAATCCGACTCGGGATTTGAAACCACGCCTGTCTGCATGAAAGCGGGTGTTCTACCCATTGAGCTATCACGGTTGTTTACGGTTAAATAAAAAAAATGGTAGATAATTTCCGAACTTCATTGATCATTCAACAATCTGGTTTGAAATCTTAAATCCGGATATTAGGCTGCGTCCCCAGTAGGCAAACTGTTAGCCGCCGACAGAGTGAGCCGCAAATTTGCAGCGAACTGAAATTTGAGTTAGCTGCAGACTCAAATCAATTTTCGTGCGTCGCAAGCAAACTGTAAGAGTTTAGCCGACCGACTGAATTATCACTTTACTTTTGTTGTAATCAGTTTGCAGCAAACGGAGTCACTACGCCCGGCGAACAACCAATCGCCGCCGCCGACTGGAACCGGTTTTGGTGGGAGTCGGCCGCTCACTAAGGTAGTCGGCGCGCGTAACGCTGCAAACTGCGTACAGTGAGTGCAAAACTAGCAAACTGTGAACACTCCATTTGAAATATATGGAAGGGCGTACTAAACCGATACGCCGCTAACTTAGTCGGCGGCTAACAGTTTGCCTACTGGGGACGCAGCCTTAGAGTCGTGGATTTACGAGTATAATGTTGGTTTTTGAGCGCGTGCTAATTGATAAAAATCTGTTATAATATTTTAATCTTTATAAAAAAACTATTTAAGTAATGGAAGAAGAACAATGTAAAAAAGAAATAAAGAATAAATAAAGGAAAGAAAAATTTCGACACAGGCGGGGATCGAACCCGCGACCTCGGCCTTCCGAATTAGTAAAAAATTCGGAGGTAGGAAACGCAAACACTACTTAAACGTGTAAACGAAATAAAGGATAGAAGAAATTCGCACTGGCAGCCAACTGACACGGTAGCTCAGTTGGCAGAGCGTCCGGGGCGTTTACCCGAGGTCGCGGGTTCGATCCCCGCCTGTGTCGAAATTTTTCTTTCCTTTATTTCTTAGTAATAATCCCCACATGAGGTTTTCATGAACAAAAAGAATTGAATAATGTAAAAAAGAGTTGGCGATTTAAAAAGTATATATTGAACCCAGAGCTTTTTTGGCAAAAGGTTTATCAATATCTGTAATTTAGAATTGAATTAACTTTGCTAGTGTTTTTAACGAAACATCTTACTTCCTTTGCTTGCATCCTTCTACAATGCAATTTACTCAAAAAAAGGTGTATCCAATTCCAAGAAATACAAAATCTTATCTAAAAGTTATTTATTAGTATAAAAATATAGTTCCATCGGAATGATTCTCCACTTTGATGGTCGGAGGAGGAGGATCTCGGTCCAGTAGTCGTTTCCGCACTTCTATCAATGCCACGTTTGTGAGGGAACATACTATTGGTAGTAGAGATAACCTGAAAACACAGAAGAAAATAGAATTTTATTTTACGTTTACGTGGTTCATTAATTTTTATTTCCCTATGTCTAGCTGCCCAAGATCGAGCCAGATGGAAAAATCTGCTCAAGGCCCTTTGTCCCTGCTGAGGAACGTCAGGATGGATGTATGTATTTATGTATGTATGTCTAGTATTTACTAACTGCCACTAACGGGCCAGCAGTAAGATCTATCGGGTTGAGATCTGGGGTTTTGGATTCATTTAAACAAGGTTGGCTTCACACACCAAAAGTTAGAGCGAAGCCGGTCAAAATCCAACATGTAACTGTTAAAAAAAATAAGTTTTTCGAAACTTTTTGGTGTTTATCGATTCAGGCAAAGTGAAAAACTGGAAACTTCCTGACATTAAAAAGGAGAGGAAACTTTTTATGATGATTATTCCTCAATGGTATGTTTTTTAATAAACTCTCTGCCGTCACCACATGGAGCTTGATGCTTATGACCAGCACGCAAAGTTTGGTAGAGATCAGTCCAGCCGTTTAGAACGAATTTGATGAATTTGTCACAAGCGAAATACAAAAATGCTTCGCTCCAATAAATAAGATTATTTCACCTTTATCTTAAATACATTCAAATTATTCTGTTTCGAGTTATAAATAATATATATTTCTCATAGAAATAAAAACTTACCAGTAAGAGTATCCCAAAGCCGGATCGGGCTCAAAAACGCCATTTGCAAAGTACGAGAACGCTAAATGTTCTTGCAGCGACGACGTAGCCCAATATATACCGAATGCTAGTAAAACTGCCGCCCCCAATATCGCTGTAACTACATTGGACCAGAAGCAACCTAAAATATGTAAATCATTACTAATGTAATAATATATTATGAACATCTATACTTATAATAAATCTGTAGAGAGGTCAATTCAGTACATTAAATATATTTTCAAAATAACTATCAGGGGGTGATTAGTGATCGATACTGATGCCAAAAAAGCAATCAGTAAAATTTTTGTCTGTCTGTCTGTCGGTTTGTATGTTCCTTATGGAAATAAAAACTACTCGACGGATTTTAACGAAACTTAGTAGAATTATTCTTTATACTCCTGGGCAGGTTATAGTGTACTTTTCAGCAGAGTAGTAAAGGGGAATTTTGGGAAAATTTGGGAAAACGGGGGAAGTTACTTCATTTTTTCAGCTTCCCTCGCGTGTGCTGCCTTAGTGGTTATAGTTACATAGAAATCATGTACGACGGAAATATTTTCCATAAAATTTTCTAAAAAATATCCATCTGCAGCACATGTCTATCTTTTATGGTTGACGCATAATAACACGTGTGATTCCTGATAGCTTAGCAGTTCGGAGCATTTGATTATATATGTTTACTCTTACATTTATAGTTCTCTCATTCATCTCTCATTTGAAAGTTTACAATATTAACTATTCAATAAAAAAAGAATCATAGAAATCGGTATAGAATAACCAGACTTATACACGAAATAAGCTATCACGTCCTATCGTCGCACGTGAATGCTATAAGGATAATTTTTTAGTAATGGTTGCGCGCGCAAAAGATAGCCGGGAGTATACATTTACTTCCTGTATGTATACAAAGTTTGTAACTCTGATTGTTTGTTTGCATGGTTTTATTTTCGGAGATACTGAACCGTTCATTAAAGCTAATAAATAAAGAATAAATAAAGGAAAGAAAAACTTCGACACAGGCGAGAATCGAACCCGCGACCTCGGGTATACGTACTTATTAGTAATAATCCCCACATGAGGTTTTCATGAACAAAAACATTTAAATTAATGCTATTCTAATCCGACACTACAAAGTAATTTTATGTGCATACTAACCCGGTAACCCAAAGATGGGTTCAGTTGGGTTCTTAGTCACGTTCAGGATAGCCAACCCGGCGCTGGTCACCGCAAACACGAGTTGCAGGAAAATGAGAGCCAGGAAACTGACGTAGAATGAGAAGTGGAGCCTTACTCTTTTTCCCACTGAAAAGGAACATGTTAAGAAAAGTTTTTATTGAATGAAAGAATGGAACAGCCGATTTTTGTTAGTAAAGTAGTAAAGATACATAAAAAGCAAAAACATTGTGTTAAGGTAATGTTAGTCAGAACAGCAAGGCAGTCTCTTACTCCAATAAAAAACATTTTAAGCGAAGTGGCAATCTGAAGTGACAAGAAGAAAATGTACAAAAATATTGATGAATGTGTGGGAAACAAGAAGGTTCGTTACGATTGAATAAAATGGGGAGCAGAAACTTTCTGCCCACCCCATAGGAAATAGTAGCCAGAAAAGGGTGTTATAATAATATTTCACGAGGAACTAATTAAAAATCAGTGCTTGCGAAATAGCCCAATTGACAATATTTTATTGTATTTCAGCGTAACGTTCCGAGGGAAATTTATACTTTTTTTAAATTAGAAGTAGTATCTATACATAGTATAAAATGAAGTTGCAAAGGGCGCCCAAAATGTGTTTGTTACCTAGGATCTCAAAAACTACAATATCAATAGCTATACGGTTTTCAATAATGGAAAGAAGACATTCTAGGAATTCTATAGGTGTATAATTTAGGTATACCTACTTAAGAAATTATTAGAGTAATCGTAACAGTTATCAGACGGACGGAAGAAAAACGAGCTTTTTGGAGGCTTGCATTGCGTGCGCTGCTGAAATAACTCAAAATACGGAATAACAATGTATGGAGGAATTATTCTTCTCAAAAAGTTCTATAAAAAGTCTGCACTAAGATATGTCTTTCCTTTAATGTTAGCCACAATAACGATTTTAGTGGTGTTCAAGTTTAATTTATAAATATCTTTTTTTTCAATTACTCGATGTTCCTACCGATATAGACCAATAAACATAAAACAAAATGTATATCAAATTAAAGCTGATGAAATGAGGATTCCGAATATATACATATCATAACACTTTTATGTTAATATTAATACACAAGATGCATTTACAATGCCGAGGGCAGAGATGGCGGCGGCGGCGGCTGCGTTCCGTCGTTGTGTCAGTCGGTCGGTCCGCATAGCACGACAGTGGCGGCGAGTGGCGGCGCGCGGCGGCGACGGCAGTGGTGGGTGTGGGCTCATGATGAGGTGCGCGACGGGCAGACACGTGAGGGCAGACAACGTTGATGGATGTGTCAAATTATAAAATGTTCAGTGCGACGCGGCGCGGCGCTTCGTTTCAAGTTTACAATTGATTTTTAAAAATTAATTCATGTGATTCATTTTAAATAATAGTTTTGTACAAAGAAACCTTGAATAGGTAGAAAATAGGTAGTTAAGTTTCGGTTAAAATAAATAAGTAGGTACTTAGGTATAAGAAAGCAAATTTACAGTACGAAGTCTGTCGGGTCAGCTTGTATATATCTAAACATAAGTTATTTCTAACTTTTTATAAAGATAAATCCCTATGTGTACTTTTGATAATTTGTTTTTAATGTTTAATTTTATGTTATGATATTTATGTGTATTTATACGGTGTGTAAAGTGTTTTCTTTCTTTCATTTATTGTCTGTTTTAGGGTCCCGTAACTCAAAGGTGAAAACGGAACCCTTTACCTAACACTTTTCTGTGTGTCAGTCACCAGGTTGTCCACGTATTTAATAGACGAAAAAGCGAGAAAGTTGAAGTTTCTGACAGATTTTGTATTTCTGTGGGCACTATAACAAAAATACTAGAATATGAATAAAATAAATATTTAAATTTTATAATTTAATCTAATTTTAAGCTCAGAAATATATGACTATACTTACGTGGATTCTGTGTATCTATCACAGTGGTGGATGTGCAAGCCGGATTTGGCCTTTGGCCATTCGCCAATGCTATAACCTAGAAAATAAGAATGAATTATTAAATTGTATCTCATTCGGAATATTGAAAGGAACATTTCAAGAATTTATATCAACAATAATATTGTAATTCCATTAAAGAAATCCGTTAGTTTGTTGGCGTTAGTATAAGTTATAATTAAATAAAGTTGGGTTCAATGGCTAAAAGAACCTATACATAAATTATCACCAACTATTTTTGACCATCTTCTCCACCCATAACTTCCAAAAGTGTCAGGCGAAAGTTGATTTTAAAACTTTAGCTACCATTTCGTAAAAGCCTAAAGGATAAACGGATAAACTGATATTAAACTATTTTCCCCCTTTTAGAGAATTATTTTTTTCTATTTAAGTTTATTTGTAGTGTAGTTTTTATCTCCTGTGTAGTGGTGGTTTAGAATAGCACTACCCCGTTTCTTCCGGTGGGTGTACGTAAGAGGCGACTAACGTAATTGGGGCTTTTAAGGATTTTTGGGCGATGCGGTTGGAGACCCATTACCAAAAGCCTTTATTTTACCATCTTTTCCCCACTTAACTTTCCAAAAGTGGCTGAGGAATTTCTTATTACTTAGCTCTGGCTACCCCTTCTAGGGATTTATAGCCGTGAATATATGTATGTTTATTTGTACGTTGATGCACTGTCCAAGCAACACGCGGGTACTCCGCTCCGACCACCAGAACCCCAGGTGATACTAATGTGGTTTGCATACATACATATACTCATGGCTATGAATCCCTTGAAAGGGTAGACAGAGCTAGGGAACCAGAATTTCCTCAGCCACTTTTGGAAGTTGCGTGGGGAAAGATGGTAGAATAAAGATTGTTGGTGATGGGTCTCCAACCGCTTCGCCCAAAAATTCCAGAGCTAGGGAATTAGAAATTCCTCAGCCATGATGAATATTATGTTTATCATATAATAGTGGTACACTGTTTACTAAAAGAAAAAGAGATTTATAGAGCCAATTTTGATGGCTATGATATAGAGGACAACCTCGGAGGACACATTTCGACCAAATAGCGAGTGTGCTCAAAAAGCCAGACGCCCGAAGTATGAAGAATAAAAGAGCATGTACAAGATGATTGATTGATGAAAACGTAGCCACAGATTACACGTAGCTAAAGAGGTTTAAAGGTTTGTCAGGAGCGTACAAAGTGGCGATCCATATAACCTGTCTGTCTGTTTACCCCAATGGGAACGAATGGCGTGAGTATATGTATATATGTATGTAACACTGTTTACCTCATCCCGCCTTGCTTCTTCTGTAGTTTTACAACTGACGGCACACGATCTTTCCTCGAAGACACACGTAACTGCATAACAAAATAATATTAAGATATATTATTTTTCTTTGCGCTCTTTTCTTATTTTAGCACTTAGAATTAAAATTATTTAAATTACATTATAACATAACATAAACGTTCACGCCGAATATCTCCGAAGGGGTTGACAGAGGTGCTTATACCTCTGAACATCACGTGACTTTGTCACCTGGTGTTCAGAGTACCCACGTTTTGCATGGACAGTGTACTCACGTGATAGGGGTCAGGCCTATCACCGTTTTGTACGAATACACTGTCGCATGACTAAGCATGAGTTTGTAAGGGTTTCCTTACGATGTTTTCCCTAACCGTTAACAACCATGATAAATTAAATTACATTATAATAATCAAAAGTAATAGTTTCTTAATAAATGGTTTAACATGCCTAAATTGGATGCAATAAAATCTTAATAAAATCCACAATTTTAACAAAAGTAATGGATAATCCTTTGAGTTTTGATATAGTAGCCAGTTATCTAAGTATCTCACAAACAAATAAACTGACAATTAAAAACACTATTACATAAATTAGGTACCTCATTGTAGTGTTAATACCAGTTAATTTTAAACAATTAATATTTCGATTGCATTCCCAGTGATGTCCAAAAAGTACAGGTCGTTGTAACAATATACCCTTGTCATAAACAGCACTGGCCTCCACTACAATTATACATACATACATACATATACTCACGGCTATAATTCTCTAGAAGGGGTAACCAGCGCTAAGAAATTATAAATTCCTCAGCCACTTTTGGAAGTTGAGTGGGGAAAAGATCGTAAAAAAAAGGTTTTTGGTGATGGGTCTCCAACCGCATCGACCAAAAATCCAATAAAAAACCCCAATACCTTAGTCGCCTCTTACGACACCCATGGGTAGAAAAAAATACAACAATTATAAAAGCTATAATTCTACTTTATATCATACATACATATACTGACAGCGACTAAAAAGAGGTAGACAGAGCTTAGCAATCCTTCAGCAAAATTTGGGAGTTGAGTGGGGAAGGATTGTAAAATAAAGGTTGTTAGTGATGATTCCCCAACATCATCACCCAATAATAAATAATTCGTGATTCCAAACAGCAAATCAATTGTTGAGACAATCCTCGCAAAGTCACAGTTCCTAATAAGTGGTTTTACACGCCGAAGATAATGATCAAGGGTGTTGATAAATTCCTTGACTGATGATTAAAAACTGATGTTGTAATCTCGGAAGAGCAAAATATGACATACATACATACATACATACATATACTCACGGCTATAAATCCCAGGAAGGGGTAGCCAGAGCTAAAGAATTAGAAATTCCTCAGCCACTTTTGGAAATTTGAGTGGGGAAAAGATAGTAAAAATAAAGGTTGTTGGTGATGGGTCTCCAACCGCATCGCTCAAAAATCCCTTAATAGCCCCATACCGTTAGTCGCCTCTTACGTACACCCACCGGAAGAAATGGGGTAGTGCTATTCTAAACCGACACTACACAAAATAAAATAATAAATTATTACAAAACCAATAACAATATCACATAATTGACCTCATTGTAGTGAAAATACAATAAATGCTTTGATTGCATTTCCAGTGATGTCCAATAAAGTACAGGTCGTTGTAACAAAATACCCTTGTCATAAACAGCACTCCACTACAATTATTTAAGCTTTGATTCTGTTTCACTATATAAATAATTCGTAAACTCAAACAGCAAATTATATAGTGTTGTGACTATCCTTACATTTACTCAGAATTCATTATTATGATTGGAATTCGTAATACATACATACATATACTCACGGCTATAAATCCCTACAAGGGGTAGCCAGAGCTAAGGAATTAGAAATTCTTCAGCCACGTTTGGAAAGTTGAGTGGGGAAAAGTTGGTAAAATAAAGGTTGTTGGTGATGTGTCTCCAACCGCATCGCCCAAAAATTCCTTAAAAGCCCCAATACCGTTAGTCGCCTCTTACGTACACCCACTGGAAGAAATGGGGTAGTGCTATTCGAAGCCGACACGACACAGCAAATTCGTAATACCTTTTTGTTAATTCTACTTATGTGATACTTTTGTAGGATTTATGCGGTTTTGTTATATATTTTTGTTCGTTTATGTTCATTATATTTTTTTGACTTATTTTATTTAATAAATATTTCAATATATAAAATAGAATAAGTAAAATTTAAAAACTGATGTTGTAAGCTCGGAAGAGCAAAATATGTATGGAGCAAATAATATGAAGTAAGTAAGTAATGTAACCCGGATTTACAACGAGTATTAATGATTATGAATATTGTTTTTCTTTAATCTTCTCGTATTAACTTCATGGTGGTTGTTGTTTGGGACTTTTTATACGTGAACTTTTTTTAAATATTCTAACAGCTTGGAGTAAATTTTCATAATAAAATAATTTAGGCTTTCAAAAAAGTTAGTTGTTAGTCGTATTAATGTTCTGTTACTAATTTACATTTATATGATATTTTGGTAGTATTATAATATATGTACAATGTTGATTACTATTAACTTACTTACTTACTTATACTCACGCCCATTGTTTCTATTGGGGTAGGCAGAGACTATCGATCGCCACTTTGTACGATCCAGGCAAATCTCTTTTGCTTCTGTTACATTCATCATTCTTTTCATACATGCTCTTTTATTCTTCATACTTCGGACGCCAGCCTTTTTGAGCACACACTCTATTTGGTCCAGGTGTGTCCTCCGTGGTCGTCCTCTACTCACATTACCTTCCACGTTGGCTCTATTGATCTCTTTCACCAATTTACTGTCATACATCCTCTCTACGTGCCCAAACCACCTTAACATTCCTTTCTCTACCTTGCACACTACGTCATCTTTCACACCTAAACGTTCACCAATTACACTATTTTTCACTCTGTCGCACAACCTTACATTACATATACTTCTGAGGGATCTCATTTCCACTGCATTCACTCTACACACACTATTAACACTACGCAAAATCTTCCTGTGGTTTGTAAGGAAAGTGGCTAAGAGTAGTGAGTCATTTATGTAAATAGGGATCAAGTCGGTTTACTTTTAAATATATAAATTAAGCAATATAGAATCACTCCAGTTCGAATACATAAATATCATGTTTTTTATATTTATTTTAGTTGCTTCTAGACCTTTAATTCTTAAAATTCCCCTAACAAAGTAATCATACTATAAACTTCAGACCACCTTTATACGTCGTAAATATAAAAGTTTAATTATTCAACTCACCATAAAGGGTACTAAACGTCGGTGTTGCCAGGTTATTGAGTTCCAATTCACCACGAAATAGACCATAATTTAAATAACTGTTCACTGTAAGCTGTGTGTCTACTGCCTTGGAAACTATCTGAAAATTACGTATCGATTAGAATATTGCTTTTGATGAACTCGTATAGGGCTATAAATACATATAAACTAAATTGACACAAAGATGAAATTATTGCTGTGTTTAAGATATCTTATGTTTAACGACCGACGCGACGTCAATGGTCTGGTGGGTTACTTGCTTCTAGATCCGGAGATCACGAGTTCGATATCGCTGAGGGCTGTAATTTGTATGAAGAATAGAGGTGGTTGAATCGTATTATGGAATGTCATTAATAGCTTTATGGTAATAATTTACCTGACTACCCCTTTTTACCCCTTACCCTTTTAGGATTGACAGCTGTGAGTAAGGGTATACTTACAAAATACATTGACAAATTGTATCTCATCATCATCATCAGCCTATAGACGTCCATTGCTGGACATAGGCCTCCCCCAATGATCTCCACAAAAATTTAAATTGTATCTATGTAATGTTTATTGATGATTGTAAAATTTTTATTAGTCCCTTCACAAAGGTAAATAAATTCGATTCTACTAATAAAAATACAAAGTGAGTTGTATTTTCCGGTGAGAGACTTAATGATTGAATACCACATCATTCACGAAACGCAATTTGCCTCAGATATGATTGATGTTAGTCTAGGATGGGTAATTTGATTGTTCGCCTTTTATTGTCGAGGGCCGAGGTCCAGTTATGAAGACATGAAGAGGCTTGTTAAGTTAATTTACTATTCTGGCTGTATTTGAAGGGAATATTTTAATACACTTGCTCATAAAACGGCTTTTGCTTTGATTGCATTTATACAAAACATACATACATATACTCACGGCTACAAATCCCTTAACAGGGTAGCCAGAGCTTTGGAATTAGAAATTCCTCCGCCACTTTTGGAAGTTGATTGGGGAAAAGGTGGTAATAATAAATAAATGTTTTTGGTGACGGGTCTCCACTCCAACCACATCGCCCAAAAGTCACTTAAGAAGCCCCTATACCCTTAGTCGCCTCTCACGATCACCCACGGGTAGAAATGGGGTAGTGTTATTCTAAGCCGACACTACACGGCAAAACACTACAAAACTTTTATTATTTATCAATAAATAAATAAATATATAGGGACATATTATACACAGATAAAGTTAGCCCCAAACTAAGTATAACTTGTATTATGGAATACTAACTCAACGATATATTTAATATTATATAATACACATATAAATAACATCCAAGACTAAGAAACAATCATTTATGCTCATCACATAAATGTTGCTCTCAGCGGGGATCGAACCCGCGACCTCCAGACCGAGAAGCTAGTCACCTATCCACTCGGCCACGGCTGTCGTCACCTCTCGAGCTTCATTTCCATTCATCACATGCGCTTTTATCATGATAAATGATCAATGTGTATTTCATTCAATAATTTAGTTTATTTTTGTAGTAAGGGGACTTTCATCTTATTTTAATTACATTCAATATAAAAGTTTAACTAACATGATTGCCATGTAGTGCCGGCTTAGAATATCACTACCCTTTTTACCCACGGGTGCCGTAAGACGCGACTAACGTATGCGTTTTTTAAGAGGTTTTTGGGAGATTTGTAATAAAACCATAAACCAACGATACTTAATTTCTACCATGATCAAATTTGACAATAAAAAATTTATACATTTGCTACTTTAAGCAAATGATAATGAAAAAATGTGATAAAAGCATTTTTTGAAACCGAGGTCTCTATACCACCTTGTTTAGATAACTAATAGATGAGATATGATGAGAATATTATTAGGGCAAATAAAAAGGCATTTAAGAAAAGATTGACGAATGTCAATGAAGCTCGAATGGTTTGCCAGGATCGTATTAAAGTGACTCACATACATACATATACTCACGGCTATAAATCCCTAAAAGGGGTAGCCAGAGCTAAGGAATTGAAAATTCCTCAGCCACTTTTGGAAAATTTAGTGGAGAAAAGATGGTAAAGTAAAGGTTGTTGGTGATGGGTCTCCAACCGCATCGCCCAAAAATCCCTTAAAAGCCCCAATACCGTTAGTCGCCTCTTACGTACACCCATCGGTAGAAACGGGGCAGTGCTATTCTAAGCCGACACTACACAGCATTGAAAACATATAAACCCCTAATAAAGATGTTTGCTCATATGGTAAAAATCATTTTATGTTCCTTGCTACATTTTACTATTTAGCTATAACCTCTTGAGTCTTTAAGTTGCGATATCAAGTAAAACTAAATTATCCTCTTAGATCCGCTTTCACAATATTGAATCGTGCAATTTTAATTAGTTCAATATGTTTTATAACGGAAATTGTTAAGTTCAGTGAGAATTTACTGAAACAACTTGTACTTAGTTTTTACTCTTTACTTATTCTTTTACGACGTCCGTGGCCGAGTGGATAGGTATCTTTCTCGGTCCGGAGGTTGTGGGTTCGATCCTCGCTGAGAGCAACATTTATGTGATGAGCATAAATTATTGTTTCTTGGTTTTGGATGTTATTTATATGTATATTATATTTTGGCGGATGTTAATGCGTAGGTGCTAAGTGGCTAACTTGGTGATAGAAGATAAACACTCAAAATGTGGAACTGTATTTATTCTCAGGTGAACCGTACTTTACAAAGGTTGGTGCAGAAGTCGTTTGTTAAAATCTAGTATCTAAGATAAATTAATTACACATACAAAAAAGGAGTGGTGCCGAGTGCATAAAACATGATGTAAGTCTGTTCTCGATTTTCGTGACGAATGACTAATGAGTACATAGTAGGCACACCACTTCCCTTCCAAAAAAAATTTTAAAGAAATTTAAAAATAATTGTACAAAGTAAAATTAAAGGAGACACTCTTAGCTTTAAAAATAAAAATAAAGTATACATTTTACTTTAAGTAAATAATAAAATAATTAATTTAGTATTACGTTATTTTACCATTATATATGGGTAATATATATTCACTTCACTTCACTGCACTTTAATTAACTATCACTTTTGCTGAAATTTTAACTTTTTCTTCACTCCTTGGGCTAGTTAACAGAGTATACCGGTGAGGGGCGATTGCCATCATTGAGACGGCGGCTAGCCTGTGATCCTTGTAGTTCTCTTTGGAGAAATGCTGAGTATTTCCTTTTACAGCATTTGCCAATAAAATAGCATGTTGCTATGAATGCTATTCCGAATATAATCAGTAGTATGAGGTCTAGCTTGCTATGGGTGATTTCATGGAGCAAGTTAGAGCTAGCCGAATTTCCTGCTCCATTTTGCGCGATGATGACTTCTTCGCGACTCTGAGTTTTTCCCATCTTTAGGATTTTTATTGCAGTAAGTATTTTCTCCTGGTGACAAAGTGGTAATGAATCGAAATTTCAATTGTTGAACCACACTGTCCTCTTAATAAGGCGTCCGGATCGTGTTCGTAACGGACTGTTTTGTTTTTCGTTACCATCTTTGCTTGATCTAAATATTTCTACCTTTTTTGTTTGTGATGATTCAATTTCAGTATCACTGTGTATTAAAAATGCAGGTTTCAAACGGTCAATTGATACTGTTCTGGTTTTGTCCGAAAACTTTATATCAAAAGTTTTATCGTCCCGTTTTATGACTTTGTAGGGTCCAGAATAGGGTGGGGTCAAAGGTCTTGTAGTGTGGTCGCAGCGTACAAATACGTATGTACACGTTTTTAATTCAGGATGGATGAACATGTTTCTCTGATGGTATGGTTTTCTTGGAACTGCTGAGTACATTCGTATGCGTTTCCTCAGATTCTGGAGAAATGTATCGCTATCTGGGATCTTCTGCGTTGTCGGCTCAAAGAAATCACCGGGAAGCTTTATGGGGGTTCCGTACACGAGTTCTGCTGCTGATGTTTCAGTGTCGTCGCGGAGACTTGCCCTTAATCCTAAGAGGACTGTGGGCAGTTCGGTAACCCAGTTTTCTGTGTTTCCACGCGACATTAAAGCTGCCTTTAGGGTCCTGTGCCATCTTTCAATTTTTCCATTTGCCTGAGGGTGATATGCTGTTGTGTGGATTTTCTTGATGCCCATGCATCTCGTCAGGTTGGTGAATAAATGTGACTCAAATTGACGTCCTTGATCCGTCGTAATTCTCAACGGACATCCAAACCTCGTAATCCACTGATTGTAAACTCCCTCTGCCACTGACTCAGCTGTGATATCTTGCAGAGGTATGGCTTCAGGCCAATTTGTAGCTCGATCTATCATTGTGAGCAAATATTTGTATCCTTGACAGTACGATAAAGGACCCACAATGTCAATGTGCAAGTGTTGAAAACGTTCACTTGTTGGAAATGAACCGAGAGGTGAAATTGTGTGTCTTTGTATCTTAGATTTTTGACAATCCAAACATGATCGTGTCCAATCGTTTATATCCTTGTTCATTGACTTCCAGAAATATCTATTTCCGATCATTTTCCTAGTAGCTCTTGTGCCCGGATGACTAATTCCATGTATGGTTTTGAAGACTGCTACACGAAACTGCTCTGGCAAATATGGTCGTGCCGATTCTTTTGATATCTCACAGTAAATAGGCATGTTAGAGTTTGGATAAGTAATTGTTTTGAATTTTAAATTCTTGGATTTTTGCATTAATTTTAATTCTTCATCTTCTTTTTGAAATTTGGATAATTCTTCGTAATTCATAGGAGAAGGCATGTCTATTTGTTCAATTCGCGACAATGCATCAGCGACTTTATTTTCGGAGCCTTGAATGTGTTGAATTGAAGTACAAAACTGGCTGATGAAATCCAGGTGTCTCAGCCTTCGCGGGGTATCCGTAGAAGTTGTTTTCTTGTTAAGCGCGTATACCAGTGGCTTGTGGTCAGTAAACACGGTAACATTTTGGCCTTCTATCATGTTTCGAAAATGTTTGGTGGCCATGTAAATAGCCAGCAATTCCCTGTCGTAGGCAGAATACCGTTTTTGGGCTTCACTGAACTTACATGAGAAAAAACTTAGTGGCTGCCAACTTTTGCCCACTTTTTGTTCCAGTACGGCTCCCGCACATGTGTTTGAGGCATCAGTCACTAAAGCCAAAGGGGCTCCAGCTACGGGATGAGCCAGTAACGCAGCTTCACGGAGGCTATTCTTGCACAGAGTGAAAGCATTTTCGGCTTCTTCAGTCCACGAAATGCGCGATTTATCTTTCCGCTTTTTGTTGTGTAAATATAAATTCAAAGGTTCTTGATATTTGGCTGCTTTAGGTAAATGACTTCTGTAGAAATTAATCATACCCAAAAATCTTCTTAGCTGTTCTACTGTGTGCAAATACGGGTGATCCGGTAGTCTCGATGTGATGCACAACATTATGTTTTGGGGTGTCTTTATAGCACACAGGTTTCGTAATGTCGGGATAAGCTGATAACAAATCATAGTAAGAATTTGTCACGTCAATTGTTTTGATGTTCACGTATTCGTAATTGACTATAGATCCAATAACATTTAGATTAGTCACTGCGTCGATGATCTTTCTCCCGTTTATGTCTACCAAAAGTTTATGATGACTGAGGAAATCAGCTCCCAGGATTGGTTGTTTTACGTCTGCCAAAATAAATGTCCATAAATACGGTCTTCGTAATTTTAAATTTAGTACTAGGTTTTTAGTTCCGTACGTTCTTATTTCCGTGCCGTTTGCAGCGTATAATTTGTATCCATCACTTGAGTCGTTTCTAAATGATTTCTTAGTAGCCGGTAGTACTGAGACATTAGCTCCCGTATCCACCAAAAAACGTAGACCACTGTTTGAGTCGGTCACGCAGAGGCGATGAGAAGGGGAGATGGTGCAGACATCCGCCACTGGCTGCACCGATTTTAGTTTTCCGAATGGTCTGCTATTTTCTTCCAGGAGCACGGATCTCTACATTTATTAGCTCTATGGCGAAATCGACGATGATAATAACAAAGTCTGCCAGTGTCATTTGATACGGCATGATTCACCTTACGGCCTCTCGAAACGGATCGACTATGGTAGCGCCGAAAATCATTAAAATTCCTTTGTCTAGGTCTTGATCTCTGTAATTCCATGACCTGCAGATTTAGTTGTGCTATTTGTGCTTGTAGCGCTGTAAATTCATCAGATCTACTGGTATTCTTGCTGCAGGAGGAGACTTCTGTAACATGGAGAGGTCGAGTATTTTCCATAATTTTATCAGCGATCGCTGCTAAGTTCTCTAAATCTTTCACCTCGCTCACGGCGAGAACAGCACGAATTGATGATGGAAGGTGTCCTTGCCACATTATGTTCAGAGTTTCATCTGGAATCTTGCTCCTGGCCAAATCGGGCATATTGCGTAGCAAATGTGACGGTTTCTGATCACCGAGTTCAATTTCGCTCAACAATTTTTGCAGTTGTCTATTTTCCGATTCCTCGTAAACAGTTAAGAGTCTTGTTTTCAAGGCTTCATATTTTTTAGTCGCTGGTGGCGTTAACAGGATGTCACTGACTTGCTTGATTACATCTTTGCCGAGTTTGGTTACCACCAGATTAAATTTCGCTTCATCACTAAGTTTTTGAGGTGTCAAGATTGCTTCTATTTGTACGAACCATAAGCGCGGTTGATCGCACCAGAATTCAGGAAGACGAGACGAGACAGTCACTGTCGATAGTTCTGGCGTGGTTCGTTGACTCGGTTCAGATTGGGCCATACTGTAGCACCTTGTTGGTAGGCTTCTTTATTTGTGTTTTCGTATCTCCTAGGACAGGATCACGCAACCTTCTGATCACGTCGGGGTCACCAATTTGGCGGATGTTAATGCGTAGGTGCTAAGTGGCTAACTTGGTGATAGAAGATAAACACTCAAAATGTGGAACTGTATTTATTCTCAGGTGAACCGTACTTTACAAAGGTTGGTGCAGAAGTCGTTTGTTAAAATCTAGTATCTAAGATAAATTAATTACACATACAAATAAGGAGTGGTGCCGAGTGCATAAAACATGATGTAAGTCTGTCCTAGATTTTCGTGACGAATGACTAATGAGTACATAGTAGGCACAATATCATATTAAATATATCGTTGAGTTAGTATCCCATAATACAAGTTCTACTTAGTTTGGAGCTAACTTGATCTGTGTATAATTTGTCCGTATATTTATTTATTATATTTGTATGCTGAGCCAGTAACCAAACTCGGTTTCACAATTAGTTGTTTTTCTATAATCATTATATTGTTAATCACTTTTAACCCGACGTAAAAAGGGAAGGTCGTCATAAATTCAAAGTGTCGCCCTATGGTATTGTTGCTCCCAAAGTTAGGGACTAAAGCAATACCCCATTATTTCCCTTGGGTGTTTGTAAGAGGTGACTAAGGGTATTGGGGCTTTGAAGCTATTTTTGGGCGATGTGGTTGGAAACCCATCACCAACAACATTAATATTACTATCTTTTCCCCTACAACTTCGAAAAGTGGCTAAGGAATTACTTATAGGTTTTGGCTACAAATTCTAGGGAATAAATCTGTAAGTTTATGTACATACATACATATACTCACGGCTATAATTCCCTAGAAGGGGTAGTCAGAGCCAAGGAATTATAAAATCCTCACTCACTTTTGGAAGTGGAGTGGGGAAAAGGCGGTAAAATAAAGGTTTTTGGTGATGGGTCTCCAACGGCATCGTCCAAAAATCCAATAAAAAGCCCCAATACCCTTAGTCGCCTCTTACGACACCCGTGGGTAGAAAGTGGTAGCGCATTCTAAGCCGGCACTACACGGCAAAGTTTATGTATAGTATACTATATGTACGTATGTTATGTATTCATTTTCTTATTGCAATTTATTTTATTCATGTTATATTTTTTTATTTTTTTTTACTTAAAACTGACTCTTTTTATCTTCCATATTCAAAAAACTTAGCTACACCATCGTACTTACCCAATTATCAGTAGATAATCCTAGAACGATGAACAGAATACACAATAAACTTGAGAACAACGCTCCATATATAAAACTACGGCGAGTCTCCGCCATCTTTTCATGTGTCACTAATGATAATTTATCAATCAGTATTTAACTATCAGAATTTCAGTGGTAGATAGCGCATTGATTATCTGTTGATAAATTAACGCATCGACGTGTGTTGATAAGATTTGTTAATATAGTGAAATGTATGCTTAGAATTGCACTACCCCACTTTAAGTTTACGTTACAGGTGACTTGATTAGTAATATTTAAAACTGACGGTTATTATTATAAGTGACTAAGGATTTTTGGGCTTTATATGTGACTGTTGCGCCATTCATCTCCAAAAATACTTTTTTCCCCACTTTACTACAAAAGTGGCAAATAAATTCTACCAACTCCTTTATATGATTTAAAGCCGAAAGTATTCTATAATATCCAAATATCCCATAAACCCAGCTTTCTGAACTCGAGACGACATATGAGTTTTATCTGGTTATTAACACCAAGCTATTATGTCTTGGTTTCCGCCTCACTTGTCGTGCAGTCACTAGATTTCTATGGCTAATTCTAATTAAGCTAATTGTTCAGGGTTTTAGCAATAGTTGAATCTGAATAAAAGTTTGTTCAAACTTCACATAGGTGCACGTTAATTCTTCTCACTCCGGCCCCCTTTAATGTATATCAAATTTGTGTTGAGACCATTAAAGGGGGACTTACATTACGATATTAATGGCTTGAAGTTAATTATATTACACTAATTTGACCAGTAATATCACGTGTAAACGTTCAGTTTTACAATGAATGCATTACTTTTGTGACCGGAGTAGATTCTTGCTATGCGCATATTTCTGTTAAAACTAAAGTCACGCAACTACTTTCATCATCTAAATGCTAAGCGAAAATAGCATTGCAATAGCTCCTTGTGAGTATAGTATTCTTTAATAGCGACTGTGCTGAGAGGAATTGTGGTTTTTACTGGATTTCATACAGATTTGATTGTGATCGGGCCATTACCTCGGCAATACTAATGATTGCACGACACTACAACTTTAAACGAAAGAAGTTTCACACCTATTTCAATTAGTTTTATTACACATGATACTTGTTTCGTAATATAAACCCCCCTTAAGTCATCAGATTTAAGGGTATGAGGCACAGAAAAAGAAAAAAAGAAAGGGTTTGAAAATCGTTTATTTATCTTAAATAATCAATTATTGACTTCATATCTTAAATTATATAGTTAATATGCACCTAAAAATAAATAGAAGCTACTGAACATAATATTTATTAACATATATATTTATAATGTTTTTAAAATTTATTATAATTTTTATACAATTGTGATTTCTCGTACATAGTTTTCACATTATTTGATAAAATTATATTGATCCATAATCTTTGTACTCAAAGCTTAAAAAGCTAATAATGTAATTTAAGCAATTTATCTTTTGTATTTTTAATTATAAAGTCTTTCTTTATAAACCTCAATTATATATTTCAATAGCACATAAACATATTCATTGAAAGTTTCAAGTAATAAAATATTAGGTATTTTGCATTCGTTACATTTTAATGAAATAATAATTACTAGTAATAATAACCAAAGCATGGCGGAAATAATTACACTGGCAAAGAATTGTAAAGAAAACATAATGTAGTGATTTTGGATTATTGTATAGACTAATTGTTAAAATAGTATTATCCAAATTTGTTATGGTATCCCTAAGATTAATACGGAATAAATAATTGCACAGGAATCAAAAGATCCTAGATCATTAAAAAAATCAGTATACACTAGCTAGTATTTTTAGAGGGTTCTTTTGTAGGGTTCTGTAAGCATAAATATAATTCTGTTATAATTGCATAATTCAATCATGTCAAATTACCACTCTATATAAAAAAGGAGCATAAATCAATTGTAGTTTTAACGAAACTCATATATAATAAATTTCACTTGTATGAAAAGTATCCTCTAATAAGCGCCATCTACTTACACTAGTAATATTTTATTTCTCACAAATTTATATTAAATCACATTATTTAACTTTTCAATTTCGCATTCAAACACAACAACAACCCATCCATACACTCAGTACTCATACACAACTCTTTCAACCTAACCAACTGTGAGTCATTAAAATTCGAATGTAAAGCAATAACGCACAACAATCTTAAATTATAAAAATCAATCTCTTTTTCTTCAGCAAACTCGTTACAAAAACCGCCATTGTCGCGGCCATTTTGAAAACCTAACCTCAAAATTTGACAAGTCAAAGGGGACAGTTTTCGAATGAAATTATTCGATGATGCTGAAACTAATAATGTTATAAGGCAGTATGGAAGAAGTTTGTTAGATATTTTTCCGCTTAGTAAATGGCAGAGGGCTTCGAATATCCATCCGCTTACCACAGGAAGTTGGTCTTGTGATATCGCCGTTTCAAATACCTGTGAAAAAAAACACGTATGGTTAATACAGATACCTAGCTATATATTTATGGTTATAATTACAAAAAAGGGTAGGTTCAGACACTATTGGTATAAGGAAGGGAAAAGATGATGTAAGTACAGTATCCACCAACATCACCCAATAATATCAAAAATAACCTAAATTATCTCAAGCAGAAGAGTATGCTAGTTGGATCCGACACTAAAAAGCTAATTAAGTATTAAAATCAATGAGTCACAATCATATCTAGGCTAAAATATGAAAGGATATTTATCGTTGATGAAATTCTTAAATATTATCGATTGATTACAACTTTGGATCATGAATTAGCTAATTATCATAAATAATCTTTAATTTCATCATCTTATCAGCTTATTAGATTACACCAAAGGGGTGGCAGAGGTACTAATACTTAACTTTTTAAACAATTATTGTTACCCTATGTTCAGAATAATACTCTTTGTTTGTACAGAAGAATTTCTAACACCACTTGTGGCTTCACGAAGTTTTTACTGTTAACAACCTTAATAAATAAAACACACATAAGACTTGTGCAAGGAGACATCAATATAGGACCGACTCAAGATTTGAACCTATGCCTCTAATCATAAGAAGCAGTGCCTTTACCACTAAGCTACGAAGGTCATAACTGGATTTGAAAGAAGATCCATCTTTAAATTACTATCTCACCTCAAAAACTGCCTCTGCATTCTTCAAAGAATTGATCATCCATCTCTCTCTATCGCTGAACACTCCGTATTGTGCTTTCTCTGTCATTTTGCAACTTTCCAAAAACTCGATTACGGCTCGACTTAATATTGCAGCGGGAGGGAGGGTTTCTCTGAAATAATGGTTTTGAATTAATATTGTGACTTTGTAATTTATATAATCATGGCTATACAGGGTGTCCCGGGACGCGACGTTAACCCGGCGCCGGGTGGTAGGCCACATTATATCACTTATCAGAAAAATAATAAAAAAATCTATATCTAATATTTTGAAAATTATGACGATCCGAAAAAAAAACGGAAAAAGTTACACCCTGTGATGCGTTGTCGTTTTTTCTATAGAAACCATGTCCGGACAATTTAATACACGAAAAAAAGGATTGTCTAATTGGATGCAAACCATAGGATATTATTCGCGAACATACATTATGTTGGTAATTTCGTACCACCGATTTCCTCAAAAAGAAAACGAAATTCCTATTTATATTTTTTTATAGAAGATAAATAAACGTGTGTCTCAAACCTGATAAAATACTTCAAAGCAGCAGTAACAATAATCTTGGTATCATTTCGTCTGCAATCTCTAAGTAAACTGTAGAGTTGTGTTAATCGTTCCATAGAGTTCATTAGGACATCTGGATCCATGTTTGATGAGTCACCGCTTAGTTTTGGATTTAGAAGTTTTGTGTCCGCTGAAATTTGGAGAGGTTGTTTTGGGAATTATTTTATCAATCAATGTACATTTACATACATACATACATATACTCACGGCTATAAATCCCTTAACGGGGTAGCCAGAGCTTTAGAATGAGAAATTCTAAGCTCTGGCTACAGCCACTTTTGGAAGATGATGGGGGATGATTAATGAAATGTAGATTTCCAACATAATTTAAGTATATTTAAGTATTCTATTCAAATGTAAATGAAAATTTGTCGTTTGTATCACAGCCACACATTAAATATGTTTATTCAGCCATATACGTGACTAAAGATAAAATATGAAAATATACGGATATTATGTCGTTTTAGCCCATAAATAGATAGTCTTGAAATGGTGATGTTGAAAATGTTGAATTACCTGTAAATAGGTGCACCATAACGATTTGTACTGCATATTTCTCATCCAATTTCTTCATGTTATCCATTAGTTTCTCTATTGTTGCATTTTTCAGCTCTTTCGGTAAAACTTGTTGTCTTAACACTGTTGTTATACCCTAAAATATAAAATTAAATTAAATCCCTGGAGTGTCAGGTTAGAATAGCACTACAACGTCCGTACTCTCGGCGTGGGCAGCGACTAAGAAATAAGAGGCTGTTTTAAGAGGATATTTTGCCAATATTGTTTTTGGAATGACTGCCTAGACAATCAGCAGATATTTTTGTAACCGAAGTGAAGAAAATTTGATATATGAACTTATCATACGAGTGTAACAGGATAATATGAGATTGTTCTATTTTAAACTGATTTTGCACGTTATAGCTCAATCTTAAACTCTTGCCTACCTACCTAACTCACGAACTTATCTCCAAAAAGTGGTGACCAGAGATCAATAATTACCTTTTAGGAAGTATGGAGGAAAAAAAGTGTCAAATTATTGTTGGATGTGAGTTTTCAATACAATGGCCTAAAATTTCTATTTCTTTAGTCACCTCGTCCGATACTCGTGGAGACTGTAGATGCGTGCTATTCTAAACTTTAAATAATTAATGATAATGCTTGTTTATAAATAATAACAACACCATTTCCATCACAAATTACATACATACATATACTCACGGCTATAAATCCCTAGAAGGGGTAGCCAGAGCTAACGAATTAGAAATTCCTCAGCCACTTTTGGAAGTTGTGTGGGGAAAAGATGGTAAAATAAAGGTTGTTGGTGATGGGTCTCCAACCGCATCGCCCAAAAATCCCTTAAAAAGCCCCAATACCGTTAGTCGCCTCTTACGTACACCCACCCGAAGAAAAGGGGTAGTGCTATTCTAAGCCGACACTACACAGCAAATAACATCACAAATTCGTATTAAAAATATATAAATTACCTTAACCACAAGTTGAGTGCAATAATGTTTTGGATTCTGTATGATAAAATCCACGGCGATAGTTATCAAGTCAGGGTGACCTAACTCTACTAGTGCAAATAACACCGCCCAGTATAAACTTTGCTCGTATAATGATATCCTGAAAATTAAAAATATTACATACATACATATACTCACGGCTATATTTCCCTAGAAGGGGTAGTCAGAGCTAAGGAATTATAAATTCCTCAGGCACTTTTGGAAGTTGAGTGGGGAAAAGATGGTAAAAATAAAGGTTTTTGGTGATGGGTCTCCAACGGCATCGCCCAAAAATTCAACAAAAAGCCCCCAATACCCTTAGTAGCCTCTTACGACACCCGTGGGTAGAAAAGGGTATTCCCGACATTCTAAGCCGGCACTACACGATAAATAAAAAATATTACTTAAAAAAACAGTCATGAGTGAGTAGGTATACGAAACCACAAATATGAGACGCGTTTCGACTCAATACGAGTCATTGTCTCTCATGACTATAATTTATTGACCTCTCCATTCAAAGGTTGTCTGGAAAGATCGCTTTTAATGATAAGACCGCCAATTGTACTTTTGTCATTTAATTCTGTGTATTTTTAAATGTTTCTCCTTATTTGATGTGCAATAAAGAGTTTTCCATTCTATACTATTCTATTATCAAGCATTAGACTTTTCGGCAACCAACCACCGAATCTCGGTGGTGGTGGTTGGTGGAGAGTTAGCGAAATTAAGCGAGGTAACTAATTAATATTTGTATTCCTTTCATCCTAAGTTCTTCATGTATTCATTCAATTAACAACTCAATACTAAAACATCAGTTTTAATGCCTGTTATTAACAATCAGACATACATACATACATATACTCACGGCTATAAATCCCTAAACGGGGTAGCCAGAGCTTTGGAATGATAAATTCCTCAGCCACTTCTGGAAGTAGATTGGGGAAAAGATGATAATAATAAACGTTTTTGGTGACGGGTCTGCAACCACATGGCCCAAAAATCACTTAAAAAGCCCCTATACCCTTAGTCGCCTCTTACCTCCCACGGGTAGAAATGGGGTAGTGTTATTGAAAGCCAACACTACACGGCAAATTAACAATCAGGTACTGCGATGTATCAAACAAGCGGGCTGATTATGTATCTTTTGCGACTGATGATTGTGTCGCAAGTTGCACGATTGTCGCTGTCAATGTCATAAATTTGTATGTGAATTGACACTTTTGACAGCGACAATTTTGCAACTTGCGACACAATTCCTTCCTTTACAATATTTTCCCTCACTATTAACAACCCCAACAAACCCTAATATATTTTAAAATGTATTGCATGAACCTCCTATATTTGTGTCCAAACTTCTTTCTCTTTTACTTTTCATCCTTAATCCAAACCTTATGTTATCTTTATAGTATCTTAAAAAAACTAAGTGACCACTTTTTAATAAAAAATATTTTAGCACGACCTAGAACACCGAAATAAAAACCCTTTAACAATCATCATATACCTCTCATTCAAATTATACATCAAATATCATCAGTAAAATTACCTGTTATTAGCAATCAGGTAATGTGAGATAGCGACATTCAACTGAGTTATCAACTCTTGCAAGGGGTTCGGTATAGATTGCTGCGTTTGTATTAAACACGGTTTGTTATACAACTGTAATAAGCAGCCATGTAATGCTGCGTGACGAAGCGGAGCAAAGCTAGACGATAGAGATTTTATTAGCTTTTGGTGGACCGTTGATAGTTCCTGTAAAAATACAAATAACAGTTTTTGAAAGCTTAAAAGCAACGAAATAATTGCATGTATAAAACAGTTCTTTTCAAATGATATGTTGTAACTAACTTTTTGAAACTCTTACAAAAACTGTAGGGGCAGCGGAAAAGTGGGGCTATTCCACATATCCCCCCTGAGCTATCCCCCCTGGGGGGGAAGAAGGGATTTTTTTTCTAATTAGCATTTGTAATTGATGATACTCATTTACTCATTTGTTGGTTTTTTTTTTCATCAGGAGAGATAGACGGAAAAGTATCCCCCCTGGTAGCACTATGTGGAAAAAAAATCCTTTCTTCCCCCCCTAGGGGGGATAGCTCAGGGGGGATATGTGGAATAGCCCGAAAAGTGGAGCGGAGAAATCACCATATGTGCAGTAGTTCTTATGTGCCTATTGCTGATAACTTTAGTAAAGATTTACCTATACTCACGGCTATAAATGACAAAGGAAACTGTGGGCGATAGTTTATCACTTTCAAATTTAAGACATCTAGATGCCGCCATACGACGCCGAAGGGAATTAATGGGAGAGGCCCCGGTAACCCAAGTTATTTGACCCATGCTCGAGACTATTTTGACTGAATGGAAGAGTATCCAACATCGCTCCACAAACCCCTTTATCCATTCTGCTGCCTTGCTCCTTTACTGTGTACTATAGTGAAGAGTTAGGCGATATCTTTTTGTTTTATATATCTCGCTTGCAATTAACGATCTCAGATTGCCATCTCGGGATTCCTATTTGTTGTATTAACAACATTTTGTAATAGTGAAATGTCATATTTTGCCGCAGATTGGTTCTTAGGTGTGTCCCCTTAAAAATTGTATGGTCTATAAATCACATAATTTGATATGCTCACCGATCGCTTCCTACAATGCCCCAACTGCGCCATACAAACAGCCAATCCATGAAGCAGCGTCGCACTATTTCCAGCCAAATGGCTAACATCAGCCGTATCAACCAATCTCTGCACCAGACTTCCCCATTGTGATGTGCTCGTGAACACGTCGCTGCATATTGTGATGCATGTGAGGAGAGACGCGCGAGAAGCCAATCCAGTTGGGGACTGAGGATTTTATAAGATTAGGAGTTAAATTGGAGAAATGCGACAAAAAAAATAAGGAAAAAAAATTTCGCCACAGAACTCAAACCCACGAGTTTCGGGTGTAAGCCCCGGTCGCTCTGCCAACTGAGCTATGGTGAAGAGTTACCACTAATGCGAAATTTGTTTTTCCTTTATTCTTAACACCTTACTGGTACCAGCGCCCTCTACCTCAAAATTTATACAAATTTGGAATGTCACTTGTCTATCTTTGCAGATAGAATACAAGTGTTGAGATCACCTATCACATAATTAATAGCCGTATCGACCAATCTCTGCACCAGACTGCCCCATTGTTACGTGCTCGTGAACACATACATACATACATATACTCACGGCTATAAATCCCTTAACGGGGTAGCCAGAGCTTTGGAGTGAGAAATTCCTCAGCCACTTTTGGAAGTTGATTGGGGAAAAGTTGGTAATAATAAATGTTCTCAATTCGACCGTATATTTTTTTTTTTATTTTTTTTTTTATGTATGTTCGCCGATTACTTCGCCATTTGTGAACCGATTTTGATTATTATTTTTTTGTTCGAAAGAAGATACTCCCGGATTGGTACCATGATGAGGATATCAGGGTCTGATGATGGGATCATGGAGAAATCGAGGGGATCCTTGAAATTTTATAGGCAAATGTACTGCGTTTTACATATTTTCTGAACTTATATTGGCATTTGCTTCTGAAAATCATATTGTTATGCTGCTAAGCTGATGATGGAAGATCTGGGTCCTTAATCACTAGGAGTTCGGAAACAGTTCTTTCACCATTCCATAAAGATTTATGCTCCTCTTCGTAGCTTTTATGAAGAGAAGTACAGGTTCACTCAACATTTCTTTTGTTATGTTATTGTTACCGAGAAAGTACCATGAGACCAGGATCTGATGATGGCATCCTTGGAAATCGAGGGGACTGTCGAAACTCACAATCATGTGACAGTGTATTTGTTCAAAACGCCGATAGGCCTGCCCTGTATAACGTGAGAACGTGGGTGTAAGCAAAGCATGGGTACTCTGAACAACAGGTGACAATGTCACGTGATATTCAGAAGTATTACTACCTCTGCTAACGCCTTCGGAGATATTCGGCGTGAACGTTTGAGTCTTTCTTGAGATGTAGAATTGTAGACCATCGCCTTTTGAGGGATTTTAAGAACAATGTAAAGTTACATATGGTTGAGCCTATTTAATATCGTATACATACATACATATACTCACGGCTATATTTCCCTAGAAGGGGTAGCCAGAGCTAAGGAATTATAAATTCCTCAGCCACTTTTGGAAGTTGAGTGGGGAAAAGATGGTGAAAATAAAGGTTTTTGGTGATGGGTCTCCTACCGCATCGCCCAAAAATCCAATAAAAAGCCCCAATTCCCTAAGACGCCTCTTACGACACCCGTGGGTAGAAAGGGGTAGCGACATTCTAAGCCGGCACTACTCGGCAATAATATCGTATAATAATAGAAATACCAGAAATACGAAGAATAATACAGTAACCGTCGCACTGCCTCATACGAGAGGCACCTTTGCCAGGTCTACCCATCTCTAAAACTCGTAAAATAAAATAACTTTTAACAAAAAGAAAACCGACTTCACAGTGGGAAAAACAACCGAAAATAAAAATCTAGTACTAAAAAGTACGAAATAAGTTTTTTAATTGAATATGCCAGTGTATGAGTGTATGAGTACTGTGATTAATACCTTTGCAATTTCTTTATTCCACACGCGTCAGTTCAACCTACCTAAATATTAAAATTCTCTTAATTTTTGAGTCGGTGCCAGTCAAATAAAAGTGAATTCACCCTAATATCTATCTCTGATTATTACAATCTAAACAATATATATCTATTGCCTCACGTTTTAAATGGTAATACGTACAAAAATAAATTTACCCTACAACTACAAGGTATCCTACATTGTACATGTGTATGAAGTGCGAAATACACACTTATTATTGTCAATCATCATCACGCAGGCTGGCACCGGCCCAGAAATTAATTTAAGAGAATTTTAATATTTAGGTAGGTTGAACTGACGCGTGTGGAATAAAGAAATTGCAAAGGTATTAATCACAGTACTCATACACTCATACACTGGCATATTCAATTAAAAAACTTATTTCGTACTTTTTAGTACTAGATTTTTATTTTCGGTTGTTTTTCCCACTGTGAAGTCGGTTTTCTTTTTGTTATTTAAATATATTTTGGTAGCATCAAATCGTCATAACAATGAAACAATAAAAAAACTAGACAAACATGGGAAGTAGACATGATTAATGAAACAATAGAACAAATAAGCTAAAGTAGTTAAATTGCCAGACTGCTCCATTGTGATGTGCTCGGAACACGTCGCTGCATACTGTGATGCATGTGAGGAGAGACGCGCGAGAAGCTAGGCCAGTTAGGGACTAAGGATTTATATGGTTAGTGATGAAGTTAACGGAAAAAATGGTATCATCAAATCATGATAAATAGGGATCAATAAAAACATGAGACAAATGTAAAGTAGCAGTAATTAATGGAAAAATGGAACAAATAAGCTGAAGTAGTTAAATTGCCAGACTGCTCCATTGTGATTTGCTCGGAACACGGCGCTGCATACTGTGATGCATGTGAGGAGAGACGCGCGAGAAGCTAGGCTAGTTGGGGAATGAAGATTTTATATAAGGGGTTATATTTGAAAAAAAAGGATTTGTGGCAACATCAAATCATGATAAATAGGAAACAAAAAAACAGCAGATAAATTGTCACGACTGCTCCTGTTTTATTGGTGAAGGAGATTTAAAACAGGAGATTAGACTAGTTTCTTCAAACTACAGTTGTATGATATAAATACGTCTACTGCTGGACACAGATCTCACATTGATAACTTCATAGTTCAGTAAATAAAAAACAATGTTTATAATATTATGTATGCAGAACTCTGCAAGAATACGGCGTATACCCTAGGTCGTAGGTTCATGTCCTGCTGGTGTCGAAAATTTTAGTTTGCTTAATTGATTAGTAATGTTTTAAATATTTACATTAATTATAAAATATTTACCTTCGGTTCCAACATCTGTGTAGCGACATCTAGTAGTAATTGAACACAACTGTTAATGTCGATGTCTCTCTTTTTCAGTCTTTTCAGTTGCTGTTTGACTTTGTAAGACGCATCCTCTGACATACCTGCAAAATCAGTTTTACATATATAGTTAAGAATAAGTTAAAAGTCTTGAGGATTTTTAAGTCAGCCACCATCTACCATCGCCATCTTTCAGTTGGCTCAGAAACTTTTCCCCACTTAATTTAAAAAAGAGGTTGAATAATCTGATTGTAATGCTCTGGCTACAAATTTTTGGGGTTTAAAGCCGAGAGTTTTTGTACGAATTTATAAGTATTAAAAATCTTACCAGCAGCATACTTAAGAAACTCGGTGTTGAATTGACCATAATGATAGTCGTATTGTCCTCTATCGTTTATTAATGGTATCCTTTCTAGATTGATGTTGTCGAATTGACTGTTGTACGCGGTTGTACCGACTAGCAGGGTTCGAAGGCGTTGAATACTGGAAAAAGTGAATAAAAATGAGTTAATTAAATGATATGTGTCTAGCAAAGAAGAGGAGGATTATTACACATCATTATGTGATTAATATTTTTGCGTTGGACAGTCAGATTATGGCTAAACATGGGTTTGGATTAATACTTGGAAAAATATGGCAGGAAGTTTCTTTTCACTCCTTAATTTTAGTCCGTACCAAAAAGGTATACCAGGAATTTATTACTTCATTTCGCTGTCTTCTTGTCCGTCCAACTATCACAAGACACTAACTCGTGAAAATAGAGGTTAGATTTTCACAAATTATAATAAATAAATTGCTTTGACACTAAATACAATGCTAAGATTTGTTCATTTCCACAAATATTATAATTTTACCAATTTGGGTCTTTGAAAACGTATAGCTACCAAATTGCACCGCCGATAACGGGGAACATTTATAACATATGAAGAATGTGATTCCTTGCTACGGAGAGCAAGTTTAACCGTCGTCGGTCACAGCTTCTATCAATATTGAAGTTATGAAATTCTGCCAATTTCCACTAGGCGAGCGTAGTGGACTTAAACAGTATATTCAGCGACATCGAACACCAGCCCCAGTAGCATGATTCATTTGAGAACTAATATATCACGTGAGACGTGACATACCGATAGTTTTCATATAAAAATAATAATCGGTCAGTTTCTCATTCCTCATATAACATAATCGCCGTCACACGCCTTATGTTATCTATACTGGACAATGAACCGTATAATTATGTAAATATAACAAAACATACCCGCTACCTAAAAACAGAATCCCTCAAGGCACATGCAGTGGTACAAACACGGATCCCTTCCTAACAGGAGTCACACATCTCAGTAATAACTGAGTCATACCACGAACCATCCAATTATTGTAACCTTATAATATTATTGTAATTATGCTTTTATAAATAATATACTCGCTATCTAAATAGTGAATCCCTCGAGGCACATGCAGTGGTACAAACAAGGATCCTTTCCTAACAGGAGTAACACAACTTAGTAATAACTGAGTCATACCACGAACTGTCCAATTATTGTTACATTTTAATACTTTATAAATTTGCTATAATAATGAGGTTTTTATCATTTCACCCGTTATCTAAATAGTGAATCCCTCGAGGCACATGCAGTGGTACAAACACGGATCCCTTCCTAACAGGAGTAACACAACTCAATAATAACTGATTCATACCACGAACTGCCCAATAGCTACTTTTATCTTATAATGCTATTGTAATTAAGATGTTTTTTTTTTTAATTACCTATTTTATAATTGTAGACGACACGCGATGACTCACACACTCACATTACATTATAATTATATTTGATAGTGTCTTAGTTATAAGTTATGTCTTATTTAAGTTCGAATTATATTTGTAAATGTGAGTACATATATTTTGAAAAATAAAGTGCTGAGGGTAGAAAAGCGCGCCGCTAACGGTTGGCTGAGGAAGCCCGTCGCGTCAGTCTTAAGTTCACCACTGGATGAGACAACCCGTGCGCGCGCGCTTTTCATACTCTCACGTTTTTAACCGATTTGTGTAGTTTTAATCCGTATTTATTATAATCAGCACCTATCCTTAATAATTTAATATACAGTCCTATACAAAATTGGTCAATCGAGCCGGATTAACAGCGATAAGTACGGATTGACGCGATTAAGAATGTTCTCGACTCCTCCGCCGCGTGGTGTTACGTCACGTCAAGAACTTGAACGAGCTCTGAAAGAGGGCACACACCGGGTTCTTGGATCAGAGAGTGTTAAGATGGAATCCCTTGTGCCACCAGAACCCCTAGTGCCGCATGCCGCGGCATCCTCAGCGCCCGCCGCGATTGCACCTTATGTCATGCCCGCGGGAGGACCTCCAGCTTCTAGTGTTCGATCAAGTGAGGGTGAATTTATTGCGAGGAAAAAACGTCTTGAGTTAAAGGCAGCTCAAGCTAAGTTTCAGCTACAAAATGAGCTTATTGAGAAGCAGCTAGCCGTCGACATCGCCGAACTCGAAGAGCAGCGATCCCATAGAAGTCGCTGTAGTGTCACTTCCAACGCTTATGACCTGGAACAGAAAGTGGATGATTGGATGCAGCACAGCAGCCAGCAGCATGTCACGCGGGGCCCGCTCGCTAGCGGGTCGCAGCACGCAGCGGCGGCGGCCCCCCCGGCCCCCGCGCCAACCGACATTCAGCTCTTGGCCTGTGCACTTAAGGATGCTGTCACCGCCACCACCTCCGACTTCTGCAATAAACAGCTGTTATCGCGAATCGGTACAGACAAAGAGTTACCGGTCTTTCACGGCGATCCAATGGAGTGGTTAACTTTCAAGAAAGCTTATACAAATTCCACGAAGTTATGTAATTATAGTGATGAAGAGAACATTTGCCGCTTACGTAACTGCTTACGCAGTGAAGCAAAAGAAACCGTCTCTTCATTGCTCATTGGGAATACTCCAGCTGTACAGATAATGGACTCCTTAGAATTACGCTATGGCAGACCAGAAACAATTATTTCTAGAATTACTAGCCAGCTAAAGAAGCTGCCTCCACTACCACCAGCCTATTACAATGAGCTCGTAAATTTCTCAATCAAAGTAAAAAATTACGTAGCAGCTGCACAAGCTATTCAGCAGGAGGACTACCTACGTAGCCCGGAGCTAATGACAGCTGTGATCGCTAAGTGCCCGACATCACTTATTACAAAATGGGCTGACTACAGTTACAACCACCAAAATTCCAACAAACCAAAACTCGAAATGTTCTCCAATTTCTTATACGAAGAGGCTACTAAAACATCAATGGCCGGAATAAGCCATATTGCTAATTATAAAAAACCAGAAGATAGTAAAACTTTACATTCGAAGCAATTGGTATTAGTTCAGTCAACAAAATCTGACGAGAAAAAGTGCATGTTTTGTCGTAGTCATAATTTACACCCGCTGCCCCAGTGCGCTAAATTCAAGAGAGCGCTCAGAAAAGATCGCTGGCGCTATGTACGTAGCCGCCACTTATGCCATAAATGTCTTGTAGCTAGGCACTCACGAGAAGAATGTCCAGCTGTTAACTGCGAGATCGACCAGTGTGGCCTTCCTCACCACGAGCTGCTTCACTGGCCGTCCCCGGCGTCGTCATCATCGCAGGCAGAGCCAGTCAACGTGCATAGTGTAAACGAAAACATTAACGAAAGTGATAGTGAAACGGTAGCGAATACGATATCAGTGTACGACTCCATAGTTATGTTAAAAGTAGTGCCGGTCATACTGTGTGGAGCTAAAGGCTCAGTGACAACCTATGCGCTTCTTGACGATGGTGCCACTATATCATTAATATCTAGTGACATTGCTAACGAAATCGGACTTAAAGGACAGCCAAAGCAACTACGTATGCGTGGAGCCTGGGACAGCAATGAAATAGTTTGTACTTCGGAGACTGTAAGTTGTAAAATAAGTGGCTTAAATACTAATAACTTTTTAGAATTTAATGCACAAAAAATTAAAGAACTTAATTTACCTTCTCACAATATGCTAAAAGTTAATTTATCCAAGTATAAACATTTGTCTAAAAATATTACAGATTGTTTTAGAGACTCGGATTGTAAACCTCAAATTTTAATTGGCCAAGATAATTACAATTTAATTAAACCCTTAAAATTAGTTAGTGGAAGTAAGAACGAGCCATATGCAACTTTAACACCGTTAGGATGGTGTGTACATGGCCTAATGTCTACCTTATCGCCTTACTATTTGTCGTCACGTGTTCATAATCAACATTTTATTTGTATTAATAAACATAAGTTGCACGCACTCAATAACGAGGATGCGTTAGTTTTAAACTCTTCTGTTACCGTGTGTGAGTCATCGCCGTCATTACTACAATGCTCAGATAATGTTGATTGTATTACTCGTTTAACTGAAATGGTTCGCAAATATTTTAGTTTAGACGCATTAGGTGTAAGTACCGTGCCGGCACGACAAAATCGGGACGTGGTGCGGGCATTGGAAGTATTGAACGACACTGCACGTTTATACAACGGATCCTGGGAGGTTGGACTTCCGTGGAAAAGCAGGGTTGAAATGCCGAATTCTTATCCGACTGCTCTATTGCGTTTAAGGTCTATTATACGAAAAATTAATAAGAACGTAGGTTTCGCTGAGAGATACACTGAGAGGATTAACCACCTTCTGTTAAACAATTATGCGCGCGAGCTAGATTGCAACGAGACTGGGCCGCGAGTATGGTATTTGCCTCACTTCGGTGTGGATAACCCAAATAAAAAAAAGTTACGTCTAGTTTTCGACGCAGCCGCGGATAGCGACGGATTCTGCCTTAATGATTACTTGTATCAGGGGCCCGATCTACTTGAATCATTGCTTGGTATCATGCTTAGATATCGCGAAAATAAAGTAGGTATAAGTTCTGATATACGTGATATGTTTCTTCGGGTCAAAATACGGCCCGAAGATCAGCATGCATTGCGCTTCTTATGGCAAACCGACGGAAAGATAAAGCACTATGCAATGACCTCACTAATTTTTGGCGCTAACTGTTCACCCTTCATTGCTCAATATATTAAAAACAAAAACGCTGAACGCTTTAAAGAGGTCATGCCGGATTCAGTTGAAGCCATAATAAAAAATCACTACTGCGATGATTATGTTGACTCTTTCACAAACGCGGAAAGAGCCATAAAAGCAATGAAAGAGATAACATACATCCACCAACAAGGTAATTTCGATATTGTAAATTGGACGTCGAATGAACCCGCTGTCTGCGCGGCCGCGCCAACCGCATCCTTAAGTAGCGCTAGCATAGGATTAAATTTTCAGGGTGATAGTTTATTCGAACGTACTTTAGGTTTATTATGGTATCCGAGTACAGACTGCTTAAGTTTTAATTTGTCTTTTAATAATGTTAGAAAAGACATCTTAAGCGGCGAACAAAAACCAACGAAACGAGAATTATTAAAAATAGTTATGTCGATTTTCGATGTTTACGGTTTTTTGTCTCCTTACACTATAAATGCTAAAATTATTATTCAGTCGACCTGGAAGTTAGGTATAGGTTGGGACCAACAGATAAGCGACGAAATGTTTGACATTTTTAAAAAGTGGGTAGGTCAGTTGACATTAATAAATAACTTACGTATACCTAGGTGGTACTTTCGTCAAACTGATAACAGATGTTCATGCTTATGTAATAATATTGAACTACATTTGTTTTGTGACGGCTCGCCCGCCGCATACGCTGCGGTAGCATACTTTAGAACTTATTGTGATTCGCATAAAGATAATATTGTCTTGTCACTTGTAATGAGTAAAAGTCGTTTAGCCCCTTTAAAGCATATGACCGTTCCGCGATTAGAATTGCAGGCAGCCTTGCTTGGCTGTAGGTTGGCAGATTCATTAAAAAAAGAACTTAGGATTTCTATAACTCGTACTGTCTATTGGTCGGACTCAACTACTGTACTATCTTGGATACGTAATGACCAACGTAATTATAATACCTTTGTTGCTAACCGACTAGGTGAGATAGACTCATTATGCAGGGCGAGTGAGTGGCGTTACGTGCCGTCTGAAATGAATATAGCCGATATCGCTACTAAATATAATGATTATAAATTAACTGATGGGTGTGAATGGTTTTTGGGACCGGAGTTTCTTCGCCATCCGGAAAGCAGCTGGCCGTTGCAACCTGAAAGTATTATAAATTCTAACACAGATAATACAATAATTTTAGAAACTAAAAATGTACTTACCTTGCAGTATAATAATAATACTTATAACTTAGCCATTCCTGATCCAAGCCGCTTCTCGTCGTGGTTAAGGCTGCTGCGATCCACTGCTGCCGTGTTATTATTTATAGGAAAGTGTAGGAAGCATGATATACTTACTATTGATAGCTTATTGATATACAAAGCCGAAGTACTATTGTTGCGCTACTCTCAGGAGCTACATTTTAGTTCTGAAATATGTTTGCTACAGGAAAACAAGGCGTTGCCCCGCAACAGTAGGCTGCGTACGCTAACACCGGTGTTAGATACCGATGGACTGCTAAAAGTTCAAGGTCGTATAGACGCAGCTAAGCACGTTGACCTACATGTGAAGAGACCTACAATTTTGAACGGTCGTGATCATATTGCTCGGCTTATAGTCAAACATTATCACGAGCGTGCTGCACACGGCTCTAATGAGACTGTAGTCAATGAAATAAGACAAAAATATTGGCTTTTAAAACTACGACCAACCGTTCGCACCGTAGCATCTAGATGTCTCCTTTGTAGGCTGCAAAAAATAAGTCCACAGCCACCTAGGCTTGGAGACCTTCCCGAAGCCCGGCTATCTCACCATCAGAGACCGTTTTCATTCTGTGGAGTAGACCTATTTGGCCCGATGATCGTCACGATAGGACGCCGTAAAGAAAAGAGATACGGAGTTCTCTTTACGTGCCTGACGATTCGCGCGGTACACATTGAGTTGGTGGCTTCATTGTCAACTGATTCCTTCATCATGGCATTGCGACGTATGGCCGCTAGAAGAGGTTGGCCCACTAAAATATTTTCTGATAATGGGACAAATTTCAGAGGTGCTGAAGCTGAACTAAATATGTCCATTGAGGAGCTTGACCACGAATACCTTAATGAATTTGCCACCAATTACGGAGTACAATGGCACTTCATCAGCCCTCTTAGCCCACATATGGGAGGGGCTTGGGAACGCCTCATACGCAGCGTAAAGACAGCACTTAGAGTGGTCCTGAAAGAACGGGAACCACGGGAGGAGACGCTTAATACACTACTCGCAGAAGTAGAAGCCACGATTAACAGCAGGCCTCTATCTCATGTCTCTGTTGACCATGACTCTGACGAAGCGTTGACCCCCAATCATTTTCTGCTGGGGTCCTCATCTGTTCTTCCCGTACCTGGAGAACTAAACGACGGCGATCTCTACTTGCGAAAGCAATGGCGGATAGCGCAACGATTAGCCGACTTATTTTGGAGTAGGTGGGTGAAGGAAGTTCTTCCTACACTTTTGGCTCGACAAAAGTGGACGGAGGAAACTGCTTCATTGCAAGTTGGCGATTTGGTTTTTATTGCCGACCCCAACTCTCCTAGGAACTCGTGGCCGAGGGGTAGAGTCATACAAACCTATCCTGGCAATGATGGCCGAGTAAGGGTGGTTGATGTACAGACGCGAACTAAAATTTTACGAAGACCAGCCACACGTGTCGCACGGTTACCAAGAGCAAATGAGTGTCGCCAAGACGACACAGGGGGGAGTTTGTAGACGACACGCGATGACTCACACACTCACATTACATTATAATTATATTTGATAGTGTCTTAGTTATAAGTTATGTCTTATTTAAGTTCGAATTATATTTGTAAATGTGAGTACATATATTTTGAAAAATAAAGTGCTGAGGGTAGAAAAGCGCGCCGCTAACGGTTGGCTGAGGAAGCCCGTCGCGTCAGTCTTAAGTTCACCACTGGATGAGACAACCCGTGCGCGCGCGCTTTTCATACTCTCACGTTTTTAACCGATTTGTGTAGTTTTAATCCGTATTTATTATAATCAGCACCTATCCTTAATAATTTAATATACAGTCCTATACAATAATTGTACTGTGATGATGTTATAATAACACTTACCCGCTATCTAAATAGTGAATCCCTCGAGGCACATGCAGTGGTACAAACACGGATCCCTTCCTAACAGGAGTCACACAGCTCAGTAATAACTGAGTCATACCGCGAACTGCCCAATGAGTGCCATTTCCTTGTAATGCTGCTAGTAAAGCTACCCAGATTTCTTCAAATTGCTTTTTTGATGACCAGGATATTAGGTTTACACTGGAAATTGAAGAAACGTTTTTTTAGCGTAACGTATCTGAAGCTTCGATGTACTGATAGAGCAATTTTTATAATTCGTCACTCGAAGACTTTATTTATTCTTATCAGAACCTTGCTGTAGTAGTTAATTTTTTTGAGATGTACCCATAAAGGGTCTAGCAGGCTAACCTAAGAAGATTGGCCCCCGCAGGGGATGTGGTTGTAATTTGAGGTGCAGTAGTGGCAGGCCCTAAGAACACTATATGCGTAATATCAGCCTTTGAACTTCTTTTGATTTAGACTTATTTACTTTTAATGCATATTTTTAAAGACATTCATATCCTTAAACTTGGATGAAAAAAAATTAGTTTTTTTTACGCTTATATTTTTTGCCACTTATCGCGGAGGCACAACTACCAAAAAAAAATACTTAATAAGCCACAGCTGCCAACTACAAAAAATTATGAAAAATCATGGTGCGTCACGTCAAAAAAAAAACATTTACGAACGTATGTTTACATATCATATCAATAGTAGTAACGGCAAATGAGTCTTTAGTAGGTTTATCTTCTTTCATTCATTATGAAATAATTAAATGTCATTGATCAATGACGTATGTCATATATTTACAACTAAGAACACATTTTCTTTGGCCCCCCAATCTTCTTAGGTTAGCCTGCTAGACCCTTTATTTTATGTTACAATATATATATTTAAAATTAAATGTTGCAAATAATCTTTCCGACTTTCATAAGGGATGCCCATAGTTCGGGAGATAGCGACGTGACATTTTCAAATATTTCAGATCGATCTGAGCTCGGTTGCACATGGATGATAATAGATGATTGTAAATGATTAATACATACATATATTCATAAACTCAGGCCATTAATTCCCAATTGGGTTTACAGATACTATCGATCGCCACTCTGTACGATTCTAGCAAACCTCTCTAGCTTCGTATACATTCATCAATCTTCTGTATACATTCTCTTTTATTCTTCATATTTCGGATGCCTGCCTTTTTGCCCACACTCTCTATTTGGTCTTAATGTGTCCTCCGTGATCGTACTTTACTAACATTACCTTCCACTTTTGCTCTGTACATCTCTTTCATCAATTTACTATCATGCATTACAGTACCCAAACCATTTTAACATTCCTTTTTCTATCTTTTTTACCATATCATCTTTCACACCACACCTTATGTAATGTTCAATATATGTACAATACAGCTTGATTCATTTCTTATTATACTTTCTCTCCATTTGGTTTAGGAAAAAAACTCACCGAAACAAGAAGGCTTCCAAAACATCCATGTCCTCGAAAGCCTGCAACGGCAAATCCACTTTTCCAAATTGGCCATCTTTGATGTTCACATCAACCGCTGGCCACGCCATTGGCGGTATTAGGGATATATTGTGGAATAGTTCTAATCTGCAATTACACATAACTAGACATTTTATTTAAGATATTTAATTGTTAAGATTGTTGGTTGAAATACTCGTTGCTGGAGCCGCACCCCAACCATCCTTAAGTTTAAAATGATTTTGCTACACAACTTCCAAATTAGTTCTGAGACAAATGGCTCAAGGGTTTATAATTTTTTAGGCTCTTAGGTCCACTCCTTTTTGGGAGTTATAACTGATGATTTAAATTGATGATGGTTTAATTTTTTAAGTTTTTTTCGTAATTTCACATTCCATTTATAGGGGATAAAGATTTTATTTACAAGTTTAGACAAAAGACAATCTCATTAATATGTGTTACATGACCAGATTCGCTTACGTTATAATATGAGCTTTTGTAAGTAACTGTGAGACTATTCATAATAACACTTTGTACTTTATTCTTTATTTATTAGTAATAATCCCCCCATGAGGGTTTCATGAACAAAAAGATTTAAATTATGTGATAGTTAAGCGTTTTCAACATTTGCATTCTATCTGAAAAGGTAGACAAGTGGCCTTCCGAATTAGTAAAAATTCGGATATAGGAAACGCAAACACTGCTTAAACGTGTAAAAGAAATAAAGGATAGAAGAATTTCGCGCTGGCAGCCATTGACACGGTAGCTCAATTGGCAGAGCGATGAGGGCGTATACCCGAGGTCGCGGGTTCGATTCTCGCCTGTGTCGAAATTTTTCTTTCCTTTATTTATTCTTTATTTATTAGTAATACTTTTCTATTCAAATCACGTGAGGAATAATTACAGATTTGTCTGTAATTTGTCGCCAACCTCCACATTTTTCTAAATCTACTATAAGCACAATAAAAAACAATCACTTAGATACGTGGCTGGCACGCAAAACTCACCTCGACAAACTCACAAGCAAATCTTCCAAGTGTTTTCTTCGGCTATCTCCAATAATATAATTATTTGCTTTCAACTTCTGACCATAGAAATTATGTTCCCAATAAGATATTAGTGTCAATAGTTTCTCACAAGTAATTACTATATCACTTTCCGGACCTTCGTACTTTATATGATGTTGCAGGATTAATGGTTTGGTGTCCTGAAAAATTCGAAAACTGTATAAAAGGCTTCATGCCGTAGTTGAAGCCACTCCTTTTTTTCGATTATTTATTGTACAAATGGTAAGATTTATTGGGTGGATAAGTCGATTATTAATATTATAAATATAAGCTACGAATAACGTGCTAAGAGATTGTATGCGTTCAAGAAAATATTAATAAACAAAGTACATACAAATAATCACTATTATAAATTTTAAATTGTTCAGCAACTATTGAAAGTTTTGTTAGTAAAATGTTGTAAATTATACTATGGTTTGTGATGGGTAGCCGCATCTCCCACACAATCACTTAAAACCACCAAACCCTAAATCGCCTCTTTCGACAACTGAGGGAAGAAATAGTAACCTATTCTTTTAGAGGCCAAAGCTATACAGCATATAAAGGAAGCGACAATCTTTATATGCGTTTGCCGGGCTATTCCACATATCCCCCCTGAGCTATCCCCCCTGGGGGGGAAGAAAGGATTTTTTTTCTAATTATCATTTGTAATTGATGATACTCATGTCTCATTTGTTGTTTTTTTTCATCAGGAGGGATAGACGGAAAAGTATCCCCCCTGGTAGCACTATGTAGAAAAAAATTCCTTTCTTCCCCCCCAGGGGGGATAGCTCAGGGGGGATATGTGGAACAGCCCCGTTTGCCTCAATGGGAATTATTGGCGTTCATATATGTATCACACCACATTTAAAAAAAAACGGCTTCAAAAGAATGTAAGAAATCCTTACCTTAACAAAATACTTGATGACACCATACAAACAACTAACAGCCGATTGTATTCTATTCTCATTTTTATCTGAGTTCAATTCGGACCAAATTTCATTGAAACTAAAGGCTTTAGAAACATTCCCTAAAGTAACATTAATCACATTATCTATCACGATTTTCTCATTTGCCACATTCGGCAATCTAAAAGACACTTCGTTATTCACAGGACTTTCAACTACTTTCTTATTTTTAATCAAAAACGATAGATATTGCAAAGAAATCACTGAAAATGTAGATATATTTTTCGCCAATCCTAAAGGTATTATAGACTCTTGGCATTTTTCATACAAATCGCAGTCAACATCATCAAAGAAAGTTACAAAATTTTCCAAAGACTGCAGAAAACCTGAAAGAATCGTTTGTAGACAATAGAATTCTTTATAAAACAACTTTTCTTGAAAAACTTGATGGCATCTCTTCGTATAAAGGTCTACTGTGTGTTCAATGTTTAAATTGAAGTTTTCTGATTGGCTAAGAGGTCGACTTTGTTTTGGGAACAATCTTATGACATCTGTCAGATACTTGTCAAATAACGTGACAGCTGTCAGATAAACGTCAGGCAGTTTTGGTGGTACTATTTCTACTTCTTCATCATCAATCTGTAGATTACCAAACTTTGTTGTATTATCGGTTATCGATATAAAAAATTGGGATTTGGCTTCAGAGTTATCGTTTTTTCTAAATACTTGCAATGAATTTGCTACTAATTTATTACTATCGCTTGAAGTTAACATTTCTTCTTTCATCTTTATATAATCACTCTCTCTTCTTAAGTTATCTCTTTCAAACTCCTTTGCCTCAGACACAGATATAATATCTAAAAATTCTTTCAAATATATATCGCAAGCGATTTTAAAGCAAGGTTTTAGAAGTTTTCTTTCGAACTCGGAACAAGACGTAACTACAGATAATTCTTCGGAGTTTAGTTTTGTAAGGAGTTGAGCTATTTCTTCTGTCTTTTCAAAAGGTGTATTTGAAACAGCAGTTTGGGAACATCTGAAACAGAGAATAATAAAGTTATTTTGGAATCATTAGACATATGATACTTCTTAAAGATGTATTATTAAGTGACTTTGTGGAAATGAGGGCATAATTAAAAGGTTTTATCCACCACATATTTAATACGTATGTAATAATTGTATAAAACCAAACCTTTCACAAATCAAAAAGCTTGAAATAAAGGCCAAAACATTATACACGCTTTGTTATACCACAGACTGGTTATTTTAGTATATTAACTTACCTATTTTTAACAATACCAAGCAGCCAATTCCCATCCACTTTGGTCGTCAAAACATACTGTGGATTAATGGATCGATCTTGAGATAGATCCAATGGCGATAAGTCGAAGACAGCTGACGCTAATGCATTCAATTCGATTACTAGTGATGGGTATCTGAAAAAACAATCACGTAATTTATATAAAGCAGATGTTTACTTTTTAGCACAAAGTTGTGCAGGAATAAGAATTAAAAAAAAAGGATGTCTTGGCAAATATTACAAATTAAGTTTAAACCAAGGCATTCATAAATACTTCTTGGTACTAACAAAAGCAGCATTACCAGTAAGTATATTTGAAATTTGTACTTCTAGAGACAGAACATTGTGAAACAAGAAACATGGTGAATAATATCAAACCAATCTTCAAGTAGCTACTCATTTGAATAAAACGTTAACTTCGCATTGGGGTCGAAAAATACTATCGATCGCAACTTTTCACGACTTTGAAAATTCTCTCTTATTGGATTGAATCAGGCGTTACTTTGCGGATATCCATAGCAATACTAATATTAATAAGTTTCTTCGCTTAATTCCCCTAAATAAAATTACGAAACTTATTAGTAAATCTCTCTTACTTCTCTCACATTTAACATTATTCTGATACATGCTCTCTTATTCATCTCACTTCAGACACCCGCCTTTATATGAACATTTTCAATTTGGTCTTTAAATTTATTTACTGTTAACGCCATCAAAACTGATGCTATAATGACCAAACTCACCGCAAATGTGCCTTATCTTTCTGCAACATTTCCAAAGCGACCTGCACATCTTCTTTGGAGAGTTGCGATGTGATTTCTTCAGCAGGCAATTGGTGCAAACTTTTACACCTTTCTATACCTAACTTTGCAAATCTGAAATAAAATATTATAAGTGAGATAAGCGGTAAAGACTAAACTTAAATGTGAACTATGTAAAATATAAAAAAAAAATAAGCTTTTTATATTGAAACTATGTGAAAAAAGAATATTTTATAGAAGAAAGCTTTCAGGCGTCATTTAAACAAAATACTTATAATGTTATAGATAATAGTGTAATAGAAAAGTCGTTTTGATTTAAAAAATATCATATATACCATTTTCAAATCCAAGATATTTCCCACAACAAAGGCTACTAAAAATACATATCAAAATAACACAACCTCACCTCATGGCCAAAGACGGTTCCAATTTCCCCAACACTTTGCACACTAGAAAGATCAATGGTCCGGATTGACTTTCGTGGCATGCTGACAATATTTTGTGTGTGTTTAGTGCGAATTCGTCCTGAAAATTTATTTTTTATATTAATAAAAGAAATACAAACATATCATTCTGGTCAGGTCAAGAAATTGTCCTCAAATCAAACACAGTCCATTTTTTCATAAAATAAAATATGTCATTAATAATCATATAAAAAAAAACATTTGAAGACTAGATAAAAAACGTTCTTACAATGGACAAAAGGCCATGTAAGAGAAGACTGACGAAGATGAGTAAAACAAGAGATTTTTTCAAAGCAGTGGTTATTTATAGTGATATAGATAGTACATTGTCAAAAGTGGCGATTAATTTTCTCTGCTATGAATATCGTGATATTTATCTGAAGGTAGGATTAATATCACTGCCAGACATTATTCGTGATAATAACCATACCCTCAAACAATAGTGCAAGCTTTAGCAACCATACTCTTTACGATATTTTCCTTGTAATAGCGTATATCAATAACAGTTTCAAGGCTAAATAAAAAACGCTCTTGCAAAGTAGAAAGTCCGAAATGAGAAGAATAAAAGAGCATAAATGAGAAGAGTGACGAATGTGAGGAAAGCAAGAGAGATTATTAAGGATCGCACAAAATGGGGATCAATTATCTCAGCGTACCCCGATGGTAATAAAATGCATGAGAATGAGTAACCATAAAAAAATATGGCAGGAGGAATTTTAAAATATGGGAAGAATTTAAGTTGTTCATAATTGGAGCAATATTGGCAAGATATTTTTTAAGGATTGTGCAATGGCTATCGAAAGTGTCTTCCTATACAACGGAAATTAATGGCGCGAGTATGTTTGTAGATTGAGAGAAGATAGTTAGGATCGTACAAAGTAACTGTCTATATTATTGCCTACCCTAATGAGTAATTTAAACCTACCTTCAATGAATTCTGCGACCTAGCAGCCACAGCTTGTAATAACAATCCAGAGGCGCTGCTCATATCGTTCACTTTAGCAACTAAACTCTTTACGACATCTTCGTTGTAATAGCGTATTAATATGTGGATTCTGTTCACTAGTAGCCATGTTAAGTGGATTACTTCTGATAGGCCGTTTTCTAGCTGGAAGGAAAAACATTAAATTATAATATTTAAAAAGTTTAGCTGTGTAGTGTCGGCTTATAATAGCACTATCCCATTCTTCTGGCGGGTGTACGTAAGTTTAAGGGATTTTTGGGCGATGCAGTTGGAGACTCATCACCATCATCAGACCACCTTTATTTCATCCTCTTTTACCCACGCAACTTTCAAAAGTGGTTAAGGAATTTTTAATTTCCTAGCACTGGCTACTCCTTTAAGGGATTTATAGTCGTAAGTTTACGTATTTATGTATGTTAAAAAGTTGGGAGGCGAAAATTTATTTATATATGCAAAAGCAAAGCCACGGCTACTATCAATACGACTTCTTATCTTCTAGACCTACATAAATAAGGCATAATTTTCAATTAACAGTTTCCACATATTGTGAATATTTGAAATTATCGGGAGTGCACACAATAAGGAAAATATATTTATCATGGTTGTTAACGGTGCGGGAAAACATCGATAAGAAACCCACATGGCTGAGTTGTAATTAGCCATGTGACAATATATTCGTACAAAACGGCGATAGGCCTGCACCCTATTACGTGAGTACACTGTCTAACAAAACGTGGGTACTCTGAACACAAGGTGATAAAAAAATAAACGTGATGTTTATTTATAATAAAGTATATCCTTGCCACCTCCATGGAGATATACGGCGTGAAAGTTAAGTTTAAATGTTAATATTTCTGTCCTGATATTCAGATACAGTATTAATTTGAGTATTTACTCAAAGTTATTTAACCTACATTTAAATAATCTCAAACTTAACCTTTAAAACTAATATCAATGTTTTTGATCATGAAAAAATAAATAATAAATAAGTAGTTAACTTACAAAATATTCACAATAAGCCATAAAGCATCCAATCTGTAGCAAATCCACTTGCATCTGCATTCGATCGCCGCAGTCACCGCTCAAAGGAAGATTTCTTACGAAACCTAGGAGCTTCTGCCAATACTTTTGTTCTAGGAATTTTAGTCTGAGGAAAGAAAACACATTAAAAAGTTATTATTTAAACTTATTTATTCATTATTTGCAGCTGTGTAAGCTTTAAATAACATCAACCCATTTCTACCCACGGTGGTCGTAAGAACCTTTAATAGTAGCTGGGTAATTGTTTAGTAGATTCAGTTTTTTGCATTTTTTAACTTTTCTTTGTTTTACCTTTATTTCCCAAACAACTTACAAAAGTGACTGCGCAAGAATATAGGTGTTCTAACTACCCCTTTTTGGAATGTATAGCCATAATCATAGGTAGTTAGAATAGTTTAAAATATAGGGTAGGCAGTGACTATTTATTGCCAACTTAATAAGAATTATTGGTGTGAGTATAAGCATATATGTTTGAATGTAAATTATTTTACCTTATTAGTAAATGAGACCAATGTACAGTCAGCAACGGAATCCTATAGGCAGATCTTAAACAAATCAAATTGAGGAGCTCCAATGGTATGTTTTCGTCTGGACTGTAGAGACCCGTGTTCAGTCCACTTTGCTCGTTGTGGAGAACGCTTTGAGCTGTTTTTGATGATAAAGGGAATGGGCAGTCATCTGTAGAATAAGAAAATTATATAAGAAATAAAATTAAAATGAACTTTTTTAATATTAAGTTATTCCTATAATGTTTTTTTTTTAAATTAACTATCGGATTCTTCGGAAGGTGTTTGCAAAGAGACAAAGCAACAAGAAAATATTGACATTTACTTTTTTTTACAACATGATTTATACTATGATTTATATTATTTATTTAAAATTATTTATTTAGAATAGCACTACCCCATTTCTTCCGGTGGGTGTACGTAAGAGGCGACTAACGGTATTGGGGCTTTAAACTGATTTTTGGGCGATGCGGTTGGAGACCCATCACCAACAACCTTTATTTTACCATCTTTTCCCCACTCAACTTTCCAAAGGAGGCTGAGGAATTTCTCATTCCTTAACTCTGGCTACCCCATCTAGGGATTTATAGCCGTGAGTATGTATGTTAAAATTTTACTAGAAGACCAAACAAACACTATGTCACGATCAGTATTTTATTTATTCTAAAATTTTGTTGTGATTATGGCTAAATCACTATATTTAGGAAAGACTCGCGCATCTTGGTGGGGATTTTAATAGGACTGTAATAATAACAAATAGTTATTTTTAAATACAAATTTGAACTATTTGTTACCCCTAGACGTTATACTATGTCATAACATAACAAATCATAAACGTTTACGCCGAATATCCCCGAGTTGGCAGAGGTACTAATACTTCTGAACATCACGTGACTTTGTCACCTGGTGTTCAGAGTACCCACGTTTTGCATGGACAGTGTAATCACGTGATAGGGGGCAGGCCTATCGCCGTTTTGTACGAATACACTGTCACATTACTAAGTACAACTCAGCCATGTGGGCCAGCCATTTTCTCACGATGTTTTCCCTCACCGTTAACAACCATGATAAATTAACCACACTTATGTCTTTAGAAAAGACAAATTGGTGTAGGCCCGACCCGGGATTTGAACATTAGTCGCTTGCACGTTAACCGGTGTTCTACCCATTGAGCTATCACGTCATCGTAATACTATGAAATACACAATAATAAAAACTTACCAGCCAAATGCAGAATATCTTTGACAATACATATCAAATTGATGCAAACAGAGTACAAAAGCCGATGGCTCTTATTACCACCGTCATAAGAGTCCAAATTCGCGCACTCTATCTCTTGGCAGTTCTCGATTTCTAATATGGCGTAGGTAAGAGTTTTGAATAGGAATCTGAAATTAGTTATTGTAGCTGAGTTCTTAAGAGTCTTATGAACTTGTATTCGGTACTAGGGCGTTGTTTAAACCTTTCAAGGCCAGGAAAGAGGATATATGTGAAATACTTCTACATGACCCGAAAACTTGAGTACTCTCAGTTCTATCAATTGAGGCTTTTTAATGTAAATTGTGTTGCATCTTATCGTTTATGGAATTAAAAAAAGCACAGATTGAGAAAAAATAATAAAAAACAGGTTAAGTGCAAGTCGGCTCAACCCTAACAAATTGTCTAAAAGCTACAAACCAACTACTTAAAACAAGGTGGTGGTGGTGGTTTGCCGTGTAGTGTCGGCTTAGAATTACACTACCCCATTTCTACGGGTGATCGTAAGAGGCGACTAAATGGGGGGATATTATATATTCACGTGATCGTAAGGGTATGGGGGCTTTTTAAGTGATTTTTAGGCGATGTGGTTGGAGACCCGTCACCAAAAACGTTTATCATTATCATCTTTTCCCCAATCAACTTCCAAAAGTGGCTGAGGAATTTATCATTCCAAAGCTCTGGCTACCCCGTTAAGGGATTTATAGCCGTGAGTATATGTATGTATGTAAAACAAGGTTTCATAAGGATGACAAGAAAGAAATTCAGATATGCTTGTGTACAGTAATGTTCACGGTAGAACCGTGATCGAAACTACTGTATATACAGTACATAGAGAACTTGAAACTAAATAGAGTGGAAATCAAAAGTAGTTAAGTACAAAAATTTATGAAAAAAACCGCTACAAAAGAATTGTCAAAATAAGTTATCCCTACTAAGGGGGAGACTCCAAATGGATCAAATAGAAAATGTGCTCAAAAAGGCAGGTGTCCGAAGTACGAAGAATAAAAGAGCATGTATGAAAAGATTGATGGATGTGAATGAAGCTAGAGAGGTTTGCCAGGGTCGTACAAAGTGGCGATCAATAGTCTCTGCCTACAGACAACTAACGGCGTGAGATTATGTATGTATGTAAGTTATCCCTGCACCCTAATTACTTGATTCAATGTTCTGGCTTTTGTTGGTCATACATTTGCTTCGCTTATTCAGTGCCAATAAACTGAACCCCTTCTTATTTATTCAGATTGTAATGTAATGTAATGAATTGTATTGCGTATTTCTGTGAACTGTATTGTATTTATTGCAATAAAGTTTTTTATTATTATTATTATAAGTTCTCTATGATACAGTATGATAATGTTTATACCGGAGCAAGTAGCTTAGTTCATTAGATAGACATTATAGAAATACAATGCAGTGGTTTTTACCTCGGCTCTACCGTACTTATGTGTTAAAAACCCTATTCATATGATATATTGTCGAAACAAAGCCGAAATTACTAGTTTTAAAAAAATACTGTTTGCCTGTCTGTACGTTACGCGTATAAACTACTGAACGGATCTTGATAAAATATGGCACGAGGGTAGCTTAAACACTGATAAGCATAAGCATAAGCATAAACGTTCACGCCGAATATCCCCGAAGGGGTTGGCAGAGGTACTAATACTTCTGAACATCACGTGACTTTGTCACCTGGTGTTCAGAGTACCCACGTTTTGCATGGACAGTGTACTCACGTGATAGGGGGCAGGCCTATCGCCGTAGGGTACGAATACACTGTCACATGACTAAGTACAACTCAACCATGTGGGTTTCCTCACGATGTTTTCCCTCACCGTTAACAACCATGATAAATTAACCACACATATGTCTTTAGAAAAGACAAATTGGTGTAGGCCCGACCCAGGATTTGAACACTAGTCGTTTGCACGATAACCGAGTGTTCTACCCACTGGGCTATCACGGTTTACTATATATATAAATTAAATCTCAGATTTCTAAAGTGTTCTCACAAAAACGTCGAAAAACCCAAAACTTTTAAATGATTTCACTTATAGCAATAATTTTATAAGTTAGGTAGGAAAAGATAACGAAATAAAGGCTTTTTGTTAGTTGGTCTCTAACCATACCGACACATGTTTACTTACCTTACTAGAACGACATCTGGCGGCAGACTAGCGCAGTCCTCGTTAACGTTCTGAACATTCAAAGGATCCACGTCATTTTTCACGTTGAAGAATATAGACTGTGGCGAAATGTGGGCCATTTTCAAATAGTTGATGGATAGGAGTATCTCACTTTCAGGTATTTGTACTAAAACTTTTCGGAGTAGAACCATTATTATTACAAGGTAGCATAGTTTTTGCTTCGGTGTCGACGTCGTCTGAAAATGAACAGATACAAATTAACATAGAGAGTAAAACCCTATCCTTGTAAGTCACACCGTAAGTTTATTGGTTTATTTTGTTTTGTCCTGATAGTACACATCAACCAATTTTCAATATGAAATTGTGTGTAACATTTTATTTGCGTTTACTATTTTCTTAGAATAACAAGCTACGTGATATTAATGTTTTTTTACGTTTTTTTCTCTCGTAAAGCTCTTCGTAAATTAATTATTATAGTCATATTGTATGCTTACCTGATCAGGTGGCACTTGAAACAATATCTTCAAAACGATTTCCACGCGACTCTGTTCCAACAACACATCCTTGTAAATATAGTCGAGCACGCGTTCCATCTCTGCTATAGAATGCTTGTCGCAAATATCTATCGTTCGTTTCGAGAGCAAACACAGCAATGTATCGCTTGCTAACTGGGACCATCGGTAGTAATTTTCTGGTTGGTCTTGCGATAGCGCTAATATGCAGGACACTAGGTTTATTGCCTGTGAAGGATTAGCATACATTATTATAGGTAGGGTTGCTACACGTTCGGGAAAAGACATAGTTAGGCTTTTTGATTGCGTATCTATTATTACCAGAGCTGTAAATATAAAAAAGAGATAGTAACAATTGCGATTTTCGGGAATTTTGAGCTGTTCTGGATAGTTTTTAAGCGTAGTTCAGTTGTTTTAGCTATGCAATAGACCTCAAGTTTTCAAAGTATGAAATTTAGAAATCCGGAATTTGTTTAACCTTAATATCAAAGAGGAGATGGTAACGCTCCAAAAATACATCAATTTATTGGGGCTATAATATGAGAGAGAGTTGACCAGAGCTTGGGTCACAATTTATCAGCCACATTCGGATGTGGGAGAAGAAACAAATAAACCATCAAAAACTTCAATAGTTCTAGATCTTGTTGAAGCCACCTATAGAAAGGTTTCGGATCTGCTTATTATAATTAAATCCAATTTACAAATTTGACCAAGTAAAGGAACTAAAAATGTACATGATGTCTTAACTAGAGCGTTGCAAGAATACGAGTAAGATCAGATAAATACTAAGTTAATGGAAAATCCCTAACAACCTTATGGTTGGATTAAGACACTTCCATTACTTCACCACCAATAAAATAATCATCGAATATTCTTCAATATACAATCAACATATTCAAACTTCTCCTCGATACCTTCGAGCTAAAGGATTGTATAGACTTAATGATGCATTCCATTTTGGAACTGTTGGTGCTATTCTCTTGTGACACTAAACAACTTCTGTTGCAACAGATCAACGGCATCTTTAGAATAGATTAAATATTTCTAACGCAATCCTGAATGACGGCCAATCAAAAAAAAGTGTCTATTGTTGTAATAACATCTCCATTGCTTCTCTATACACAAAATAGTCATCCAATAATCAATTTCAATATGGCACCTCCCAGGCAGCGGCGGCCTCTTGGCCTAAACCCCCACACTCTTTACAACTAGAACTTATAATAATCTCTTTAAAAAGACCCATGGCATTTTGTAAAGATAAATTGCAGCTATTTAAAGACTAATGGCAGCCTATAATGACTATATTTTGTATTTTTTAATTCAGATAACTAGGATCCAGTATGGCAGCCATTTTAAAATGATACGTATTTTCTCTTGTTAAGATATTTCCATTGCTTCTTTACTTACAAATTGGTACTCCAATATATAAAATCAACATATTTCATACTGTGTATAACCAATATATTATGAATAAATCATACCTCTCCTCGCTGCAAAGTCTTCCCGACAATAGAGAACAGCACCTCCCTAGCAGCGGCGGCCTCTTGTTGCTGTGCGCGGCCTATTCCTCCTGCCCCTACAGCCCCTGCGGCCCCTACACCTCCTACCCCTACGGCCTTCGAGCTAAAGGCTCGAATAGACACGTGACGTAACGATGTGATGCATTCCATCTCTGAACCAGAAGCCAGGAGGCCATCGCATAGTTGGATTAGCTGAAAAAATATATTTTATTTAATCAAAAAACTAATAACTTACGTAGCTTTAAGAAATACTTTTCTTGTAACTGGTGTTAAGAGAACACAGATTTTTCTTGAACAGGTGTATTCACTTGAAAGGCGGTATAACGCCGTTTTTAAGAACACATAGTCACATGACTAAATAAAACTTAGCTATAGCAGTTTCCTCACAATGTTTTCATTCAGAGTTTAACTTGATAAATTCACTACTCATGACTTAAGAATACGAGTAGAAAATTTGCGTAGACCTAATACACTAGTTGCACTTATATTTCCTACACGAGAAACGGTGGTTTTCGGACTGAGTTAACAACTGTGATATATTTAAAGCAAGTCGTGGCTGTTCGCTGGTAATAAGATAAACAATAATATGCTTATGCCAAAATAATCAGTTTCAATTGGTCCTATTTTACGAGTATGTATACTATTATTCTAATAGAAAATGTACGATAACAGTAATTTACCTTTGGCAGTTCAATTATTTGTTTGCTGTGATGTTTCGATGCTGAAAGTTGAACTAGAAACAGCATTATGTTGCTCACTAGCTCCAGACAATTGCTGAAAATATCAAAATGGAATGTAAAAGAAACAATTTAATTTAAAAATATCATTTAGTTAATCTGAGATGGTATTTCGATTTGAAACATAATAAGAAGTTTCAGATAATCGGTAGAGATCTTACCTATGCTAAAAGACCGATTTAAATAGGGGTCATCAGGGGCGGAAGAAATATTTAAGGGAAAATCTTGGGCTTTTTAACTATGTTCAAAAATGGTACGGGACATTCAGCACTCGCTTCGGTCAGCATATTCAAACGAAGCAATTCCATGTGCTATTTAAAACACATCAGCTTCGCACATCTTTGGTGAAATATGACACTTAAACTCTAATGTTCTATGACTGTATGTTGCATATAAAGAATATAGGGCATATAAGGAGTTATTTTTATTCCTAGTGTTCACTCAGTATTGGGATACTATCTTATTTATGAACAGAAGAAGCATTATTATATAAAAATACTCACGGAATCTCCCTTTGCTCCAACAATTCCATTTGCTTCATAAGAAACCCAATGAACACTTGCTCGCTGTCCAACATGCAATAGTTGACTCGCAAAGTCAACAGTTGTCGAAGTAGGCCCAGCACTTGGCATTGCAGCGGAATGTCGTTTTGCATTGTGTAGTTCTGAAATATGTATCTTTATATTTATAATAGATGCTGCGTAGTGTCGGTTGAGAATAGCACTAACCTATTTGTGCCAATGGGCGTTTGTAAGGGGCGACTAAGGGTATTGGGTCTTTTTAAGTGATTTTTAGAGTGATAAGGTATGAAGCCATCACTAACAACCTTAATTTTACAATATTTTCCCAACCCAACTTGCAAAATGGGCGGAGGAATTTATAATTATAAAGCTCTGTCTTCCCTTTCATGGGACCTAAAGCCGCAAGTATATGTATCTTAATATATAAAATTCTCGTGTCACAATGTTTGTCTCCGTACTCCTCCGAAACGGCTTTACCGACTATAACCAAATTTTGCATGCATATTCAGTAGGTCTGAGAATCGGCTAACATCTATTTTTCATAACCCTAAGTGTTAAGGTTTGTCCACCCTTAACATTTTTATTATAAAAACGCCTAAAGTTCGGCATATCAGTTTAGGGAGATCATTCTGGCCGACTTAGGAAATAGGGGTATATAAGTGATTTTTAAGTGAACAAAAGGGGGGTAACAAGTAACTTGCTGTCACTAACGGACAAACAGACAGACATGACAAAACTATAAGGGTTTCATTTTTTGCCGTTCGTCTACGAAACTCTGAAAAGGGGGTTGAAGATCTTTCTGAAAATGTTTTACAGTGGGACCAACATGCTTGAATCAAATTTATTTTTCTCTTCTCCATAAAAAATCAGCTGAGCTCTCAATTATTCAAGCTAATATTTTAATTTTGGTGCACTTTAGAAATATAATTTTAATAAAACTTACCTTCAAAGCCTGAATAACAACCGGCTCAAACAACCTTATATACCTCTCCAATTCCTTCTTATTAGTACTCCATTTTCTATCCATTTTATTCTTCAGAAAATTTTCAATCTTAATTAGTAATTGTCTTTCACCGATCATCTTTGGATTCTTGCTATTTAAAGACAATTTTTGACTATTCGAACTAACACTATCTCTTTTATCATCCGAATCGGAAATGTTAAGTTTATTAAACAATAAGACTTGATCAAAAAACGATTCCTTAGTTATACTTTCTGTATCTGTCTTTATAGATTCGTAGTCTTTATATTGGTTAACTAAATTAGTACCAAAAAGGCATTTAAGGAGTTGAGCAACGCAGTAAACGGAGCGATCGCCATTAGAAGGTAGTATAGTTTTGAGGTAGTAAAGTATTTCTTCCGTTATGTGGCCGTATTCTTTTTCGGTTGAAAGCTCAAGTTGAATGGCTAAAGCATCCAATATTTTGGTTAGGAATTCGTAGAATATACTCGATTTTGGGTCTAAGTTGATCTGGAAAAATGAGGTTCACTTTAATTTATGAATATCGACAAGTGTAACAGAATCTAGGCGAAGATAAAATGTGATGCTGAAAAGATCATTTTTTCTTAGCAATCCTCTCAGCGGAACTAGAACCTTAGGTAAATAGGAGGAATAAAACTTTATTGATCACCAATAGCAAGCCAACATTTATTCACGTCCTCTATTCAAGCTTTTTACTTAAAGCTATCCATTTCCCATTTTAACCAATAAACTGCCTTTTTGCTAATAAATAAAGAATAAATAAAGGAAAGAAAAATCTCGACACAGAAAAATCATCTAAAAAATTCGGAGGTAGGAAACGCAAACACTACTTAAACGTGTAAACGAAATAAAGGATAGAAGAATTTCGCACTGGCAGCCAACTGACACGGTAGCTCAGTTGGCAGAGCGACCGGGGCGTTTACCCGAGGTCGCGGGTTCGATCCCCGCCTGTGTCGAGATTTTTCTTTCCTTTATTTATTCTTTATTTATTAGTAATAATCCCCACATGAGGTTTTCATGAACAAAAAGATTTGAATTATGCCTTTTTGCTGCAGCAACAAATTATTATTTTTTTCCTCTTTCTTTTCAAGTTTAGAGTAACTACTTTTAAATGCAGTTTTCTACACCCATGTTGTTTGTATAGAAACCTGCCCCATAAACCGATCCACACAAAACAAGTTTTTACAGTATTATCGAAGCTGATCCATTGGGTTTTCTAATTTTTCGCGTTTGTGTGGTTAATTCATGTTCTAACATGTGTAACTTTAAAAATAGGAGCTACAAAGGATAACCGTCTGCCAGTCCATTATGACAAGAAGTTATAACTTACCTTATGATTAGAATAAACCGATCTCAAATTCTCATACAGTTTCATATAAAATGGCTCCCCGTAAAAGTTCCCCATTAAGTTAGCCCGCGGATTTCCCACAGAGATTTGGGATCTCTTACGTGTGCCTTTGTCTTCTGCCGTTTCTGTGGAATTGCGGCGATTAGATGTTTCTGGAACAATATTTTAGTACAAATTTATTTATTTCGTGTGCGTAGTAGGTTTGATGACACAATTTAAGAAGTATGACATGTCCTACTTTGAAGAGATCGATCGATTTAACTGCAATACAAAAATACATGGACTCAAAATAAAATACATAAAATATTACTTCACCAAACTGATCCGCGCAACGAGATCGATCTCTTCAATCAAATGTGTGACAATGTTCAATAATGGTAACCATCACTTGGTATACATATGTATGTTGTACTACAAACAGACTGCATAGAAAATCACTCAATATTATTATTTCTCTTAACGTTCCGTTAGTAAAAAAGGTATAGAGCCAATGTGGGTGGTAATATCAGTAGAGTACGACCACAGAAGACTCACTTAGATCAAAACAGAATTTCCTTAAAAAGATTCGAAAATGTGAAGAATAAAAGGGAATATTGGGATTGATTGATAAGGGAATTTGCAGTAATTCAATTATATGTAGTGTTGGCTATGCCTTTTAGTGAACTCACTTCTTGAGGTTATTGAGTGGTTGTTGGGCAATGCGGCTAAAGACCCATAACTTACTTATTTTGTTTGCTATATTATCCCAAATTTACTTTTAAAAGCAACTGATAAATATTCTATTTCTGGAGCTTTGGCTACCTCTTTCTGGGATTTATAGCCGTGATTGCATTGTTTACATTTAGTTATAGCCAACATAAAAAACTAAGTTGTTAAAAAATATGTGGTTACTCACCAGTATTACTTCTCCTAACAGGACTTCCAGGAATCACTTTACTTATCTGCGCAACGGGACTGATCTCTTCAATCAAATGTGTCACAATATTCAACAATCTCATCACAATTAACTGATACTTTTCAGATAGTTTCGCTAGTTTTGTATTGTTAAAGTGCTGCCATTTTTCAGTGGTTTCTGTCTCGAAAATGTTGCTCTTGAATTTCGATATCGCGTTGTGGATTTCGACTAAAGAGAAAAATAATATTATAATGGACGGGCACAAAAATATAAATAATTATACTCATGGTTTAATACAAGATAGTATCTACGAATTATTAACCAAATAGTTTAAACTTCATTCAATCGGTATTTGCTGTGTAGTGTCGGCTTAGAATAACACTACCCCATTTCTTCCGGTGGGTGTATGTAAGAGGCGACTAACGGTATTGGGGCTTTTAAGGGATTTTCGGGCGATGTGGTTGGAGACCCATCACCACCAACCTTTATTTCACTATCTTTTCCCGACGCAACTTCCAAAAGTGGCTGAGGAACTACAAGTTCCTTAGCTCTGGCTACCCCTTCTAGGGATTTATAGCCGTGAGTATATGTATGTGTGTATGTCAATCGGTATAGGCGTGCATACACTTTGGCCTCACTAAGTACAACTCAGCGATGTAGGTTTCCTCACGATATTTTTTCTCACCAGAAATGATTTTGATATGTAAACCACACAAGCGTCTTTAGAAAAAACACGTTGGAAAAGGCCTGAATAATAATTTGAACTCGAGTCTCGTACATGACAAGCAGTGACTGCCCACTGAGCTATCACGGTTATGTTTGATATATTTAACTTTTTATATAATTTATAAATATCATTATATATATATATATATATAAGACTTACCAGGATACAAAACATTACACATATGTAACAAATGAGTCTTCACTTGAATAGTGTTGTTACAGATATCTAGGGTATCGATGCAGTATTCGAATATGCCTTGATTAGAATAGGCTGATTTGTGTTGCCAGGGAGGATATGTGTTTGTAAGGCTCTCGAGAGTTTCTAGTAGACCTTGCTGGAAATTGCAATAAATACAAACTATAAAAAGATATTATAAGCATCCCTGCTAAAATGGGTCTGTTTTAGTTGTTTTCAAACTTTATAAAGTCTAATTCAATCCTGTCGTTAAATAAAATAAATGTACAGTTCCCCAAAATTAAAAATGCGCATAGAAGTATTCGTTACTACTCGGCAACGGTCGTGTTCCCCGAGCGTTGGGAAACGATATGTATTTGCCTGTTACTAGATGGGCATGAATGCTTCGGATGCCAAAATTTGGAGCGAAGCCGGACAAAATCAAACATGTGTTTTCTTAAATTGTTATATTGCTTTGCTGCCTTAGAACAATGAAAAAATCTTTAAGCGCGTGCGAGTTGTGTTTACACTCGTTTCCCATAGACTAGCATGGGAAACTTCCATGGGTGATTATTCCTCAATGGAAACATCTATCTAAACTTGTGCTTTAGCTTGATAGAGCTTTAGCCTTAGCCTTAGTTTAATGTCTTGAACCATCGTGAATAATTAAGGTGTGATCGGATCAACCATATAGGACGAGCTCCGTGACAAGCCTAATAAAAAAGGTCGGGGTTAAATGGAGCTTCGCTCCAATAATTTATCAGTAACGGAATTTGATTCGACAATTCCATGTCGATTTTTCGGGTTTTTCCGGAAAACGAGAATTACCGAAAATGCTGCATGCGCCTTATTAATTTTGGAGAACTGTACAGCTTATGATTATAAGGATTTTGGCGGAAGAATTTCTAATTTAGACACTATGACTACCCCTTATTGGGCTTATAGCTGTAAGTATTTGTAGATATGTTTTTAATGCCGATTGATCGGCTACCTAACTAGAGAGATTCTTTATCAAACACTAATGAGCTGCCAATACTCTAAGTCATTAAAGACACTCAGGGGAAGTAATAGGTTACAGCTATTGAAAGCCTTATAAGTAAAAACGCTACTTATAAGTAAACATCTGAATTAACATACTTAAAAATAAAGATGAAAAATTTAACTTAAAGGTTGACTGGAAGAAATCGCGTTAAAGCCATAAGCCCGCCTTTGTGTACCCAATTTCAATGTTCTGTACCTTTGTAAAAACAATATATCTATTCTGTATGCAATAAAGTGTTCAAATAAATAAATAACTATTATAATACAAACCCCCTTACCGTATAGTTCTTACAACTGGCCTCCATAAGTCTCATCATCAAATCACTGATCATCGTTCTCAAGCCATCTTTCCAACCAGGTTTGCCCTCCATTTTGAAACTCCCATGAAGACTTTGATAGAAATGCATATCTCTGACTAGGGATAACGCTGGGGTATCGATTTCGAATTTTAACGATTTAGTTTGGTCGGCGGCCATTTGCAATAGGATTTTGGCGGGAGTTTTGTTTCTTAGTTGATGCAGTTTTGGTGTTATGCTGTGAAAAAAATATGTTTTTTTTTTATTGATCCGCAAAACTAAGTACAAAAGTAGACAAGTAATAATAACAACATAAAGACAACCATTTTTTGCACTCTTCTTGATACAGATACTACATGCTCTATATAGAATAGAATAGAATAGAATAACTCTTTATTGCACATCAAAAACAAATTTACAAAAATAATAATATGATCAAACAGTTTACAGTGAGTTACATATTCAATATTTAATCTCAAACCTTTAATTACAGACACAAGATAAAAGAAGTGCGAAGTGGCGATCAATAGTCTTTGCCTACCCCATTGGGAACTAATGGCGTGAGTATATGTATGTATGTATGTACAAGATAAAAGATGTTTGTTGGTTAACATCCAGCAACTATCTAATAGTGGATGTCTATTCGTTTTCTACTATATCATAAGGTGCCAATATTTATTTTCATTTCATTATTTTGCCCACATGGGGTAGGCAGAGACTATCGATCACCACTGTACGATCCTGACAAACCCCTCTAGCTTCGTTTACATACATCAATCTTCTCATACATGCTCTTTTGTTCTTCCTACTTCGGACGGCTGCCTTTTTGAGCACACTTCCTATTCGGTCCAAATGTGTTCTTCGAGGTTTGTCCTCTTCTAACATAACCATAATGAGGTAGGCAATGAATATGAATAATGTAAGAAAGAATAATAAAATACAGTCAGAGCGACATGATAGTCCAATGGATAGAACACCCGCCCGAAAACAGACAGGCGTGAGTTCAAATCCCAGGTCGGGCCTACACCAATTTGTCTGTTCTAAAGTAATATGTGTGGTTAATTTATCATGGTTGTTAAAGGTGAGGGAAAACATCGTGAGGAAACCCACATGGCCGAGTTGGACTTAGTCATGTGACAATGTATTCGTACAAAACGGCGATAGGCCTGCCCCCTATCACGTGAGTACACTGTCTAACAAAACGTGGGTACCTACTTTGGACACTAAGTGGCACTGTCACGTGATGTTCAGAAGTACTGGTACCTCTGCCAACCCATTCGGGGATAAATGGCGTGAACGTTTATGTTATGTTTTTATGTTATGTTATAATAATAAAATACAGAATACACACCTAACTAATGTGTTCGACGCTGCAGTCCTTACTTTATGATCTTGATCGGAAAGAAGACGATGCAGAGTTTCAATTATTATTTTGCTTCGTCCTGCATCTTGGTTTAGCATGAAATATCTATAAAAGGAGTTGTATATAATAAAATAGATAAGTTTTTTTAGCTTTATTTTATTAGCACTTTAATCCTACGTTTGATATTACCAAGACTAAGATCTTGCAAGGAGAACGGTATCAAAATTAAATTTTCAATTTTCATATCCCAACGCTAGGTAGTTGAGGAAACGAATAGCTACGGATTATTACTACTAAAGAACTAAACTGAATAAATTTATTTCACTGTATACAGAGCTGAGATAATATTCATTCTGGCTACCCATGTTGGCCGTGAGTATATGATAAGGATCTTGACATTAGAGAGTCAGAATCAGGTATAAATTAGCTTACCTTTCATATGGAAAGTTCTCGTACAATTTACACAAGTTGACTTTGCACAACCAATAGTTGTTATTTTCAAGTGCAATCAAGCTATTTAGAATGTTCTTCATGAAGCTGTAATGGCTGCTTCTAGATAAGGCTTCGCAGGTTTTCGTTAGTGCTAGCAGAGTGCTGTTTACACAGGAATGTATGTCATCTGAAAGTCCCTGGAAGAAAATAACTGGTTTGAATTGGTTTGAATCGGTTTTAATACCTTTTAAAACTTAGTTCGCTTTAATCCGGTTTTAAAAAAGATGACTAACTTTCGCAAACGAAGTGAGTATATGCTTTGTGGGGAGGAAAATTACTTGAAAAACTTTAAAAAGAGTCAATATATTGTCAATGCTTCATAATTTACATACACACATATACTCACGCCGTTAGTTCCCATTGGGGTAGTCAGAGACTATAGATCGCCACTTTGTTCGATCCTGGCAAACCTCTCTAGCTTCATTCACATCCATCAATCTTTTCATACTTGAACTTTTATAATCTTTCTTAATTTCTCTGATATCTGTTATGTGATGAGTTTATTTAATCTCTAACCCGTTTCTTTATTTCATTATCTTTGAATTGTATTTAAGCAATAAAAGAATACTTCAATGATACATTTTAAAAATACTTACCTTCAAAATAACATCGACCAAAAACTCGACATTCATAACCGCTATAACCTCCTTTTGTAGTCCCAAAAAACTCTTCCACTTATAATAATTTCCATGGGACAAGTCCAAAGCCGCATACAAATAGTTCCCAATACATATTCTTACCATACCTCTTATTTGAGGATCAGAATGACAACTTAGTAACACAAATATATCACTCAAATGTTGATAGAAAAATTCTTTCTTTTTTTCTATACACATATCATTTACAACCTCATCTGTTCTTCTCAATGGCTTTTTAACTTTAACTTCATCGAAATGGTCCCCAAAATGATCGAATTTGATATCCAAATCCATTGATGATAACATATCGACGCTACTCGATAAGGGGTAGACAGATGGCTCATTACTTGTCGATGTATAATTACTTATACTCATATTAGTGTCACTTATACCACTGTTTAATAACTCTTTTGTACCAGTTTTGCTATCAAATATAGTGCTATGGATGTCTTTTGAGCTTTTCAAGTCGCTGTCTAAAGATTTTTCTAGAGATTTCAGATCTTTTTTAGAAATAGTCTGAGGGCTTTCATTACTTTTGTTAAATAATTCTTGGCACAAAGAGTCTGTTAATGAGTCTTGATAGCAGATATTTCTTTCGAGTACAAAGTCGTTTATGTTGTCTTGGTTTGATTCGGTTTCTGATGATCCTGGAAGCAAAATGAAAAATCAATCAATACCTTGTCAGATAAGATTTAGAGCGATAATACGTTTAACAAACATCTTCTTTTCTTTTCTTTCTATCATACATACATATACTCACGGCTATAAATCCCTAGAAGGGGCAGACAGAACTAAGGAACCAGAAGTTTTTCAGCCACTTTTGGAAGTTGCGTGGGGGAAAAGATTGTAAAATAAAGGTTGTTGGTGATGGGTCTCCAACCACATCGCCCAAAAATCCCTTTAAAGCCCCAATACCGTTAGTCGCCTCTTACGCAGACCCACCGGAAGAAATGGGGTAGTGCAATTCTAAGCCGACACTACACAGCGTTTTATCTTTATATCATTATATAATATCTTTTATCGTAATATCTTTTCTTTCTTATTCAAAGCAAAAGAATAAAATATTACAAATGATGAATAGAACTTATAAAGGTAACGTTTTTCAGAGTTAAAAATTTCAAACAAGAGTTTAAACTGAAACTCACATTTTTGTCGGAGATTAGAGGTAGTTCATGTATTTTAAGTTCAATATTAAATATTTTATACAAACAAATATGAAGGCGCTAGAAGGTCATTCTGATTCAATCTGACCTAATCAGATCAAAATGAAACTTTTTTTATTCATTTCAAGTTTAATTAGATTATTCTAATCAGAATAATTACGACATCTCAAAATAATTGAAGATATTAGAGTATGTTGTTTCAACCAAGACTGTAATACGCGCCATCGTGGGGTGGTTTTCATTATCTTTCACACTTAATAACTTATAACAAACACAGAACAAATACCTAAACTAACATTGGAACAAATAGTTTACATCCGAAAAATAACAATTAACATTTTTACATTGTCTAACAACATAATGTTCTGCACTTTTTTTCCTAAAAATGTGTTGTGAATGCAGGAATAAATAAATTTCAGTAGCAATGATTTTTTATCAAGTTAAATATCGCTTTAAAAGCTTCTCCATCAATATCCTTCCCACTACTTGATTCCAAAAAAGGCAGGCGTCCGAAGTATGAAGAATAAAAGAGCATGTATGAAAAGATTGATGGATGTAAACGAAGCAAGAGAGGTTTGCCAAGATCGTACGAAGTGGCGATCGATAGTCTCTGCCTACCCCAATGGGAATTAACGGCGTGAGTATATGTATGTATGTACTTGTTTCCATTTAGTATTTTGTTTAGCTAAATGCAGTAGCACTATATGTAGCTGATAGATAAATCAAAAATAATCTTACCAGACACATTATGCGTTTTCATATCTTCATCCCTATCTAGATACATGGTAATCACTTGCGGATATAAGTTCAGGATTTCTGATAAGCAACTTAGGGCGGAAGATTTTACTGATACTCTTACACATCTGAAATTAGTTATATGATTACAAAATTATTATATGTAATTTGGAGCTTATGAATTGATTGTTAAATTTTTTGTTCTTTTAATTTGGCTAGAGGCCCATCGCTATTTTCAGTTTTAGATCTTATCCTAACTTAATATCCAGAAGTGGCTGAGGAAAAATATATTTTCAAAGCTATCGGTTTCTACCCGTTTCTACCCGTGGGTGATCGTAAGAGGCGACTAAGGGTATAGGGGCTTATTAAGTGATTTTTGGGCGATGTGGTAGGAGACCCGTCACCAAAAACATTTATTATTACCCTCTTTTCCCCAATCAACTTCCAAAAGTGGCTGAGGAATGTTTCATTCCAAAGCTCTGGCTACCCCGTTAAGGGATTTATAGCCGTGAGTATATGTATGTATGTATGTCTATTTGTTTGGTATAGCCCTTATTATTGTGTAGGTGCATAAATGTAAAGCTGCAAAGATGTCAAAAGTTAGACGCTGCCGATACGGTACTTTATAACTTTACATTTGCTTTTAGATATTCTAATGATTAAAGGAGATACCACGATATATTTTTTTGAAGTAAACATTGTAAGTGATCCTAAAACTAAGAATAGGACTTCAATACAAATTACGATTGAAATAAATTGAGCTGAGCGAGTTAGGTCCTAACTCACTCAAATTACTAATAAATAAAGGGAAGAAAGTGCCGTGTAGTGCCGGCTTAGAATATTTCTACCCCTTTCTACCTACGGGTGTCGTAAGAGGCGACTAAGGGTATTGGGGCTTTTTATTGGATTTTTGGGCGATGCGGTTGGAGACCCATCACCAAAAACCTTTATTCTTACCATCTTTTCCCCACTCAACTTCCAAAAGTGGCTGAGGAATTTATAATTCCTTAGCTCTGGTTACCCCTTCTAGGGAAATATAGCCGTGAGTATATGTATGTATGTATGTAAAGGGAAGAAAAATGTCGACACAGGTGGGATTCGAACCCGCGACCTCGGGTATACGCCCCCGTCGCTCTTGCCAATTGAGCTACCGTGTCAATGGCTGCCAGCGTAAAATTTTTCTATCCTTTATTACTTTTACACGTTTTAGGAATGTTTGCGTTTCCTACCTCCGAATTTTTTACTAATGTATTAAATGGGTTCGAATCCCGCCTGTGTCGAAATTTTTCTTACCTTTATTTATTTGTTTCCATGAACAAAAAGATTTACATCACTCAAATTAGTCTTACTATCTGTGTAGTCGAACTTAAGCTTTAAGCCACGTTTTAAATAAGAAACCATAAACTTTTCTATTGACTTCAAAGGGAAAATAGTTTTTCGGTGATTATTCCTCAAAAATAGGTTCGATCACGACATGCTTAGCAATGACAAATTTATCATTATGCCAAATTTGGTTTAAAGCGGTCGAGCCGTTCCAGAGGAGTTCGATCACAAAAATGTGGCCTACCCGCGTAAAAGAGACAAAAATATATGATTTTATACAACTTACCGATCGGATATAACTTCGCCCTTATTACCATTCAATAAGAACTTCGAGGCTAGCAATCGCACGCAGTACTTCAATGGGATATCATCGTCTGATAAACTGCCTATATTCACCTGAAATGCAATAATTTAATTTAATTATAATAGTAACGAAATTGCCGTGTAGTGCCGGCTTAGAATGTCGCTACCCCTTTCTACCCACGGGTGTCGTAAGAGGCGAATAAGGGTATTTGGGCTTTTTACAGGATTTTTGGGCGATCCGGTTGGAGACCCATCACCAAAAACCTTTATTTTTACCATCTTTTCCCCACTCAACTTCCAAAAGCGGCTGAGGAATTTATAATTCCTTAGCTCTGGCTACCCCTTCTAATGAGTATATGTATGTATGTAGTAACGAAATAAACTAAATCAAAGGGCTACTTTACGTAACTATGTCTATCTCGCTTGCTCTTAGCAGTTTTGGAGCCATTACTTTCTCTCTTTCACTGAAGACTCAGTTTAATAATCACATTGAACACCACCAAGGATAACTAAAGCGAGATACATTTTTTTCAATACACGAGTATTAAGTTAGATCTATATGAAGCATAAATAATCTAAACATAATAATAAACATTATTGATGGAAAATAATATTTTTAATTTCACATATTTTTAGCATATATATTAAAGCAGTTTATGCAATATATCCATTGTTCATGTTTCAACAATATACTATCAATGTTCAACAATTGATAACTATTAAATAAGGTCCCACACTACGGTATCTTTTGTTTTAAAATTTCGTTTCCCTAAATAATATTTTTTCTTACCTTATAACTTTCTACGACGCCCTCATCGACCTGATCGTAATCTTTGTTTGTAGGACTTTCGATTTCTTCCAATTTCTGGGATAGATCTTTACTAAGTTGCTCTGTGTCCATTATGTCTATTTCCATCTCACTTGTTGGAGAATCTGGAGTCTGTAAAAAAAAATTTCTTATAAAGAGCTGAAGCGAACTAAGGGAGCGAGCATGAAGTTACTATCTAAACAGGAGAGCGCACATACAAAAATATGGTACACAATAATGACATTTACTACCCGGCAATAAAGCTTATAATCTTTAGAACACTGTCAAGCAGAGAAACGTCATAGAATGAGAGCCCGAACTAGAGGAGTGTGTCCCGCTCGCTCGATTGCCAGTCGAGATTATGTTCAAAGAAAAACAAATTCAAACGTATTTATAGGGAATATTTTATAAAAAGTAGGTTATCAACTATTCCTTTTTAATAAATTGTTTTACTTATTATAGTCGTCTATCTACTTAGAGATAAATAATTTATTAAATTTGGTAATCGGTTAAATAATATTTATAACGGGAATCCCCATGGAAACAAGAAAAATAAGGTGTCCATAATTTATCATCTTTTCGTGTGTTTCGGAGCTTTTACCATTTAACTAATAAAATACCTCTCTATTTCAAATAAATAACATAAGTGAAATAAAATGCCGTGTAGTGTCGGCTTAACATAGCACAAATATTTTTCTACCCGCCCATCGTAAAAAGCAACTTAGGCTTTTGGTATGGGGCTTTTGAACTTGTAGCGACGCGCTGTCAGTACACAATGACGCGCACTACATAGAAACGCTGACAGTGCAAGAAAAATCACATTCCACAGCAACACGTAACCAAGCCATATACGTCACACTCGTCATCAAGACTCGCCATACAAATCCTACATCGCGCAATCGAAGTTTCTAAACATTTACTGTACATACAAGTTCCAACTTAGCACAGTAGGACCGCGGTCCCCAGGCATATCACCGCCTGGCGGAAGATCTTCCCTTTTCCTCCGCAAACTTATTTACTAGATACTTTATTATTCTTTTATTACCACCATCCTTTAATTACTAATTTTTCTCTACTCAACTGCATAAAGTCCCAAGCCCCTTTTTTTATAATCTACCTATACTAATTAAGAATATGAAGTTATGTAAATATATATAAGTGTTTTTGTAACTTTTAGAGGAACTCTCATTAAAACACTAACAGATGGTCACCCTACTTAAAACGAGACACAGCTCACTAGAAAGCCATCCTTGTTCAGGACACTTTAGGACGCCAGAGCGCATTCCTGTTTAAATAGTACTTCCATGGGAGCGAGAACTCCACTTTGTTGGTAAAAATGACATCCGTTGAACTATGTAACCAACCAAAACTTTTGCCATGAAATTTTCCACACTGATCACACAGCCTCATTGTGGTTATATGCACCAAAAAATTAAATTAAACAGGAACTGGCGGAATAATCGCCATTAAAAATTTCCCATGTTAAGTCTATGGGATTTTTTGTAAAAAATACTAGCACACGCAAATAGAGTTTTCTTTGTTTTATTAAATGAAATTGAGAGAATTCTCGCTCAGCTCTAATTTGTTGGAATGCGAAGCATTCATGCCTCCCTAGTTATAATATAGCATAGCATTCACCCATTTCTTCCCGTCGGTATTGTATGAAGCGACAAAGGGTATTGGGATCGTTAAGTGATTGTTTAGCAATTCGGCTGGGGATCCATCTCCAAGAACCTTTATTTTACTAACTTTTCTCCACTCAAATTCCGAATGTTCCAAATTCTGGATCTTTTTTATACCAGATTTATAGCTGTGAGTATATGTTTTTATGTACGAGCAAAATGATACCTGCAAAGTCAAGTCCTCCACACTCATTCTGGGTGTTGCGCAATTGGACAAATGACCAAGATGCAATCCGCCGACAAAGGACAACTCACTCGCGTCCGCTGTGGACATCTCTTCTATGGACTGAGTGCGGGTGGACAGGATTGATGTTATTACGCTTTGGGAACCTGTGGGGGGATAAGTTTCGAGGGTGAGATATGAGAGACTTTACGGCATATTGTACTCTATATTATTTTAGATAAAAGGATATGCTTCACTGAAGGTATGCTATACTTTATTAACGAAAATATGTATAAAAACTACTAAGTTTATGACAATGGTTATATCGCTTAGAGATTAATCAAAGCTAATATTATAAATTACAATGAAAGTTTGTTTGTTGCGTCACGCGTAAACCACTTGACTGATTATCAAGAAATTTTGTACATATTTTCTTTGAGGTACCAGAAGAATGTACGTTTATTACGTACGTTATGTATGTTTATGTATCATAAATAACAGATGTTATTAAAGGAAAGAAAAATTTCGACACTGGCGGGGTTCGAACCCGCGACCTTCGGGTATACGCCCCCGTCGCTCTGCCAACTGAGCTACAGTGTCAGTTGGCATCCAGCGCGAAATTTCTCTATCCTTTGTTTCTTTTTTACACGTTCAAGTAGTGTTTGCGTTTCCTACCTCCGAATTTTAACTAATTCGGACGGCCACTTGTCTACCTTTTCAGATAGAATGCAAATGTTGGAAACGCCTAACTATCACATAATTTAATGTTTTTTGACATGAATTCCTCATGTGGGGATTATTACTCATAAATAAAAGATGTTATTAAAGGAAAGAAAAATTTCGACACTGGCGGGGTTCGAACCCGCGACCTTCGAAATTTTTCTTTCCTTTAATAACATCTTTTATTTATGAGTAATAATCCCCACATGAGGAATTCATGTCAAAAAACATTAAATTATGTTTATGTATTTTAAAATATTTAAATAAAAAAACTTACAACCGTACTCACTTATATTCCGACTATGTTTCTGAACTCTCAAATCAAGACACACATTCTTAGGATGTCTTTCCAACAACGCCTTCTTATAGGCGCCGGTCGCTTGAGACAACAAGACAGACAAACATTCTAGCACGCAGTTTTGTATGTTGTGTTCAGTGCTGCTTTGTTCTATGTAGTACACGGATACGTGGTATAGCTGAAAAATTTGTTTGAATATGTATTTGTGTGCTTTATAGCCGTAAGTTGTTAGCACGATAACTAACGGCGATGAATCCCACAGAAGAAGTGATTTATTTGCTTTCACGTTCATGGTCATGTTGACCTAAAGACAAGGCAAAGAAAGAAAGATTGTGGTATATTCGCCATTCACAAGCAGATCATTTATAATGTGAACTTATAACTTGATAAAGGTTGCGGGAACGCAATTAAAACCTGACATCAAAGTAGTTTTATTTAAATTATATAATTTCTCTACACAGGACCCACAAATTGAAACTAATAATTATTATATTTACCTCCAAATAATCTTGAACATTCATCAAATTGCTTTCACTCAACTTGGATACAGTGTTGAATTGAAACAATGACTTGATAACTCCAAACCAGCCGAGCACAGTTTCACTGTTATCTGTGTGAGGCCATAGCTTTTCTGAAATATAGAATGGAAGAGAAAACTAATTATTGCAATTTATGACTGGCATGAAGGCGATGCCATAAAATTTGAGCTGGAGGAGGAATTGAATTAATTTCATTTAATAATATCATTGCACGCTCTAGTTATGTTTACAAAATTTTCCCATAAATTAAACATGGGAAATTTCAGGAGTTCATGTCCAATTTTTTTTTTATGCCTGTGGTGGTAACCATCATCAAGGTGTGGTTGATCATTGTGCAAAATTTTACGGCAATAGGTCAAATCGTTTGATCGGTTAGCGCGTTAACTGATGACATTTTTCGAGACAAAGAATACAATAAATACATTCAATAGATATTATGTTTTTGATTAGAAGTAAAATTGGCGATATTATTGCTTCTAAACAAGTTTGGGACATAAGATCGAGAAAAGACAATTGTAGGAAAATAGAAGGGAGTTGGGGTTCGTATAAGGTTACGTAAGGAGGTATAGTTTGAAATTTTAATTGTTTGTTTGTAAGGTGTAATCTTAGGAAATAATGAACCGAACATGAAAATAGTAAATAAATTTTACGCTATATCTGATAAGGAGTAAGCATTAATTGGTGGTTGGAGGGTGGTCCACTAATAAATAAATAAATAAAATGCAAAATATCTTACCAAAACATTTCTCCAGAATATAAGTGAAGATATTCTCCCTATGTGAACATAAGTGAGAGACACACTGGCCGATACATCTTCTAATAACCGGATCTGACGATTCTATATGGCTTAATAAAGATTTTGTTAAATCTGAAATATACATAAAACTATAAGTTAAAAACTTAAAATAATTAAACTAGAGATCAAAAGCATTTGGACCAGGTTGTGCCAAACCAAGTCCATATAATAAATCTACAAAGTTATTTTTAAGAATGATTTACACAAACCAAATTAAGAGATGAGTAAAAGTGCCGAGTGGCCACGCTTATAAAGTGTTTCCAAGTAGCCAGTATCGTAAGCAAAACCATATATAAATGCAAACTAAGTAAAGTAAATCCCCGAATAAGTGGCAGAGGGATGCCATTCATTCAGGGATTTGTGGCGTGATTATTGAGTTAATTTAATTTGAGAATGTAAATACATACATACATATACTCACGGCTATATTTCCCTAGAAGGGGTAACCAGAGCTAAGGAATTAAAAATTCCTCAGCCACTTTTGGAAGTTGAGTGGGGAAAAGATGGTAAAAATAAAGGTTTTTGGTGATGGTTCTCCAACCGCATCGCCCAAAAATCCAATAAAAAGCCCTAATACCCTTAGTCGCCTCTTACGACACCCGTGGGTAGAAAGGGGTAGCGACATTCTAAGCCGGCACTACACGGCAGAATGTAAATAAAAATTGCAAAATATGCATCTACGTCGGTATAGGTTCTAAGCGGCAGCCTAAGGGTTCAAATTCAACAACTCCTGTCTGAGAGCCTAGTATTCTAACAATTATGCCGAAGAGGCAGTTATTTTTTTTTATTAGTAAACATGTCAGAAAATTTGCATTTGCAGTTTTAACTCTCAGCATTGGATTAGCATTTATCATAAAGATAAGTAACAATACCATTCCTGTGATAAATGACATAAACATAAATATACAGTTACCTAATATCTCATCATCAGTGGTATACTCAGCTAGACAATTAAGTATCCTAGGCAAATGGGTCTCCAGAGTTTCAACAAGTAATTTAACTTCATTTGTATGTCTCAGTATTTGAGCCAAGATTGGAAACAATGTTTGGGCTTGAATACGGATTTTACCAACTCCTGGACGCAACCAAGTTTCGCCGAGACATACCCTTGATAGCGCAGCACGGATCCATCTAAAAATAGAATATAGAAGACAGTTTATAATTATGTAGTGATAAATGTAAATGAAACAAGTGTTTACGTATTTAAAGATCATTTTTTGGCCAGGTAATGAGATTGTTGTGCAGTATCGGTTTAGGTACTCCAACATTTCTTCCCGTGGATGTTCATAAACATACATACATACATACATATACTCACGGCTATAAATCCCTTAACGGGGTAGTCAGAGCTTTGGAATGAAAAATTCCTCAGCCACTTTTGGAAGTTGATTGGGGAAAAGATGGTAATAATAAATGTTTTTGGTGATGGGTCTCCAACTACATCGCCCAAAAATCACTTAATAAGCCCCTATACCCTTAGTTGCCTCTTACGATCACCCACGGGTAGAAATGAGGTAGTGTTATTCTAAGCCGACACTACACGGCAAATGTATGTTCATAAAATAGTATATATAATAAAATAAACAATGTCTAATAATAATCACTCAGTTGTCTAATTGGGATAGTTTGTTTGGAATTGATGGTGCAATAGATGAACATACAAAGATACCAGTCAAAATCATAACCCTACTTTCTGCTATGAAATAGTAGGTTAAAGTATAGCTTTATCTTCCAGTTAAAATTTAAAAAAATATTACGAAAAACATAGCAGATACTTTGATGAAGAAAACTCAATAGATATAATTTAGAAATTCCATACCTGGCACTCTTAGTGTGATCTATATGCTTTTGAAGAATAAGATTAATCTTGTAAGCATGGTATGCAAATCCGCCAACCACAGTTCTATTCAAGGCTTCATCGCCTACAAGTCTCACTTCAGCCTGTAACAAAAGTACTAATGTAAAAAGTCTGTTGATTGTAAAGTCCTCCGACCAATGTAACATAGTCAAAAAATAGATGTAGACAAAGTCCCTGGACCAATACAATACAAAGTGCCGTGAAGTGCCGGCCTAGAATGTCACTACCCTATGTTCTACATACAGGAGTTGTAAGAGGCGACTACTAAAGGTATGGAGCTTTTTAAGTAGTTATTGGGCAATGTGGTTGGAGCCCATTACCAACAATACTTTATTTCTACCATTTTCTCTTTGCCGTGTAGTGTAGTATGGGGCTTTTTAAGCTGTTATTGGGCGATGTGGTTGGAGCTCATCACCAACAATACTTTATCTCTATCTTCTCCCCTATCCACTTCCAAATGTGGCTGAGGAGTTTCTAGTTTATGGCTGTGAGTATATGTATGTATGTTTGTAAAGTCTTCAACCATGACAGGAAAAGGAAACGGTGAAAAATCTGTAAGTTTTGGTCTAACAACTAAACTGGCCTATGCACTCTCTTTATCACTCCACTACACTATCACACAATCTATGTATTGTTGACCAATGAATATTTTGTTGAATTATTATTTTTCCCATCATACAAGTCTGCTAGTAACATATGCTAAGATTAAATTAAATTGCTTGGATTTAAGATGTAATTTAGGTAACTCACTTTTAAGTAAAATGTAAGATTCTCAAAGATTCAAATGATGATTAAAGGGATTTTTGGGCGATGCGGTTGGAGACCCATCACCAACAACCTTTACTTTACCATCTTTCCCCCACTCAACTTTCCAAAAGTGGCTGTGGAATTTCTAATTCCTTAGCTCTGGCTACCCCTTCTTGGGATTTATAGCCGTGAGTATATGTATGTATGTATGTATGTCAAAGATGACGCTTCATATCCCCAAAGGGGTTGGCAGAGGTACTAATACTTCTGAACATCACATGACATTGTCACCTGTTGTTCATGTTGCTCGGATAGTGTACATATTATTTATATATACATATAATTGTGATAGGAGGCAGGCCCATGGCCATTTCCATTTGAAAAACTACTAAGTACAACCACAGATAATATAATACTATACTAGTACAACTTAGCCATGTGGGATTCTTCATGAAATTTTTCCGTCACTATTAACAACCATGATAATAATTTAAATCTTTTTGTTCATGAAAACCTCATGTGGGGATTATTACTAATAAATAAAGAATAAATAAAGGAAAGAAAAATTTCTTCACCAGCGGGGTTCGAACTAGAGGTGAGTTGGAACAGGCTAAAACAGATACCTGTTGTAACAGTTTCTGTTCCAGAAAAATAACAGTTCCAAAAACCTGTTACTATATAACAGGCTGTTTCATTTCATTTAAGCAGTACAGACTGGCAGACTGTTATGTGTCGGTTCTGTTATGCTTGGAACAAGCTCGCAACTCTTCTATCATATTGAGATAGAAAGAGATAACTGCACATTTTAGAACATCCTACTAACTTTTCTTTCGTATTGCGATAGAAAGAGAAACCAGAACATTTTGGAACAAGCTCGTAACTCTTTTATCATATCGAGATAGAAAGAGATACCAGCACATTTCGGAACATGCTCTATGCTCTTCTGTCTAATATATAAGAATGGAGATATTTATCTGATACGATAAATATGCATCACCCCTAGTTTGAACCCGCCACCTCCGGTATATGCCCCCTTCGCTCTGCCAATTGAGCTACAAATTCCGAAGGTCACTTGTCTATCTTTTCAGATAGAATGCAAATGTTGAGAACACCTAACTATCACATAATTTGAATGTTATTGATATGAAAACCTCATGTGGGGATTATTACTAATAAGTAAAAGCCAGCCACTTCCAAAAGTGGCTGAGGAATTTATAATTCCTTAGCTCTGGTTACCCCTTCAAGGGAAATATAGCCGTGAGTATATGTATGTTGTATGTATGTAAAAGATGAATAAATATTTTTCTTTCCTTTATTCATCTTTTATTTATTAGTAATAATCCCCACATGAGGTATTCATGTCAAAAACATTCAAATTACATTTATGACTTTCTAAGAGATAAATTTGCAAAGGCCCGGCCCAGGATTGTAACCCACACCTGCCTACAGAAAATGGGTGTTTTAACTGTTGAGCTATCATGAATTGAAAGACTGAGAGATGAACTAGAAGTATAGTTTTACTCAACTTTACAACGACTTTGACTAACTTAATGACTTTGAAAATATTTTTTATCCAGAGAAAAATACAATAGTATCCAAAACCCAGTATATTAAGTAGTAGTAGTAATAGTAAGGGAATAGTAGTGTAGATATATTGAATTTACTTACGCTTTCGTGACTAGCAAGCGACAATAGGACCGGAACTGCAGAATGAAGTAAATTTGCGTAGTGCCGAGCATAGTTTGGTCGACTTCCCAAAGCTCCTAAACATCTGCCAAGAGTTCCAGCCGTGGATTGCAGCTCATGGATCCTATAATTATTGTTTTACATAAATCATTCGCGGTAATAACGTATACACCATGTTTCAAATAGAAAAATTGTTACATACCTGGTGGTTCCTTCGATGTTTTTCAAATGCTCTAAGGCTTTTTCAGCCTTTTCGGGAACATTCATGATTAATAACTATTTATCACATGCCATAGTGTTGATTTTTTATTAGTTTCAAAACCGATCTTTTACCTATATGTTTATTTTCAGTAGATAGTCGGAATTTCCACCCTACCAAAATACAAAACATCGATTTTTGACAATTATCAAAACATTATATTTTGACAGTTAGTTGATTGATAGTAAGGGGAACAATTTATTGAAAGAAATCATCGAAATAATCAGACACAAATATATTTTTTTTTTTATGTAGCCTTTACTATAGTGTCCCACTGCTGGGCAAAGGCCTCCCCCTGTTGAGTCCACACGTCCCGGCTCTGTGCCACCTCCGGCCAAATTTAATGGGTATTTATTGATTTCACTCTGGTACATTGAACTCGATCATTCTGATCGATAATAAACTAACGCCTATAGCCAAGAACTGACCACCGACGATATGTGTAATACTTAACACAATAAACGAAACTATAATAGCTTTAATTTATAATTTATAGATAATAAATAATAATAGAACAATTTTAAATTAAGTTATAAATAAAGTATTATTTTAAATCCCCAATACTTTCTAGAAAAGTATCTGGTGATGTTTGCGTTTTGTACAATCCTGGTTAAACTCTCGAGTTTTTTTTACATTCATCTATCTTTTCATGCATGCTCTTTTATGCTTGCACGAGAGGTTTGGTCAGGATCAAACAGCGCGATGAGCCTCAAGGTGGGACTGTAGATGAACATGTAAGAGACCCATGTCATGGTAAATAAATAGTATTGAGCAAACAGTAGAAGTGGATGGGTCAAGAATTGAAAATGTGTAAGAATATATATACGTGGGTCAAATAAACTCCTTAACGAGTAGACAAACTAACAAGTTTAAAATCGAATAGGTAACGCCTGAAGGAGCTTTTGATCCATGCATTTGCATTGTCTCCAAAAAGCAAGCTCATGGACATCCTGCACTCTTCCCATCTTCACTTATGGATCTTATGGTCTTTGACTGAAATCCAAAAGTCTATACTCAGAGTTTAGCCAGCGAAAAATGGAGCGTATCTGGGGGGTATGATTTTTGGATCGAGTCAGGAATATTGAGATACGCTCCGTATCAAAATTAAAGGACCAGGCGGAAAAGTCAACTGAATTGAAGTGGAACTTGGCCGGCCACGTGTTGCCTATGAGGAAGTGATGCAGTAACGAGCTGAGGTACTTACCTCAACAACTGATAGGTTAGGAGGTAGCCCAAGGATATCAAGAGTGGAAGGTCCAATTGTCCAGCAGTGTCAACTGGCAGCAACTTTTGTACTGATTGTAACAGACATTCTGGTTTATTTCAGTTGCTATAGGATAGGAGTCGCAAACACTATTTCATGAAAAGAAACGAAACGGTTATAATTTGGCTCACCACTCAGACCAAATTCAGCCTATCACCGGTCTCACAGGTCTAACAAGAAGCAGTTGATATATGCTAACAATTTTGGATCTCATATACAACACTATCGTACCATCTACAAAATCACTGCATCATGGAACGAGAAATTAATCGATTCATGATTTTGTAACTAATATTGTCATCTAAGTAAGTCATAGGTCTATTCTATATCAATATTATCAATCAAATCAATCACTTTCCAGGCCCCGCTGTGATAATATTGTTGTTGTTATTTTTCAATTATAATTATTTAGATAAGCAGTTTTCGTCGGATTGAGACAAGATAAAGTTTTAAAACAATATATAGTTATTATGTCGTCATACTTAGAAGACATAGAGATAGACATAATGTATGGACTTAAGACCGTATTGGCTCAAATTGAGAGTGCAGTTGCAAGACGTGCAAAGGTATTATCTAAACTACAATCTTTATTGCTAGTGATAATGATAACGATAAGATATTATGCACTCATTGATCTTATGCTCGAAAACTTTAGAAACTGAGGGTCATTTCTCATTCATACTTTACTAACCTCTAAATTACAAACCGTAACAATGAATATAAGATAAACTCATCGTAGAATATATTACTACTCTTATATTTAACTAAGTAAATTAGCTCTAGAAAAATACACCATGAAGCAAAATAGGAAGTGCCATATAAACTGTAGGACCGATGCTGTAAAGGTGCATATAAAAGATGTAGAGTATTTCTCTAAAATATAAATGTTAGTATCCCTAATATGCACATACATTTAGAAACGATAGTTTTGTATTGAAATGAGAGGAAAAGCTTTGCCATGCAAAAAATAAATTTATAGCTAACCAAAACCATTTATTACCAATTCTTCGTAACCTATACTTGAACTGGTTACTTTTAACTGCTTATCAAAAAATGCTAAGCTAAGTCAGTACAAAAAACTACATACATACATACATATACTCACGGCTATAAATCCCAGGAAGGGGTAGCCAGAGCTAAAGAATTAGAAATTCCTCAGCCACTTTTGGAAATTTGAGTGGGGAAAAGATAGTAAAAATAAAGGTTGTTGGTGATGGGTCTCCAACCGCATCGCCCAAAAATCCCTTAATAGCCCCATACCGTTAGTCGCCTCTTACGTACACCCACCGGAAGAAATGGGGTAGTGCTATTCTAAACCGACACTACACGGCAAAATACTGTGCAAGGAAAACTGGCCAGTACACCCCAATGTGTTCCAATATATAATATGTATTTATATTATGCTTGCAAAACTTTGACACTGTAATGAACAATTATAAGACACTGCTAGTGTACAAGTGAGACCAGCCACAAATACAAAATGAATACTACAACTTAACAGACATAAATTTGAATGGTTACATACATAAATACCAGACAATTACTTATACACAACACAAAAATAATAACCCACTTTGCATTGCCTGCTTGGAACCATAAAGATAACATTTAAAAAATCCTGAAGTAGATGCAATCCTCAAAATCATAGGAACTAATTTATAGATGCATACAGTAACACATTACTTTACACTACATTACACATATTTGAGGAGTGGCTCGGACACCATCCTGAAGACTGTGGTTGATAGAGTGGACAATGTCTTCCTGAAACAATGGGTGTCATTGTCCATTCTACCAAGCAAATCTTATAAATAGTTTTATGTTGTGTTGTTATTAGAATAAGTACTAACACTTAGGTTAAGGGTTACTAACAATTATGGAACATGTTATCTGAAAAATAAATGATTTTTATTTATTTATTTATTACTTCTTATTTGGGTGGGCAGAGGCTATCTGTTTAAATAGATATCTAGGATGATATGGGGTAATCTGATTGTGATCAATAAGCCAACACACAATATATATTTCATCAGAAGCATAGCAATGAAAACCACTGTATCATGCCTTTTACTACATATACTCACAAATCCATACAGAAAATATAATATTCATAAGATTAATTGTATGATTTCAGGAATTACCCCAAGTGGCACCCAGGCTTGTAGCAGTATCCAAAATAAAACCTGTACCTCTTATTATACAAGCATATGATGCAGGACAGAGGCATTTTGGTGAAAATTATGTCAATGAACTTGCAGAAAAAGCACAGGACCCACAAATCCTTCAAAAATGCCCAGAAATTAAATGGCATTTTATTGGGAACTTACAATCAAATAAAGTCAACAAGTTACTAGGATCACCCAACTTATTTATGGTTGAAACAATAGATTCAGTAAAGTTAGCTGATAATGTTAATAAGCAATGGCCAAAATATAGAAAAGAGGAAAGTTTATTGAAAGTCATGGTACAAGTTAATACAAGTGGCGAAGAAGGTAAATCACAATTGTATGTAATAAAACTAGTTTTATTGACTCTAATGTAGAATAGTCACAAAATAAAAATAGAGAGAATAGAAGACTGATAAATTATGGATATTTGCTTTTAAACACCTTTTACAATATCATAAGGAAGAGATTAGGTAGAGCAATTCAATCGCCCAATTTCTGAATTGAGTATTCCAGCTGAGAACAACTTAAGTATCTTTCTGTCACATTGAAATCTTAACAACTGAATGAGACAAAACAATACATAAGTCTTTCTCAGCTTGAGTTACTCAATTCAGAAATCAGAGGTATGTCTACATACATACATACATATACTCACGCCGTTACTTCCCATTGGGGTAGGCAGAGACTATCGATCGCCACTTCGTACGATCCTGGCAAAGGAATAGAAATATTTATTTATTTTAACTATTAACTGTTTTAGCTAAAAATGGAGTAGAACCAAATGAAACACCACAATTAGTTGAACATGTAATAAAGAACTGTCCAAATCTCGAATTCAATGGCTTGATGACAATTGGTCAGTATGGATATGATACATCACTGGGCCCCAATCCAGACTTTGTCTCATTGGCCAAAGTAAGACAAGAAGTTTGTGAGAAATTGAACTTGGATATTAACAAAGTTGAACTGTCAATGGGAATGTCTACTGACTTTGAACATGCTGTAAGTTAAACATATATGTTATCAAAGAAAACATACATAATTTACAAGTTTAGTAGCATAGTGGTTAAGAACACTGCTATGATGCAGGGGGTTTAGTTTAAACACTGAAATGGGTCAGACCATGATATTTTTCCCATCATGATTTGCAATATATATTCTAACGACTATTCGTTTTTGCCAACTATTTGACAAATATATTTTTCGAACATTGATGACATCACTATTTGAATAAAACAAATAATTACTTTCTCGTACAGATTTTCTTGTTTTTTGTACAACTCTATTTCATTCACTCAAAAACTCAACCGTTCATTCATTCACTCAGCTCACTCTCTAATAATTCGCCGGCGCGGTTTGAGTTTATAAATAATATAATATAGCTGTGTAGTGTCGGCTTCGAATACCACTACCCCATTTCTTCCGGTGGGTGTAAGAGGCGACTAACGGTCTTGGGGCTTTTAAGAGATTTTTGGGCGATGCGGTTGGAAACCAATCACCAACTATCTTTATTTTACCATCTTTTCTCCACGCAATTTCGAAAATTGGCTGGGGAATTTCTAATTCCCTTCCCTCCCTTCAAGGGATTTATAGCCGTAAGTATTATGTATGTATCTACATAATACTTACGGCTATAAATCCTTTACTGTAGACGGTCTGAGGTTTCTTAGATCTCTAATAAAAAAAAACAGAAACTTTTTGTTATCTTCATTATATTATATTAAATTAAAATTGTGATATTTGTGATTCGTATCATAACTTCCTATGTACCTGTCGTTTATCTCAATCGATATTTTGGAGACTTATTCGAAACAAATTGTTTCTTATTTTATTAGTAGTTTTTAAATATTTGTTTCATTAATTTAGGCTAAACTTTTATGTGATATTGGATACTTTTTTAAGTTTCATCGTTAACGATATGTATTTTTAATTTGATTTCCAGATTGAACTTGGTGCAACAACAGTGAGGGTTGGAACTACTATATTCGGATCAAGACCAAAGAAAAATTAGAATATGAAATAACTTTATAATAAGGGAATCACTCATTAAATGTATACAATTGTTTATATTGGTTTTATTTTGTATCGAAAAGTATTGATATAGATTGCATGATGTAAAGGGTGCCTCAGTAAGAGTGCACTTTTTAAAAGTGGAATAAATTTTTTCTCATGCTAGTGGCAAATCTAAAATTTTACAGCTATCACCTCTGTTCATTTCGAGTATTAAAAATGGAGCGCTTTTTGGAATAACAGTGCGTTATAATTGTGAAAACCCATTACAAAAATGGGGAAAGTTACGCTGAAAGCACTCGCAAACTTTGCAAACACCTAAAACGTCAACCATTCGAAAACTGGTAAAAAACAATTAAGAAACTGGGTCGATTATGGATAATAAGAATTCTTTGCGTCAGCGTACTGATCAGTCTCTTGCAAACATTGATGCTGTAAACGGGAGTGTCGCTGAAACCCTGAAAACATCAATTCGGCGTTGTTCTCAACAACTTCAAATTTCACGAAGCACTATGCAGCGAATTTTGACTAAAGACCTCCACCTTCATGCGTTCAAGACTCAACTAAGTCAGGAACTCAATCAGCAGACCACGAAAAGCGCCGGCAATTCGTTCTCACGAATTTCTGATGTCAACTGGCCACCAAAATCGTGTAATTTAATGCCGTGCGGTTATAATTTTTCAGGGTTGTGTGAAATTTCGGGTTTATGCGAATAAACCTGAAACAATTCCTGAGCTCAAATCGGAAATCCAACGCTTATCGGTGAGATACAGCAACATCTCTGAGCAAATGTTATGAAAAATTTCATGGCCTGTCCTCGGAGCCGTGGAGGTCATTTGCCGGATATTTTATTCCATACTTAATCGGAATATGTCTTCTCTCCAATACAATAAAAAAATCACAGCTCTGTAATAAAATACTTGTTTTTATTTTAAAATTAAAAAGTGCGCTCTTGCTGAGACACCCTATATACAGGGTGATTACGGGGTCGTGGAGCAAGAAAGAAGCATTTAACTTACTTTCTCCTAAGCATCACGATAGGTTACGACTAACAGTACACCAGCGACTTATTTAAGTTTACAAAAAAAAAAACTGTGGCTATTCGAGATCATGGTCACCCTACTATTTCCCAAGAATTTTTTTGTCAAGTGCATGGACTTAGGGGTTGTCCATTAATCACGTGATCTTTTTTTAGCATTTTTTAACCCTCCCTCCCCCATTGGTGATGAGCAGTGAGGTTTAAGACCACCCCCCCTCCCCCGTCTCAACATCACGTGTATTTTTGTAGCTACAACGAATCTTAAAATTATCTGAATATTATATTATTTTAAATACAGTTAAGCATAAACTTATTTTATTCTGAAATTAAGGACCATAATAAAAATGTGCCGCTTAATACTTGTTTAAAAATCGCGCGTTTGACGAAAAATTAAATACACGAGATATCTTACTACACCCCCCCTCCCCATTGTGTTATTTTCGTGATTTTTCTCAAACCCCTCCCCCCCCTTTCAACCCTCACGTGATTAATGGACAACCCCTTAACAATCGTTGCAGTAGTTGCAATTGATATGACGATATTGATAGACAGATAAGAAATTTCTTTGATGCCTACTGCGATTACGTCGATTTCTTTGTCGTATTTAGAAGGAAAAGACGGATAAAAATTTAAGGCATGTAGTTAACGCGGCGACAAATTGATACCATTCCGGGTCGTAAAAAAACTGAAAATGGATAGTAAATAATCTACTTTGGCGACTAATTAGAGGTAGCATCTTAACTAGAAAGCGGCGGCTTTTTAATGAGTTTTGAGGTTTTATTTAAATTTTATCTGGCAGTGATTTTCTTTTGTGGCAATTGATTTTCTTCTAAGGCGACAACCTATTGGCGGATAAAAAAGTTAAAATAGGCTTTCATAAATTCTAAAATGGGGTTGTGTATAAACATTACCAAGGTCTGAAATAAATACAAACAAGATCTTAAAAAAACACTTTTGGCTACATTTGTAGGGATCTAAATTAACCAAATTGTGACATGCTATAAAACTATTATTGGTCTATTTTATTAACATTCCCTCTTTTAAATGAACCTACACCTACACAACTTAACCTAACCTAACAGCGTGTCGACGTCACCCCGCTTCGCGGGGTGCCTATTTCCGCTCTTAGGGACACAAGCTAACCCTAACCTTACCTAGCACAAATACATTTGTGGTGATTAATTGTTTTTCAATGCGGGGGGCTTCGCCCCCCCTTCCCCCTCTGTTTTCTTACCCTAACTTAATTGCATCTGCCCATTAGGGTGGGAGAAGCAACTTTTAACCTAACCTATTTTTATTTTTTTTATTAATTTTTACTTCAATACACATAATATGTAATTTACTTATATAATAGTCACAAAAATAAAAAAGCCAGCGAGCGCATTTGCCGCCTTTCCAAGAATTTACGAATCTGCAAACAATATTCTAATATCCAAATACATTATTATAATACCCATTTTCAGTTTTAAAGCTACCTAAAAAAAAAATTAGTCGCCACATTAGGTTTTATAATACCTTAACCAGTTTTTCACTGATCCCGCTTGATATATTTGATAGCTTACAGTAGCCGCCGTTTTTTTAGTTTTTTGATCCTAGCATTTTGTTGCTTGTATAGTTTAATAGTTGCTAAGATATTAAATCACTGCAAAGTTAGTTTTTTTGTGACTTAATAGAAAGTTGCCTAAAAAGGATTTTAGTTGCCGTGTTAAATATTTGCCAAAATTTAATTTATTTATTTTATTTTTAATCTTTGTTTCGTTATTATTTATTGTTATCGTTTATTGACTTTGACGTGTTGTCACATTATTACTCATAAATTATTAAGTACAAGCTTTTTGCCCGCGACTTCGTCCGCGTGAACTACATTTTTTGCATTCGGTTTACATCCAAAATAACAAAACACTATCTCAACTTCTGTTTTTTTTATATTTATATTCCCGCGGGTGTTGTAAAGGCCATAAAAGACATTGAGGCTTTTTAAGTGATTGTTGGGCGATGCAGTTGGTGAACAATCACTAATAACCTTTATTTTACTACCTTTTCCCAATATATTTCCAAAAGTGGATAAAAAGTTACTATCTCTGAAGCTATGGCTACCCTTATAAGGAATTTATGGCCGTTAGTTAATACTTATGAATGATTGATAGATGAATTTCATAAATTTTATCGCACCAAGTTTTTTGTTTCTAGATACCAAAATGACAAAAATCATTATTATCATTATTACTTTCATTTGCTATATCAACCCTTTAGGGGTTGAGTTCCAAAATTTTCCTGTTTAATTTCTCATAACAATCATGAAACAACCCATTCTGTACCAACCTATGATCAGAAATGAGAATATCTTTAGTAAGTACAAATACGGATAGTAGTTGGGCGCTTTGGCGGCGGTCCAATGCTGCCCCTACACTGATCGTTCGTGATAGTGGGAGAGCTTCAGGGTTGCCAGATGGCATTTTTTTTTTCTCGTACCAGGTTTGCTAAATATCTCGTAATTTCAACACATAATCTCGTAAAAGCATAAATTTAAAGAAACTCAAATAAAATTAATGAGTTTATGCTATTTACTGTACTGTGTAACTTGTGTAGTCATATTCTTTGCACTTGGGGCTGTTAAATTCAAACAAAACAATTAAAAATCATATTTTTTATTAATTATATTCGACATCAGGGATGTTAGTAAAATCATCTTTATTTTTAGAGTATAGCTTTTCAGCTGTCATTCTGGCGTACATTTCTTTTCATGGATTTGATTAATCCCCGTTCAATATAGCTCTTATTAAGAGAGACACACAAATATAGCAAAACATTAGTGTAATAAGGACAACAACAAAAGAATATTACGAACGGGAATTCCCCACTCAAAGTAGTCAAGTTTCATTTAGTGATGGGGTAGTGCATTTAGTGATGCGCCGAGTCGATCGTTTTGTGTTGGATGGTTAATGATAAGAAAAAGTAAATAAATTTGCAATTTACTACTACTACTAACTAAACGAACTTTTTGGCTGATATAGGTATGCGAAAGAAGTCGTCATTGTTAAAATCTCGTAAAAAAGTGTACGAGATTTTTGTTAATCTTGAATCTCGTACAGACCCTCTAAATCTCGTAATGGTACGAGATTTCTCGTACGTCTGGCAACCCTGGAGAGCTTGCAGCGATTGCGAGCGAATATGGGGATGGTTTGTGGTGTATCTCCATCCAAAATAATCGCTAAAGTGAAGGGATAGTGCTTGCTATTTTTTTTACATATTGCTATTGTAAGCTAACAAAACAAAAATAATAATACAAAAAGCTTGAATCACCTGAGATACGAATCCGAGACGATTAATTCATAATAGTTTTAATTAAATATTCATAGTAGATCAACGAATACAGATACTCTAACGAGAAGAATGCTCACTCCATACAATACGTATTTTTGTTAGTACCTGCGACAAGTGGTCAGATGTCGCTGTAGTCTAATTTTGGAATGGCGGGAAATTTGAAAAATCTACCATTACCGATGTGGCGGGAAATTTGAAATTTTGCAATACTTTTCTAGGATCTTGATTGATACTGAAACATTCATTTAATTTTATTTCAAGGAATAAAAGCTAGGTATTGGTTTGCTTTTTTTGCTTGAAATAAAATGAATTCATATTGAAGGAAATAAATAAAACGAAAAGTAAAATTTCAGGAGTTTTTTAATATTTTAATTTTCTTAGCTAGACGTTTCTTGGCGTATTCGCTAGATAATTCTCTGTTCTGCACTGTGCAAAATCTTTTTATCATTATTATTGAAACCGAATTCTGTATAATTTTTTTATTCTCAGACCTTTTTTTTGTCATTTTTTTCTAATAATTTTATGCAATTGTACTTTATTTTATCCTCATGGTCATTTTCTTTTAAATATTTTTTTATTAGTTTAGCAGATTCTTCAACACAGGCTACAAAGCTATGGTTAGCATACTGAAGACCATGCTTGCCACCTACATATTCTTTAAATTCTGTGAAAATATGTACTTCAGACTGCTTATTGGCAAGCATAGCCTTCGTACAGCTCATGCAATCTCTCATATTTTTTTTGAAAATAAAACCTCAAACATACGCGCAAGCCTGTGTTTCTGCTGAGCTTTCTATATCTGCCTCTGGAATATCAAGTTGCCCATGCCCATGCCCTGAAGTACTAGGACCTGATTTGGTTGTCAGGTAATTAGATTTTGACACTGTTTTATTTTTGTTTCCGCTACGAATATTTCTAATATTGCTTAAAATAGCTGTTTTAAAGCCAGCAATGAATGGAGCGACTGTGGGATTATCATTTGACCCGCAATTGGCTCTTATACACCCAAATAAATTTTTAATGGGATCTTGATTGATTCGCCTTGTGGGTATGCTTTTAACGTTATATTTTTTATTGAGATTATTCCACCGTCGCTCATATCCATGGATCAATTTAAGCCAGCCCAATTGTGACGGTGGCTTTCTGCGGCACCCAATAAATTATAACTCATTTACTAAAACATACATACATACATATTCTCACGCCGTTAGTTCCCATTGGGGTAGGCAGAGACTATCGATCGCCACTTTGTACGATCCTGGCAAACCTCTCTGGCTTCGTTTGCATCCATCAATCTTTTCATACATGCTCTTTTATTCTTCATACTGCGGACACCTGCCTTTTTGAGCACATTTTCTATTTGATCCAAATGTGTCTAAAACTACAACTACAATTAACACAACTAAAATTTACTAAAACTACAGATTTTTTTAAAAAAACTCCATATGTGGGCTCCGGGGTTAGTAAAATTAGTTTTATATGGTTTTCCTTCTTGCTGGTCTGGCGCATTAGCATTCAATAAATCAAATAAATTATTGAAATGCTCCAAAAATTTTGCGGTGCAGATTGCTGCTGCAGGTAACTCATCTGAAACAACGATGCTATATGTATATATGTATAGTTACATTTTTATTTTAAACGAGGTTATATTAAGTTATTTTTTTACTTAAGGTACATAGAACTTATTCTTCAAATGAAATATATAGTGACTACTCTATTGATGAGAAACTGCATTAAAATCTATTGCTTATTTTTAAAGATGTCATCATACACAGGCAAAAAGTAACCTTTCAGTTCGCGCTTGAAGGTGATCCTACAGCATACATCATGGATTAGTCGGGAAGATCCTCTAAATACAATTTATATAAATTGTTTTATGATTTGTCATACAGTTATTAATAATCAGAATTATGAATCGCATTTATACATACATGATTATAACTGTGTAGTGTTGGCATAGAATAACACTATCCCATTTATTCTAGTGGGTTTGCCTAAGGGACGACTAACGGTGTTGGGGCTTTAAGGGATTTTTGGGCGACGCGGTTGGAGACCCAACACCAACACCCTTTATTTTACCATCCTTTCCCCACTCCACTTTACAAAAGTGACTGAGGATTTTTTTATTCCTCAATGGCTACCCCTTCTAGGGATTTATAGCCGTGAGAATATGTATTTATGTGTGTAAGTACATACATATTCTGCCTAAAAAGTTGATAGTTAGATAACTCACTGGTGGATGCTTTAGAATAAATGCCCATTGCCGCAGAGTGGCTTAATATTTGGGTTTGACAACTTAGGAGCAAACACGAAGTGAGGATTGCTATTATCTAGCTCATAGAACTTTTTTATGTGCTTCCAAGATGCAACACCTGAAATGAGAAAAACAAAATTTATTTTAACCATTTATGCAACTTACTTATACTCACAATGTTGTTTCCATTGGGGTAGGCAGAGACTATAGATCACCACTTTGTACAATCCTCGCATACCGCTTGCTTTGCTTACATCTATCAATCTTTTTATTCACGCTCCTTAATCTTGAGCACACTCGTGTCTCCATCTTGTCCATTAACAGTTATCCACTTTTGCTCTATTGTAGTGTGTTCAACATGCAGAGTAATGAACTCACAGCTCACCCTATGATACCCATCTTTTAAAGTCTAGTTAGAATATAAGCACTTAACAATGACTATATTCATGTTATAGAAATTAAACATGTATTTAACCTCTTTTAAGTAATACAAAAAGCATGCGTAATTCTAAATTAAATAACTTTATATTCAACTGCAAAACCAAGCATTTATTTTCATCCCTCATGAATCCGAATTTCACTATAGATCTCTTTCACAAATGGTTACATTAAAAATAACTTTAAGTTTTAAACTTACTGGTAAACATTTTCATTATTTTTGCTCAGAGTTGGAAACCTATGAAGTCTAAGTCCAGGGTTTGTAGCTTCGCTGGAACCACACTTGGAGCAACTGAAGTAGAAAAGAAAAGTTTGTATAAGCATAACTAGCAATTAATGATAATGTAATGATTAGCAGTATGTGTATTAATAACCATATTTATGAGAACTATTTACTTATTTCAAGGAAAGTAAAACAGCTATCAATACAAATTAACATCATTTGAATAGTTAGCATGAAGCTACTTATAGAATCTCACGGTCAAAAACAAATTAGCAACAAAAGTGCATTACAAATATATATTTGCTTTTGAAGTATTAAACATGGTTCATATGGCAGTAAAATAATATACTTATTAAACTGATTAAGTAGGGAAAACTTTTTAATTTTATGACCTTAAGAAATATTAAAACATGTAAGAAAATAAATAATAATAACATAACCATAAAAAAATAACTACTGAAAACTTGCCTGAGCGCGCTAAAGTTAGTACATAATAGATCCAAATCTTGACAATAACTAGTAAAACTATAGCTTACTCTAATTATGAAACTGTTTGTATTATATCTGTTTGCATTTGACACTGTCTTCTAGATGAAGAGGTTTAGGTTCGATTCCCACAAGGGCGATTGTTCGCCTAACCCTTTGATTAGTTTTGAATCAAGTAGTTAGGTGAAGTAACAACTCAACTATAGTATCTTTATTTTTATGGTAAATAAAACTTTATAATGGGTTGTTTCTGAACCTGAACATTGTACTCTTAACTTAACTCTTACAGTTGCTAAATAATGAAATATGCATAAGTATTTTTACTCACCGGCGATACAAGTGAGACATTATGCAGAAAATATCAATGCAAACGAAATTCAGGGTCAATATCTCACTTCACAAAGTGTCTCAGTCAAAACTGGCACAAAACACGACGTAAATCTTGAAACACGTATCAACTCAACGTATAAGTCAGCAGAAGAGAAGTATCGAGAAGATGAAGAATATTGGAAGACAGAAAACTTCACAACCAATAAAAATAAAATTCAAATTTCCGAGTAACTTAGGTGCAAAAATATTATACCAGCTCAAAATATTAATACAACCAGAACTTCTACCATTTTCTTCATGTATGAAAAAGACGCGACCAAATTCAAAATATGTCAAGTAATTATATTTAGCTCATAATTATATACCTAAATTCAATTGGTTCAATTAATTAATCATAGTTTTAGTGAGTTCAGAACCTAGAAGTTTACTACCATTTTACTGTTTTACCAGCATTGGTCACACTTCAACTGGATCAACTACCATACATTTGTCAATGTGTGTGTGTTGTGTCTGTACACGCGAGTGAACACTATACCGCTTCGCCACGGGGACGTTACCGGCGGTGTAAATTTTTTTTTACTCTTTATATTTTGTAAGTCTTACTATTATTTGTCATTTAACCGTACACTTATTTTTATGAAAATGGATGAAACCCTTTAATTAATCTTAATCTTTCCAAAATGACCATTAACGAAGAGTCGGATGTTAAATCCATCGATAAAAAAAATATTAGCTGCATTATGTTGAGCCAGATATGAGTTAAGGTTTTTTGATGCTCCTGTGGGAACCCTTGCGTATTTCTCATTTTCGTGGATTCATTATCGTATCATTTAGCTTCTAAATTTACATGTTTAGTTTAGTTTGCAATATATTACTTTGTTTTAAACGTCACACAGCGCCATCTCCAATACATCCAGCAAGCATACAATATTTTTGTTTCCCTCGGGAACATCAATTTTTCCGGGATAAAAAGTACCCTATTATTTAATCCAGGCTTCTAACTATACGTCTGCAAAATTTCAAGGGTATCGGTTCCGTAGTTATGGCGTGAAAGCAGAACAAATAAACAAACAAACAAACAAACAAACTCACTTTCCCATTTATAATATTAGTATGGATAGTATGGATTCTAACAAAGAGTTTGTTATCTAAAAAGGTGTAATATAAAAAGTAGGGTGACCACGCATTTAGAGTCAGTAAATAAAAATAAGTAAATAACGAATGATCTTTGTTTCAATTAAAATAAATACAGGTAGCATCGCAATCATTTACTGAGTCGGAAAAAAATGGTTGGGATCACGACCCCGAAATCACCCGGTATATGTTGCTTAGGTATATTATGGTTTTCAAAACAGTTGAAAACAGTGGTAGACTGTTTAACCCAAGCAATAAAAACTGTTTCAATTCCAATAAGTGTTTGAAGTTACCTCCACATTAGAACTTCGTGTCCCAATTTGGAGGACTTAAGTAAACTCACAAATTCAACTTGTTAAATTTAAGCTACTCTAGTTAAGTAAGATATTGCTCGCTGAATCACCGTCATATCTGATATATTTTTTGTTGTTTCATGGGCACCTAACTTAAGGCCGTTGCGTTGGGACGCCATCCCAACTTCTACCATGTAGTTATAGTATTTAGACTAATTATTAGTCTTCCAACCTGCACTAGGCCAAAGTGGTGAAGCTGTATTATAAATCCTAGAGCCTAGACACTGTCCAAGGCCATGCCTTTGAAATTTGATAACATACCAGACATATTATAAATAAAAAGATTATTTATTTTAACTTGACGACGTGATAGCTCAAGGGGTAGAACACCGGTTAACGTGCAAGCGACTAGTGTTCAAATCCCGGGTTGGGCCTACACCAATTTGTTTTTTCTAAAGACAGAAGTGTGGTTAATTTATCATGGTTGTTAACGGTGAGGGAAAACATCGTGAGGGAACCCACATGGCTGAGTTGTACTTAGTCATGTGACAGTATATTCGTACAAAAACGGCACGTACACTGTCCATGCAAAACGTGGGTACTCTGAACACCAAGTGACAAAGTCAAGTGATGTTCAGAAGTATTAGTACCTCTGCCAACCTCCTCGGGAAATACGGCGTGAACGTTTATGTTATTATGTTCTTTTACTTATATAATTTAAATTATGTTGTATGTTAATTATTCGAGTAGAAATGGAAATGCTCTTTTAAATTATGTTAGTCACCCACCATAGAAAGTTAGATGGACTATAATATGATAATTGACTATTAAATCACATCTTTAGGTACTGTTCAGGGTTAAACTCTATCTGGCAAATTTGTAGTTTTATATCAGCAAAATAAAAAGATCCAATATATAATTTAATGTTTTTTGACATGAATTCCTCATGTGGGGATTATTACTCATAAATAAAAGATGTTATTAAAGGAAAGAAAAATTTCGACACTGGCGGGGTTCGAACCCGCGACCTTCGGGTATACGCCCCCGTCGCTCTGCCAACTGAGCTACAGTGTCAGTTGGCATCTAGCGCGAAATTTCTCTATCCTTTGTTTCTTTTTTACACGTTCAAGTAGTGTTTGCGTTTCCTACCTCCAAATTTTAACTAATTCGGACGGTCACTTGTCTACCTTTTCAGATAGAATGCAAATGTTGGAAACGCCTAACTATCACATAATTTAATGTTTTTTGACATGAATTCCTCATGTGGGGATTATTACTCATAAATAAAAGATGTTATTAAAGGAAAGAAAAATTTCGACACTGGCGGGGTTCGAACCCGCGACCTTCGGGTATACGCCCCCGTCGCTCTGCCAACTGAGCTACAGTGTCAGTTGGCATCTAGCGCGAAATTTCTCTATCCTTTGTTTCTTTTTTACACGTTCAAGTAGTGTTTGCGTTTCCTACCTCCGAATTTTAACTAATTCGGACGGTCACTTGTCTACCTTTTCAGATAGAATGCAAATGTTGGAAACGCCTAACTATCACATAATTTAATGTTTTTTGACATGAATTCCTCATGTGGGGATTATTACTCATAAATAAAAGATGTTATTAAAGGAAAGAAAAATTTCGACACTGGCGGGGTTCGAACCCGCGACCTTCGGGTATACGCCCCCGTCGCTCTGCCAACTTAGATAGTGTTTTGGTATTTTGTATCTAAACTGGATGCAACAAAATGTAGTCCACGCGGACGTAGTCGCGGGCAAAAAGCTAGTCTGTAATAAGAGCAATACTTTTACTGCCACACCACAGAACTTGATCGAATTCGGTAAGAAGGAGGTATTCCTTTTAAATTGATTGGTTGCTGCTGTTCGTTTGACGTGTGTGGCATTACCGCGACCCTCATGTGCCAAGAAGCTAAGGACCTGAGGGCTCTCTTAGGCTTTTAGCTTGTGGGTGATCCGGCCGTAAAGATCCGATAGGTTTATTATAAAAGTAGGTACCTACCTAGATAATCATAACTCAACTCAAGCTTTCACGCAATATATACCCGAAGGGGTTGGTAGAAGTACTAATATTACTGAACATTACGTGAAATCGTCACCTGATGTTCAGAGTGCCAACGTTTTGCTTGGACAGTGTCCTCACGTGATAGAGCGTAGGCCTTGTTGGGTATGTAAGTTGGATAATGTTATTTATGTAGCGGCTGAAAGTGGTTTGCATCAAGAACCGTTAATCAATATACAAACACAAAATTACAATGTCAATGTCAACCTAATATGTCACTGTCAAATTGTATTGTTGTTGTTACGTCAATTTCTCAGAGATGACATTTGTCAATTGTCAGGTGTCGTTCTTGGGTGACGCACGCATCCCACTTAACAAAAACTTAAGAAGATTCGAAACTAAAGTTTTATCTCACAAAATAATCTTGATTTAAAAAACAAACTTCAGTTGTTTAAATTAACTTTTAACCGATGAAAAGTAAAAAGTGTTAACAGCGTGTGGTGAAGTGTAGTGATAATGATCTAGTTTTAGCTGGGTCGACAGCAAGATTTCATCTGCTTGATCGGGTTGGAAAGCGCAAACTTCAAGAAAAGTAAAACAAAACCTAATTAGTTTTTTTTTATCAGGTATGTGTGGGCAAGGACATCTTCTTTAAAGGCCATTGGCGAATCGTAACTAGTTTTTTCAATTACAGATGATTAAAGACATTATTTATTCGTTACTTGTGGTTGACAAACATTAAATAAAATCTTAACTCATACTTGTTCAAACTTTATGATAAAAATATACTTCTATTATTAGTTTATATTTACATATTTCGAAATGTTTTATTTTGACAACTTTGAGTATTTTTTATGCCCTGTAGACCTGGCTTAGAATCTTTCTAATAGATTGTCAGTACTCCTTTCTACCCACAGGTGTGGTTTTTAGGCAATGCGGTTGGAGACCCATCACCAACAAAACTTTTTTTCTACCATCTTGTCCCATATCAACTTCCAAATGTGGGTGGGGAGTTTCTAGCTCTGAGCTCTGGCTATCCCTGTTTGAGATTTATGGCCGCAAGTGTGTATATGTTATGCATATATGTATGTAATTTTTCTTTGATGTAGAGACTATAATTTTTGGATATGAAAGAGGAGATAACTAGCCCTTTTTGCTAGGTGTTGGTTTTTCAATGTAAGTTAAAACATCTGGGTCTATATGTTTCATTTCTAATGGAATAGTACTATGTGCGGCACTTTAAATCAAAGGAGATTTACAGCAAGTGAAACATACAAAATAGGTGCATAGAAGACATTGATTTGCAGGAAATTACCGGTTGATGAATACATTTAAATTGAAAATATTTACATACATACATACATATACTCATGGCTATAAATCCCTTAACAGGGTAGCCAGAGCTTTGGAATAAAAAAATCCTCAGCCACTTTTGGAAGTTAATTGGGGAAAAGATGGTAATTATAAATGTTTTTGGTGACTGGTCTCCAACCACATTGCCTAAAAATCACTTAATAAGCCCCTATACCCTTAGTTGCCTTAGAAATGGGGTAGTGTTATCTAAGCCGACACTACACAGCATAATTTAATTCGTACGCAATATACATATAAGGGTGAATATTTTATTATTATTATATATGGTATTTTTTTATATAGTGCATAAACATTTTCCAGTTTTTATTAAAAAAAAGTTCTGGCGACACTCATGCGCGTCATTATCCTGTGTAAAGTTTGTTTGAACTTGAATCTTTATAAGCAAAATGACGGTGAGCATGCCATAGTGCATGGTATAGGTGCTACTTTACTGACCTCTGCCACGCCAACGAGTTTCGCGTTTTCGTTTCCCTGATCGAAATAATCTATCTGAACCATTTGTTTTCCTGCCGTGACCGGCATTTTAGTCATTAGTCTGTCATCAATTATTTTGATAAAAGAATAAGTTATAACATGATTATTCACACTTTGTGGTGTTTTTACTTAAACTACCCCATGCCTTGATACATTTTCCTCATTTTTTGCATGATTTTATGAGTAAACTAAACTTTTATGTTAAAAAAATCATTTTCCTGTCGTCATTTTCCTGTCATATTCAAATCAGGAAAATGACATCCAGCCAGGATTATGACTAGTTATGGTTCTAATGAACAAGAAAAACTGCATAGTGCTACTTTTTGAATATCATCCTTTTATCCAGGGATATGGAAATAATGTATTAGTGTTCTAGAACAATTAACAGTACATTTTATGGGTTTTAATAAGTATTGAAACAAAGATTAACCCAAAATTGCAAGTGAATACAAGTGAATGATTTAATTTAGCTATGCAGACAGTGATGCTAGCTGGTAAACACATTTGTTTTAAACTAAGGATGAATTCAAGGTTCTATACTGCGTTACCTTTCTTTCAGGGACATTATATTGCCTATAACAAACTTAAATCAATTCGCTTATTAACGTTAAGAATATTAAGTTTTTCTAATGTAAAAAAGAAGACTCACGAAAAACTAATACATACATTCACGATATTTTTTCCTAATGACTGTTGGCAGATACAGCTAAAATATTGCAGTGTAAGAGATTAAAAAAAGAAACACATTTAAAAACTCTCACAAGTTCTAAACTCTACTACCACCATTTTGAGGATGTACAGCATGAACAATAAGAATGAGTAACAATTTATCAGATATCACAAGCATTTACCAGAGGCTCCTGTACAAAAAATAATATCACTATCACTCCAAAAATTTAAGACTATCATGCAATAAGAAAAGTGAAAAGGGGTAATGTCGTAAATGGGGTACTGAATAGCAGTGCATGGTGCAATTTTTTATTCTTACTCTTATTTATGGCAGCGAATGTTATGTGTGGCATAAGAAGCTTGAAAGCAGAGTGAAAGCAATAGAGATGAGGTCTATCAGAAAAAAAAGGTTTTTGGCCCAGTAGTGAAACACAAACAGCTCATTATATAATAATAAAAGATTATCTGATCGCGTAACAAAATGTGTGTTTCGTAAAAGGTGCAGTGTGAATAACGATTTTCAGACAACGGCAGCAACTAGAGAAGCAGCTAAATTTAATGTCTTTTCTTTTCTTTTCTTCTTCTTTCTTTCCAATTATAAGAGTAACCCAGCGAAAAAGAAAGCTTAACAAAATAAAGGTTTTATAGCTTTTGCCTCTCAAAGAGTAGGTGATTTCTATCCCGTTCCCAAAGCCACATACGAAAGGGAAAACGGTTTCTTTTCAAACTGTGAAAGGGTTAAGAAAACCTTACCCTTAGATTTTCTGAAGGAGGAAATGAAGTTAAATAAATACTCCGATAAAAGAAACCTACAAGGAAAAGCGCTTGGATACAGGTACAGGATGGTTAATTTTAAATATTATGATAAATATGGAGATTATAGCCAATGTAGATGGTAATTTTAAAACAGGATAAAAAATGATTTAAGTAATAGAGAATTGGATTAAAATTGCAGATTAAAGTTTGTAATATTAAAAGGCATGTATTAAAACACAGATGATATAGACAAATCTTGTAAGGTTGGCTAGGATCTTAGAAAGTGGAGATAGGTGTCTGCCACCTCAATGGGAACTAATGCCACTGAACAGACTAGTAACAGAGATACTAAGGATATACTTACATATATACAGCGTGTTAGTTTGACGGCGATTGTTACTTCAATATTAATTCGTATATTAAAGTTTAATGCTTAATATCCACCATATGAAATAAACAAAAAGATTAAAACCGCTTTAGCAGAAAAACTTACTTTCTCCATCAGATGGAAAACTGTGGTTATCTACACTAGCCTAGCGCACACACTCCTACCCGTATAATGTCTCACCCACACACAGAGAACAGCGGGCGCGTCATGTGACCATCTAGTCTTGCGCACACTTGCTCGTGACCGTATAAACCGCACTATGACAGCAATGCATTTTTTTTTTAATTTCGCGGCTATGTTTGATTTTTCTTTGAACTTATCGCCGCGCCTGGTGAGGCTGTGGTCTTAGTCGCCTCGTATTTCAATCCAGTATTAAATATGGGGTAGTGTAATTCAAACATTTTCAAGTAAAAAGATTGATGGATGTAAACAAAGCTAGAGAGGTTTGCCAGGATCGTACGAAGTGGCTATCGATAGTCTCTGCCTACCCCAATGGGAACTAATGGCGTGAGAATATGTATGTAAAAAATCTATCTCTATTAATTAACACCGACGATTATAACAAAACTGTCGTCCTAAATAATCAGCTACCGCTATTTTTGTTTTACTTTACATCTCTGCCTCCCCAAAGAGTAGTAACGGCGTGAGTATGTATGTAATGTATGTACTTCATGAGCGTAAGATAATAAAGTTAAAAACAAATAGAGACCCTCGAAACGATGCATTTATGTGGCATAAAATAAAGTGCGCAAGAGATACCTATTCATTCATTAACCGACGTCGAAATTGGAGGAGTTCTTAGTGTTTACTAAACTCTCTCGGGGCTAAAGGGCTCTAAATGGGTGTATCTGTATTCTATCACAGTTAACTTAAGAATACGAATAAAAATAACTCACCCCGTTTTGATTGGCAGTGGCAGATCCGGGCTGTCACCTTTATTTGCGCAAAACGCATAACATTTTGAGAATAAACATTATAAAACACCAACACTGAACTTTGCTGGTTCGTGTACGCCATATTTACTCCACACAATCACAACACAAGATACTAAAACTGAACTCACACTCCGAAAATTAATGCGAAAAATTAAAGTGACATCCAATCATAAGCGACACAAACACAGTGAGCTACAAACAACTAACTTAGTACTAATCTAATACTGTTCCTTTGATAAAATGCCGACAAGCCCGCCCGACTTGATACGTATGCAGATTTTGAATTTCGCGGCGATCGATGTTTACGAATTATGAATTTTTCTCTGAACATACTGCCGCATTCCAACGCAGTATTAACTATGGGGTAGTGTTATTCAAATTTATCACGTCAAATAATAACATGTAAAAAATAAGAAGATATTAGAAGCTAAGTTCGATTGATTACTTTACTGGCCTTGATTTGATTTGGCCGCCGGTTAAGGGTCACGGCTGGTCGCAGCTGTCAGCTGAGTTGCATATACGCATCACCCACACTAGCCCGCCTTGTCATCGCGTTTCACGCACACATTGAGCGTGTTGGTGTCAATAGTACTACTTTCTTAGTGCAAAATTTAACAAAATTTGAAAAAAAATAAGTGTGTTTTTTTCAACGAATTCTGCCTCTACACGTGATAATTAATCATACTTTTCATTGAAAACAGTCGTTACAATTACACCCTGTATATATATATATACTCACGCCATTATTTTCCATTGGGATAGGCAGATAACTTCATTTTGAACTATCCTGGCAAACCTTCCTGTCTTTATTAACATCCATTAATCTTTTCAAACATGCTCTTATTCTCACCTGGGTATATGTATGTAAATAACAGCTAAAGAAATTACAAAAGGCATTCAGAAACATAAACAAGTGACTAAATGCAACTCCGCGGAATATAATAAAGTCTTACTCAGAAAATAAATAAGAAATCATTTCTTGAGGAGACCATGTTTTTTTATATATTATTCAAACGGGAACTCAATTGAGAGTATTGCTTACTTGTAATAAGTCAAGAATAAGCCTTAACAAAGTTTTATCGTACTTATAGTATAATGATATGAAAAACATGAATGAATTACATGATTATTCGTTCATTAATCATTTTCCTGTGGGACCTGTCATTTTCCTGTATACAGATTTTTTTAATTTGCTTATAAAAGGCAAATTTTCCATTAAACTTGCGGGTCTCAAACATATTTATATCCGTAAATATATGCTCAATCTAAACATAGTCATTAATTGTAATAAAGTAATAAATATTTTTTTTTAAAAACTGATCTGAATTTGCCCAGTTATAAAATATTCACCCATAATGACATAGATGACTAAGAAACAAACATTTATATTCATCATGCAAATTATTGACCTCAGCAGGAATGAAACCACACTGCTTCAAAATACCATATCCATATTAATTCAAGCAGTGTTACCTTCATGGGCTATTTTAGAAACTTGTTGGCACTAGCCTTCTTCTGCTTCATTCAATAGACATCATACATACATTCATACATATACTCACGGCCATAAATCCAAAAAGGGGGAGCCAGAGCTTTAGAGCTAGTGACTCCTCAGCCACACTTGGAAGTGGATAGAGGAGAAGATGGTAGAAATATAGTAATAGTCAATAGACATCCTTTGCTAGAAATAGCCCTTCCAAAAATCTCAACAACTTAGTCTGTGCTGCTTTAATCCATCACCTTCACATCAAAAAGGTGTCCATCCATCATAGGCCACATCAGCCTCACCACCCACCCACCAAGAGGCTCAAGGCTACCCTGTACAGGGTGATTTGGCATTTGACATAAAATTTTTGCTACTAATAGTATGGTAAATTACTTATGACCTTGCCTCCTTGTTTTAGCGGTAAATCCACCAGATTCATATCTTCCTATCATGGTTACAGTTTCTTTCCCGTTTTCATTTGTAAGAAAATTGCAGGCTCAAATCACCTGAAAAAATGCAAGATTCCGTGAAGGATATGTTAAGTTAAGTTAATTTTTTAATGTTACTGTCCTAAAATTAGGTCATAATTCTTTTAATCTCAGGTATGTTCACACTGAAAGGCTTATGTTTAGCCCATATTAGGATGATTTGATGATTTTCCCACAGTCCAAGTTGGCCAAGTGCAGATTGGTAGACTATTGACTTCTACCGTTTTGAAAGACATGTCAGGCGGCTTTACATGTTATTAAACCTTGTAATATCTTTCAAATTGAGTTAATTCTTACAAATTAAATTTATCAGACATCCTGAGGATCGAACTCGAGACCTGCGGATTAAAAGCAGGCCACTTTACAACTAGACCAAAGATACATATGTTATTCCTATGAGAGGTTTTCCTTTTTTTCTTTTTTTCTTCTTCCCAGTTCTCAGGATAGATGGCGCCAGACTTGCTATGTTACTGGTAGGAACGGAACGTCACACCGTTTTTCACACTTGGATGTAATGATATCGTAGAACGGAACGTACATAAAAACGTTCTGATTTGAAAGTCTAAATAAATATCAGTTTAAGCCAAGAAAGCTTAAAAGTAAATAAACAAAGACGGTATTTATATTTAACATTCTTTTTGTTGTTTTTACTCGCCAAAAAGTTACTCTATGGTGACGTGACACATGTTTTTAAAGTTGACATTGGCGAAATTATTGTGGCAACACGATTGAGGCCACGAAGAAAAAATTTAAGTAAGTAGAGGTAACGTAGTTTTGACTATGAACACTATAGACAGAGCGATGTTACGTCATCCATTTTAAAAAGAGAAGCCCTTATTTAAGTTCTTATATGTTAAAAAAAGAGACACAAATCTTTATTGTCATCTCTATCGCGTAACCCGTTTTGTTGATGTCACACTTTTAAATTGTGACAAACAAAGCGTCGACTTGTGAGCGATTTTGGTTTTCTTTTGATTTTGAGAAAGATTTTATTCATTTGTATATTGTTATTGTGACAAAAGAGACTCCATTAGTTAGGTTATTATTTAGTGAGGTATGGTTGGGTGTAGCGTGCTTGGCTGCGGAAGCCACAGCGAAAAACACATCGAAGGATTGACTTTCCACAAGTGAGTGAGTTTTTTAATGTTTTTCTACAGATAAATACATAATAAATACATTGCGCGATCAGAAAATAAGTGATTCAAATGTTAATTACGTTGAACTAGATTACTAGCATTTTCTTTAGTTATTTTGAGCAATTTTTTAATAGTATAACCTAAAAATATGCAGTATCTCAGTGTTGCCATAATTCACGTTTTCATCCTACCCTGTCGTTAGGGTAAAATTTTCAAATTAGTAAACTGATGTTAATGAGTGAGTATATTATGAATTTCGTCGCGCTATAGCGACGCTGAATGATTTCCAATTGTTATCTACGGAATTAGTAAGTAATAAATTTGTTATATTTATTTAATTTCTTCGTATTCATTACAGTTTTCCTAAAGACCCGAATCTACGAGAAAAATGGATTGCGGCCACTGGAAGATGCAATTGGAAATCAACCAAAGTTTTGAGGTATACTATAAAATTGAAAGGCACCTCGTTTTTGTCCAAAGACTAAGCTTTGGCTCAAATGGTCGCAGTTGTTTTGAAAAAGAATTTAGGTAAAAGAATATTTCCGATATTAAACGACCACATCAGAGAGCAAAATCCGTTCGAAAACCACCTTGTGCTGTTAGGCCTTTGCAATAAAGGCTAAAGCTTTAAAATACTTAGATGTACGAATACATCATCTTTTGAAAAATGTGACTGAAATAGACGAATGAATTCGAAATATTCACACGAAACTGATTTTGTTTAAAGGTCAATAGTAAATAATGCAATAAAACTCAAGTACAAAATAGTGCTGTCTTTTATTTATTAAAATACAAACATAGACCCCACTATACCCATGATGACCCGTATGATATTTACATAACTTGCACTTATGGAACAGCTGTTTTTTTTTGTCCAGTAACAAAGTTAGTCCCGTACGAAAAATTTATTCGTAATCATGGGAAGATTCATCCCTGATAGTTAGTACAATGCTTTAGATTTCACGGTGTTTTAAACATCAGTATAAATGGTAAAATGAAACAAAAAAGATTGTATAATACTAGGAGCAAGTATGTATAATTATATGATTGCAGGAAATAATATAGTAAACAGTAAACCTTTAATTAAACAATAAATTGACGTAATCAATTTAAAATTAAAAAGTAGCTTTTAGAATGGTGATTATAGTATTTTGGGGTAATTGTTTTCTAGTGATCGCAACATTACAGGGAAAAATATTGCTATCTAAAAGAGGTACTCTCCCGTTGCATTATGACTCTGTCTATAGTGTTTATAGTCAAAGTAACGTAGTTACATCAACGCCATCTACAGAGCTCTAGGAAACTAAATTGTTTTTTTATTTCTCAAAAAGAAAACCTCTCATTGTAAGAGTACAAAAGTAATCACAAATATAATAATAATAAACATTTACCTTAATATTCAGTACATAAATTACTATCCTTACCAGGGACCTAAACTGTTACCTCCGGATCCCGTGGCTTGCTTACTAAACACTGTACCTCGGTGTACTTTGAGGCATGAAAACTGAACAGAAAATTATACAAATACAAAATCAAAATAACAAATCAATTTATGGTTTCCAAGCATTAGGCTATTTGACTAATTTTTGAAAACTATCTTACGATGTAAATTTGTTTATAAGGAGCCCTAAAAAAATATTTTTGTGTCTTCAATTTAGCTATTTTATTAAAAAATCGAAAAAGAAAATGCAATATTCAAATGTGCCGCGAAAACGCGACTTTAAGTAATATGGCGGCTGTAGCACAAATGACGTCAATTCCGCATTACACACCAATGAGCGAAGCGATACACCGTCTCTTTGTGTGCAATCTACGTCATTATAGAAATAGCCAATCACGGTCGTTTTTAGTCACGTGACAGTTGCATCAAAAATACTTATTTTAAAAGACGGATTTTAGTGAAATAATGCAATATTCTTATCTCGCATTATAACATATTGCTCCAAAAAATAAATATTAAGACTAATGATAATGAAATAAAGAAATGTATATTTTTATTACAGTCAAATAGCCTATTCTTTGCTTTTTTAATAAAATTATAGACGATATTGTGGACTACATTGCTACATTTATTATGAAGTTTTATAATTTCACTTAATTGTTGTTGTTTTAAAAGTAAAAAAACACAAATTAATTACAAAACTTTCTATAAAAACTAACAAAAAACTAATAACAAATAAGTTTTAGACTAAATTAAAGTTTTGTTTCATGTATAGGAAGCCACTACTGTTATATTTTTTTATTGTACAATACTCTGTCTTACCCAATTGATTATAATAGCGCGAGTATAATTAACATTTGAACACACATTATATGTTTTTCCCACAATCATACTTACCTAAACTCAGAACCTTTTTCTTTCACGCAATCGGTTAAATCTCTTAAACATCACCTAACCTAACACTCGCGCTCTAATGATATTTTCTCATAGAGAAAGTAAAACATTACATTACTTTCGTGTTGAAGTAACTGTTTATTAATTGTTATGGCTCTTAATTGCCATTCTGCTTTTCTGTGGATGGTAATGTCTGTAGAAGACGACCACGGAGGACACATTTAGAGAAGGTTCTCTGAAAGGCAAGCGTTCGAATAGATAAAAGGGCTTGTATGAAAATATTGATCAATGTAAATGAAGTGTAGTTGTGTAGTGTCGGCTTATAAAAGCACCACCCCATTTCTTCCCGTGGGTCTCCTTAAAAGGCGACTAAGGATATTGGGGCTTTTAAATGGATTCTGAGGCGATGCCACCACGTTTATGCCACCAGGATGGTATAATCCTTTTCCCACTTAACTTCCAAAAGCGGCTGAGGAATTTCAAATACTTTAGCTCTAGCCACCCCATTTTAGGGATTTATAGCCGGGAGTATATGTATATATATATATGTATGTAATTAAAGCTCGAAAGTTTTGTCAGGATTGTACAAATCATACAAATGTATCAATACTGGTGTTTATATATTTTCATAAAAGACCAACAAATATATTTTTGTATTTTGTGCCTAAATTTTGCAAGTCGATTTATCGGTTTTCGTTTTGCTACTCCTCAATTGTAGGCGACAGTAAGTATATGGCTGTAAAAACAACATTACTATGTACAGATAATGCATAATTATATTTTAGTTTCTAAGAAAAGAACACATCTTCCATTGTTATGAGAACAGTTAAATAACTATCAAACTATTAACAGTCTTACCAGATGCATAATGTTTTTATCAGATCAATAAGTACTTTTAAGTAAAGACAAGATTTGGCTGTGTAGTGTCGGCTTAGAATAGCACTACCCCATTTCTTCCGGTGGGTGTACGTAAAAGGCGACTAACGGTATTGGAGCTTTAAAGGGATTTTTGTGCGATGCGGTTGGAGAACCATCACCAACAACCTTTATTTTACCATATATTCCCCACTCAACTTTCCAAAACTGGCTGAGGAATTTTTAATTCCTTAGCTCTGGCTACCCCTTCTTGGGATTCATAGCCGTGAGTATATGTATGTATGTAAGTACAAGATTTGCAATGGTACTGCTACGTTTTGTATGCAGAGTTGAGGGTTAGAGAAATAAACAAATATGAAAATTGCCCTTCAAAGAAACTCCAACGTTCACGCAGTATATCTCCGCAGGGGTGGCAGAGGTACTTTACTTGTACTTCTGAACATTACGTATAAAAAAGACGGAAGGTAACAAATATTTTATTCTTAAACACATAAAATTGGCTTTAAGCGATAACACCGACAATTGTATTTCTATTTAAGAAATAATCTGTATATAATGTTTTTAACTGCGATGTACAATAAAGAGTTTCTACTCTAATCTATTCTATCAATGTATAATCCTTTTAAAAAAACATAGATAACATTTGGTCCAAGTGTGTTCTCCGTGGTCGTCCTCTACTAACTGTACCATCCACACTAGCTCTGTAGATCCCTTTTACCAATTTTCTATCATCCATCATCTCTATGTGCCCAAACCATCTCAACATTCCTTTTTCTATCTTTCTTACAATATCATATTTCACACCACACTTTTCACGAATAACACTATTTCTCACTCGGTCACATAATCTAACATTACAAATTTTTCTGAGGGACCTCATTTCTACTGCATTCACTCTGCTCTCATGCTTCTTCTGCCACACCCAACATTCGCTTCCATACATAAGCGTAGGAACAAGAACAGCATCATGTACAGCCATTCGGGCCTTTTCAGACACCGATTGACAGGTCATTAGGCTATTCATTGCTCCATTTACCGCATCACCCTTTTTCACTCTTCTTTCAATATCTTCATCACATTTCAATATCTTCATTACATCACACATCACGAAGCTAGAGAGGTTTGTTAGGATCGTACGAAGTGGCGATCAATAGTCTCTGCCTACCCCAATGGGAACTAATGGCGTGAGTATATGTATGTATAGATAACATCATTACTTTCTTTCTAGGAAAATAGTCTCTAATATCTGCCCCACATATTGCAATATGAACAATCCATTACGAATTCCATAAAAAAATGCCTGTAAATTATACAGTTCAGTAAACTAGTACAACAATTAATGTACGAACGCGTTGAAAAACTATTAGCTACTAATTAACAGCTATTTCTTACAAAATTGTATTAATAATCGTAATTACAATCGGAACATGATACTAACGAACGTAATATTAATGTTAACACTAAGCTTAGAAAATGGAAGAAATTGTATTTATATGTAATTAAATTTTCTGTTTTTTGAGAGTACATACATACATACATACATATTTTCATTATACATGCTGTGTAGTGCCGGCTTAGAATAGCACTACCCCATTTCTTCCGGTGGGTGTACGTAAGAGGCGACTAACTGTATTAGGGCTTTTAAGGGATTTTTGGGCGATGCGGTTGGAGACCCATCACCAAAAACCTTTATTTCAACATCTTTTCCCCACGCAACTTCCAAAAGTGGCTGAGGAATTTCTAATTCACTAGCTCTGGCTACCCCTTCATGGGATTTATAGCCGTGAGTAATTGACACGGTAGCTCAATTGGCAGAGCGACGGGGGCTTATACCCGAGGTCGCAGGTTCGATTCCCGCCTGTGTAAATTTTTCTTTCCTTTATTTATTATGACTGAAGATACTGAAGCTTTATTAAAGCATTGTTGGGCGATGTGGTTTAGAACCCACTTAACATATTTTATCTCACCACAAAACCCCTCTAAATCCCTTTTGGAATTATACCCTGCTAAAACGAAGCTGGGTAGCTAGTCAAAGTATTAAGTGAAAATATATAGCCATTGAATCTCGCAGTAGTAGATTTCTCGTCATCGATCGGTATGTTCTAATGACAGTATCCGATGATAGTTAATGTAAGCCGCCGACACGCGCCAATCTCTACAATTCAACTTGTCCATATCAATTGCTGGTTTTTTTATACTTATATATTAACATAACATAAACATAAACGTTCACGCTGAATATCCCCGAAGGGGTTGGCAGAGGTACTAATACTTCTGAACATCACGTGACTTTGTCACCTGGTGTTCAGAGTACCCACGTTTTGCATGGACAGTGTACTCACGTGATATATTACTATACACTTATATATTCACGGCTATAAATCTTAAAAAGGGATAACCAAAAATTCTAAATTCGAAATTCGTTAGTCCTTTTTAGAAGATGAATGAGAAAGATACAATTGAAGGGGTCCCCCGAATAACGTTACAAGTAGCAAAATAAAAACTTGTTTTTTTTTAATGCTTGGCCTGTTCATTAGGTTGTATACAACGTTTTTCCGTCAAAAAATCAATTTAAAAAAAAAAATTGTTACAACGTTATTCGGGGGACCCCTTCAATTACTGGTTTTTCATACTTATATACACTAGCCGTGTAGTGTCGGATGAGCCGTGTCGTGCCGGTTTAGAATGTCACTACTCCTTTCTACCAATGGGTGTCGTAAGAGGCGACTAAGGGTATGGAGCTTTTTTAAGTGGGTTTTGGGCGATGAGGTTGAAGACCCATCACCAACGACACTTTATTTCTACCATCTTGTCCCCTATCAACTTCCAAATGTGGCTTTTGAGTGTCTAGCTCTAAAGTTCTGGCTAACCCTTTTTGGGATTAATCGTCGTGAGTATATGTATTGTGTGTTTATACACATACTCACGGCTATAAATTTTAAAAAGAGGTAGACAGAGGTTTTTGAACTCGAAATTCTTAATCTACTTTTGTAAGTCGAGTGGGGAAATGATTTTCTAATAAAGGAGGGGATGATGCTCCAGCCATATCGCGGTGTCTTTGGATGTACATACCTACTTTCCTACTTAATAAAAAAAATCAACGTAAGGGAATGATGGGAAGTTTTAAGGCTTTATTTATAATTGTATTTTGAACAATTGTACAAACTTTCAGCTTGATGGGAATTAATGTAACCTTCGATGTATAAATTGACCGGACTATTAAGTATTTTAATGTTCACTAAGTTTCTTGAACCGGATTAGTGTTGGCTAAGTTCTGTAAATGACTGTTCTTGGAGTAAAAAATCGGAATACACATATTATTATGAATTACGATTATCCACCCCGTCAAGGGTAGATTGAAAGACACGTGTTTCCGAGTATCCGACTTAGGGTGGCTGTTTTAAGGTGGATAAACGAAATAAGCCATTTAAAGCGCAATATTTTATTATTTATTTATTATTTATTTATTTTGGACAATTAATGTCGGCTTCCCGGGGCGGGCTCGAAGTATATTGTGCTTAAGCCGACACTACACAGCTGAGACATACATACATATAATCTCGACTATAAATCCCTAGACGGGTAAGCCATACTAAGACAGAGATATTATATTATTCTCACTCCATGACAAAATTTCATACATGAAGAGTACTCTATTATTTTTAATTAATACTTTTTAACATACATACATATACTCACGCCAGAGCTACGGAATAAAAAATTCCTCGGCCACTTTTGGAAGTTGCGTGGGGAAAAGATGGTGAAATAAAGGTTGTTGGTGATGGGTCTCCAACAGCATCGCCCAAAAATTCATTAAAAGACTCAATACCGTTAGTCGCCTCTTAAGTACACGCACCGGAAGAAATGGGGTAGTACTATTCTAAGCCGGCACTACACAGCTTAACCGTCTTCGAAAAAAGGAGTGTTTTCAATTCGACCGTTTTTTTATATTATACTCGGATAAACACATTTTTAGTAGTGATAGTATAAAGTGAAAATATCCAGTAAATCTCTCGTCATTTGGTATGTTCTAATGACAGACAGTATCCGATGATAGTTAATGCGGCACTCTCTACAATTCAACTCCAACCATATCAATTACTCTTTGCGTGTCGGCTTTTTATGCGTATTTCCGAGTATACGTGATTTGTAGAGAAATGTTTTTTTCTTACATATACAATCACGCTATCAGTTCCTAGCGGGCTTGGGCTGAGACTGTCTACTGCCATTTAGTACAATCCTGACAAATATACTAATCAATTAACATACTACATATACTCACGGCTATAAATCCCATGAAGGGGTAGCCAGAGCTAGGGAATTAGAAATTCCTCAGCCACTTTTGGAAGTTGCGTGGGGAAAAGATGGTAAAATAAAGTGGTGTAAAAAAAACCTAATCAATTAAGGAAAGAAAAATTTCGACACCTGCGGGACCCGAACCCACGACATCCGGGTATACGCCCCGGTCGCTCTGCCAACTGAGCTATGGTGCTTAGGGTGTTCTTACTTCCCCACACATTGACGGTTCTTCAAATAAACAAATACTCAATTCACGCCATTAGTTCTCATCAATGTAGGCATAATATATAAGCTGTCAATGTTTGCATCGCGTCAATGAAAACAGTATTATCTGGGGCACATGAGTGTCTTCGCCGAGTCAAGCGAAAAGTTAAGCACTACCTCGCTACACAGCCGTCAAAATTAATGGCTTTGGCCCCTTTGCATTTCTTCTTATGGGCTTGAACTTGAAAATCTTTTCAATGTTTCAAAATTTTAGTGCAGAGTTTAAAACATTTTCGTTGAATCGCCGCAACCTTTATGTAAAACGAGGGCTTATATTTCTAGGGCTGGCCATGTAGGTGAAGATTAGTATCTTAACCTATGTCCTATTTAGGGTCTTCGTCAAATCTGATTATTTTTGACATTGTCACCTGGTGTTTAGAGCACCTACCTTTTGTTTGGACAGTGTATCGTGATAGGGGGCAGGCCCATCGCCGTTTTGTACAAATACACTGTCGCATGTCTAAAAACAACGTAGCCATGTAGATTTCCTCACGATGTTTTCCCTTACCGTTAAAAACCCTGATAAAGTAACCATACCTATGTCTTTAGAAAAGACAAATTGGTGAAGGCTCGACCCGGGATTTGATTGAACCCTCATTGCCTGAACGAACGCCATATATTGTATTATTACATACATACATATATTCACACCATTAGTTCCCATTGGGGTAGGCAGAGACTATCGATCGCCACTTCGTACGATCCTGACAAACCTCTCTAGCTTCGTTTACATCCATCAATCTTTTCATACATGCTCTTTTATTCTTCATACTACGGACGCCAGCCTTTTTGAGCACACTCTCGATTTGGTTCAAGTGTATTTTCCGTGGTCGTCCTCTACTAACATTACCATCCACACTAGCTCTAAAGATCCATCCCCTCTTTGTACCAAAACCATCTCAACATTCCTTTTCCTATCTTTCTTACAATATCATCTTTCACACCACACTTTTCACGAATAACACTATTTTTCACTCGGTCACATAATCTAACATTACAATTTTTTCTGAGGGACCTCATCTGTACTGCATTCACTCTGCTCTCATGCTTCTTCTGCCACACCCAACATTCGCTTCCATACATAAGCGTAGAAACAAGAACAGCATCATGCACAGCCATTCGGGCCTTTTCAGCCACCGATAGACTGGTCATTAGGCTATTCATTGCTCCATTTACCGCATTACCATTTGTCACTCTTCTTTCAATGTCTTCATCACATTTTCCATCCCTTGTAAACAAACTTCCCAGATATACAAACTCCTTCACCTGTTCCATATCCTTACCATCAATCGCAATCACGCATTCAGTCACATCTTCCGGTCTCTCAAAAACCATCGTTTTGGTCTTATCCACATTCACCCTCATTCCCTTTCTTACAAGCAATAAGACTCACATTCAATATTCATCATCTCTTGCAACTATTCTGCCGACGATGCAAGTAGCACTTGATCGTCAGCATACAAGAGGCATTTAATGATGAATCCGAGTGGAATCATCATTAAATGCCTCTTTTATGAAATATAAATGATTATGGACTAAGAATGAGTATTCTTAGTCCATAATCACTTTCACGCAACTCTGTCAAACAGTCATACGCAAAAAGAAGAGCCCCTAGTGATTCCGAACCAGTCAGTGTATTATTGTCTTATATTATATTGTATAGTTATATTATATTGCCGTGTAGTGCCGGCCTAGAATATCGCTACCCCTTTCTACCCACGGGTGTCGTAAGAGGCGACTAAGGGTAGTTGGGCTTTTTTTTTTGGATTTTTGGGCGATGCGGTTGGAGACCCATCACCAAAAACCTTTGTATTTACCATCTTTTCCCCACTCAACTTCCAAAAGTGGCTGAGGAATTTATGATTCCTTAGTTCTTGCTACCGTGTATATAGACGTGAGTATATGTATGTATGTATGTATATTGTATAATTGTTATACTTATTATAAGTTTTCTGTCCTTAAACTTTACCACAAGCTTGACACAATGCTAGCGTGCAATACAAGTCCATGGCCTATTGCTTATTGGCCACATAAGAATTACTGTTAGGGCAATTATGAAGTTTAATTGATCATGGTTTAACAGATAGCAATTAAACAAACGGTCAGCTAAACCGGGGTCTGTTACTGTGGATCGTGAATGAAGATGTGTGATTGCCATGAAACGACCCGAAATTGTATGAGCATGATCGGGTCATGGTCACGTGATTGAAATAAAATTCCTATACAATGTATCGCAATTTCTGAATGTCAACTTATATATATTATGGTATATGGTAGCTGCCTCCGTAGTCTAGTGATAAAATGCTCGGCTTTTGTAACATTTAACCTTGTTAAGCCGTCGATCCCGTTTATCACGGTAGTCGTGATTAGTAGTGATTCATTTTTATTTTCGATAAGCAAGTGAGTGGCCAAATGTTAATAATGTTCACTTGAACAGAATATTCTATTAAACTACACGCTTAGTCCCAATGTGATAGGGTGCAGCCCTGTCGCCCCTTATACGATACGTTGTTACCTAAATAAGTGCTCAGTAATCTTGATAGCTGTGTAGTGTCAGCTTAGAATAGCACTACCCCATTTCTTCCGGTGGGTGTACGTAAGAGGCGACTAACGGTATTGGGGCTTTAAAGGGATTTTTGGGCGATGCGGTTGGACACCCATCACCAATAACCTTTATTTTACCATCTTTTCCCCACTCAACTTTCCAAAGGTGGCTGAGGAATTTCTCATTCCTTAGCTCTGGCTACCCCATCTAGGGATTTATAGCCGTGAGTATATGTATGTATGTATATATGTAATCTTGATAAATAAACCTCACATATTACTTAAGAAAAGACACATTTGGGTAGACTCTACCATGATTGCGTATCTTTTTACCGCGTCTCACAGTGATTCGCGTAGAACAAGCTAGGTGGACAAAACTCATTGTCCAATTTCCTGGAATTGATCGTTTTATGTTGTCAAGAACAACCCTATTATCTCATTTCCAAGAATTGATTGTGCAAAGTCCCGTTATGGCTTGCTAATGAGGTGTTAAAGGGTAAGTAATGACGATTATTACTAATTTGTAATCGTCTCAGTTGCAATTTTGCCACACATTCGACAACACCTCATGACTTGTGCAGTAAACGAATCAGTGTTTTGTGCTATGGATCCTATTAGTACAGGTAAGAACATTATATTTTTATATAAATCTTACTCCTAGGTAACTAAATCCAATAAAATTTTACGGTCTAAAGGATAGTGGGAAAAACACAAAAAAATAATTTCATTTTAAATGTTTTATAGACTGCAACTTTTTGTCTCCACATGTCTCCGGGTTAGATTTTATATATGTCGTAGATCTAAGCCTAAACTTAATATTAAACATCATTCTCCATGCTCCTTTTTTGCTCTAACATTTTTTTTAATTTTTTTTACAGAGCAAGTGCTTAGTGTTTCGAAAATTGAATTTTTCGAAGAGTGGATCAAACACGATAAAGAAAACAGAAATTCACGCATTTTCGATTATCTTTCGGTTAAATTTGATCTCTCAAATATAACCGAAGTATCCTTGCGTGAAATCACCAAGAGCATCGCTGCTAGTGGCACGAAAATAGCCCAGAAATGGAAAAGTGCTAGTCGCATTAGGGAAAGGTTTCTCTCTATGCATAAAACATGGCTGGAAGGCACAGACTTTCATTTCAAGGTGTCTGTTAACCCTCCAGTTGCCACCACTTCTACTGAGGGTGCTCAGCGACCGGGAAGACCTCAAAAGAGCTTTGAGGAGTCATCATATAAAACAAAAAAACGACGTGTGGACGGCATCGTTTCTGAATGGAGTGCAAAAGAGTTGGCAATTGCTGCAGAAGTAGCTAGTAGATCGGAAGGCAAGCGGAACGTTGCCCAAGCTATAAAGCGAGCGAGTGATGGAACAAGTGTTGAGCAAAATGTATCCTGCCCTAATGGAACGTTGCCCAAGCTATAAAGCGAGCGAGTGATGGAACAAGTGTTGAGCAAAATGTATCCTGCCCTAATGGAAGACTTCTCACCAATATTGAAGCGTGTGCCTATTATATGGACGCTAAGTGTACAAGTCACACGTACAAAGCTACGAGGAAGTGGGAAATGAAGGCGGGACATAAAGTGTTTCCATCATACTATAGTATACGTAAGTGTTTTTTATCCTGTTATCCCCCTTCGGAGCACATTTCTGTAACGGAAACACGCGCAGAAATTAAGCTACAATCGATTTTAGACAAAACTGCTGAGAGATTAGTAAAAACACAGGAAGAAGTTATAAGAAGTGTGCTTCCACAAAATTCGTCATTCACTTTAATAAGTAAGTGGGGCTGTGACGGTAGTTCCGGCCACAGTACCTACAAACAGAAATTTGAAGATCATGAGGCCACAGATGAGTTCTTGTTCGTATTTTGTTTCGTGCCATTACGTTTATATCATGGTGATATAATTATTTGGCAAAATCCCCACCCTTCTTCGACAATGAACTGCCGTCCTATAAAATTTATATTTTCCAAAGAAACCACCGATTTCACTGTAGCTGAAACTAATAAAGTGTTGGAAGAAGTTTCGCTCCTACTTCCAACACTATGTTCAGTTGGTGATACTCAAATTTCTGTTGAACATAATTTTATCTTTAGTATGGTAGATGGTAAGATTTGTAACGCGTTGACGGAAACACGCTCTTCTCAAACTTGTTATATATGCAAAGCAACACCAAAAATGATGAACGAGCCCTTAACGGACACTTTTAGCGTAGAACACGATTTTGGCTTTGGTTTGTCCACTTTGCATGCTTGGATTCGTAGCTTTGAGTGCTTGGTACACATTAGTTATCGCCTTGACACCAAAAAATGCCAGGCCCGAAGTGCAGATGAAAAACAAAGTGTGAAACAGCGCTCAGACAAAATCAAGTTGTTATTTAAGAAAGAAGGGTTGATAGTGGACAAACCAAAGCCAGGATACGGAAACACAAACGATGGAAACACAGCGCGTAGATTTTTTGCTAATGCAGATAAGAGTGCAGAGATTACAGGTTTGAATGTTGAGCTCATAAGAAAATTTGATATTATCTTAAGAACCCTTGCCTCAGGCTATGATATAAATTTAGAGAAATTTGAAGAAGCTTGTCGTGAAACGCGTGAGCTGTATCTAAGTCTGTATTCGTGGTATTTCATGCCCGTTACCGTGCATAAGATCCTTGTGCATAGTGTACAGGTAATAAAGACAGCACTTCTTCCGATTGGACAATTCTCCGAAGAAGCCCTAGAAGCGCGTAATAAAGACCTGCGCCGATTTCGCTTGCACAATACGCGAAAGACGTCTCGCATTGCCACGAATACAGACTTATTACACATGCTTTTAACTACATCCGACCCTTTAATTAACGCCTTCAGAGATATACCCAGGAAAAAACCTGAAAAGTTAAATTCGGAAGTTTTAAAATTAGTTATCCCGCCTTCAGTGCCCATTTCGCGACCTTATGTAAATATCCCTCGTAATGAAAATGATTACATAGAGTCGGATTCTTCAGATGATGATAGTGATAGGGAATGATTGTAACATGTATAGAATATTATTTTTTAAGTAACTGACTTGTAAACATTTGTTTTTTATATTAGTTTTAAGTTTAGAAAAATGTTTAATGTGGGAGAATACATGATTTTTGCATTTTTTTAAATATATATATATATTATTTTTTCATTCTTTGTGTTTTTATTTACACTACCCCCCTCCCATTTACCTTAAGTCATGAAATGCAAAACAAAGTACAGAATACGTATGATTAAGCACATATAGAGCCATTCGAGTCGAAAAATAATTTTGTCCATCTAGCTTGTTCTACGCGAATCACTGTGCGTCTGTGTCGCAAGTTGCAATAATGTCATTGTCAATATCATAAATTCGTATGCGTTTTGACAGTGCCAATATGCATTTTGCGACATTATTGCGGTCACTGAAGATATGTAATCAGGGGCTGAGTCAGGATTCAAAATCTCTTTCTCGTGTATGTCCCCACTGAGCTATCGAGGTTGTACATAAAGTCAAGTAATTGGTTGTCAGGAGCTGTATTGTACGCTACTGTACGATCCTGATAAATCTCTCTCGTTTGACTTTTACTCATAAACCTTCTCGGCAATACAAGATATTTATTGGACTACTGCCTTTTTGTTAACGTATCCAATTTCGTCTGGTTTGCTTTCTAACATTAGAGAAATATATATATAAATTTCAGCCGTAAATCCCAAAAAGAGGTAGCTAAAGCTTCAGACATAGAAATCCCTCAGTCACTTTTAAAGTTGTCACTAAATTCATTTACCATCTCTTCCCCAATTAACATTTATAAGTGCATGAGGAATTTCTTAGCTTTGGCTACCCCTTCTAGAGATTTATGGCCGTGAGTATGCGTATGTACGTATTTACTTTTAAGGTTAAGTGGGAAAATATTGTAATATGAACGATCGTTAGAGATGGATCTCCAGCGACATATCTCAATAGCCATTTAAAAAGATTCAAAACCCAAATCACATATACGACACTTACTGGAAGAAATGTGTTAGTGCTATTAAAAGCCGAAACTACACACACTTATTGTTGATAACATTTATTTGGTCTTATTCGACTTAGTTAGTAATTAAATTTCCAAAAACTCTCGTATGGTATCCTAAAATACGTTATGCGCAGTTGGTCAGAACTGAGAACTGTTAATTGGTCATGCGCATCGAATCGAAACAGTTGTGTATGTGTTGGTGTGTACACGACTGACGTGTGTATGTGTGTGTCATGGGCCCTCTGGTTTAGGGACACTATAAACCGTGTTGTTCCTTTGGTCGTTATATTCAGTCGATTAAGACGCGAGAGGATTAAATATGATTGGTTTAAAAAGTCAAAGAAGTTCAATTGATGATTGCCAGTAATACCACCCTATGATTGCGGTCTTCTATGTGATTTTGTGATGTGAATTATTGAAGACTTAGTGCAAGAGTGAAATTATAATTTTATGTGTGTTAACAATAATAAAATTAATGAATACCTTATCACTCGCCGCCATAGTAAGAGTGGGTATGTCACGTGAAAAGTGAGATACTGTATTTTATCACAGTTGTCGTAAGAGGCGACTAAGGGTATGGGGCTTTTTAAGAGGATTTTGGGCGATGCGGTTGGAGACCCATCACCAACGATACTTTTTTTCCCCATCTTGTCCCCTATAAACTTCCAAATGTGGCAGAGGAGTTTCCGGCTCTGAAGCTCTGGCTACCCCTTCTTGGGATTTATGGCCGTGAGTTTATGTATGTATGTATGTAATTAATATTAGAATACGGGGACGTATACCCGGAGGTCGTAGGTTCGATTCCCTGGTGTCGATTTTCTTCTTTCCTTTATTCATTAGTTGTAATTAATATTCATGATCTGTTACAAAAAAAAAAGATGTTCCAGCGCCAATACAAACTCACCTCCTTAATATAAAATTTAAGTCATTATATAACAGACCGTAGTATTGCATATAATTTAATTTAGGTTCATGATCTAAGATAAGGTTAAACTAGTCGCAACGCTTTCGCAAAAATAATTGATTAAATACAGTTCGTTTAGCGAAGCTCCGCTAGTAAGTTATCTGCGCGAGTGACTAATTCAATTCGCACGTGACTATCCTATCTAGATAGCCTATCTATATTCACGGTTATAATCTCGGTAGGGATGGGTGTAGCTAGTGCTTCAAAATGAACAATCATCAGCCTCTTTTGAAAGATGAAAGACGAAACATGTTACAATAAATTGCAGGAGCGTCTGTAAGGCTTTCAACCGCATCGCTCAGGTATTACTTAAAAGCCCTGTCTTACTTCTAGTCAACCTGTACGATACCATAAAGAAGAGTTTGTTGTTATTCTAAGCCTAAACTACTAGGCAACTAACAACACACTTAAATATAATCACGGCTGAAATCGTAAAAACAAGATGGAAGAGGAAAGTCAGAGCGACAAAATCGGAAATGATTAGTTAGCAACATTCAAAGTGACATTCTTACTCGGCACTAACTAATAACATCTTTCAAATACATCTTTAATGGAAAGGAAAACCTCTCTAGCGCACAAAAACTTAATAACATTCTTAGCTTTCCCACATTGCGATCGGAATACCGACATCACACCGCCGTAGTAATGTTTGAATATGAATAAAAGATATTGCGCATGCGTACAGTGAAATCGCGCGATTGACATGTTTTAGTGATGTCCGATTTATCGATAATTTGGGTGGCGTGTCATAGTTTAGTTTGACTGTCAAAGACGGGTTTAAAAAAATAAAAATAATTTCCACAATTTGGATTTACCTTTATAGCTAAGTTATTTAAGCAATGTTACTTTAATGCAATAGTAGAGAAGCAATTCAAGCAAAATTGAAGCGAACAATCAATAAACAAAGATGACTAAATAACCGTAAATTGAAAGATATGAACAAAATGTTTCTACAATGCAACATGAAATCTCTGTTTATAGTGGCCTTCGACTTGCATTTCTTTGATCAGTTAGTTATAAAAGTAAAACAAAAAGACTTTTTTCTTTATACTATGTGATTTTTTTACGTTCTCATTGGTAAATATATTTTAATAAATTTGTTTTTATTAAATTTAGCTTTGTTTAATTCATTCAAACCAATATAAATATTAATAGGTCGCTCTTTAATTGATAACTAACCGATATAGTTACATCGATAAATCAACTATAAATCACTCCATTATAAAACTATGTTTGTAGGCAATATTGGTTAGCCAAATTATGTGCGAGGCAAGAATATCTAAGTACAAAGTAACATAAGGGAAGTTGTTTTGCCGCGTAAGTGTAAACGATGGAAAGTTGTGAGATTGCTCAATATTGCTGTTAATAATGCGTAACACGTAAGATTGCCACTTTCAAACAAAGTGGGCTAAATTTATATTACCTATTTCCGTTGTAATAGAGGTTTTCCAGTGATGGAAATTCGACCTTATATTCTGTAGAATATAAATAGTTCGAAAGACAAACAATAACAACGTATTTTCAACTTTATTTAGGTCAAATACATAGTTTTGTTCATATGAAAGGTACTTTGCCTGTATGGTGCCATCTATGAATGTCAGTACCCCTTTCTACCCACGGGTGTCGTAAGAGGAGACTATGGGAATGGGCTTTTAAGTGGTTTTTGGGCGATGCGGTTGGAAACCCATCACCAACGATACTTTATTTCTACCTTCTTTCCCCTATCAACTTCCGAATGTGGCTGAGGAGTTTCTAGCTCTGAAGCTCTGGCTACCTCTTTTTTGGTTTTATGGCCGTGAGTATATGTATGTATGTAGATTTTAGATGTTATTTTGTGTTTGGTGACAAATGAATATCTTTTTATCTTTATCTTTTTTGTTTATATAAAATACACATACATACATACATACATATATTCACGGCTATAAATCCCTAGAAGGGGTAGCCAGAGCTAAGGAATAAAAAAAATCCTCAGCCACTTTTGGAAGTTGCGTGGGGAAAAGATGGTAAAATAAAGGTTGTTGGTGATGGGTCTCCAACCGCATCGCCCAAAAATCCCTTAAAAAGCCCCAATACCGTTAGTCGCCTCTTACGTACACCCACCGGAAGAAATGGGGTAGTGCTATTCTAAGCCGACACTACACAATATGATTCGTTTTATATCTTTGTACCAGTTAGCACGAATAAAAACACTAAAAGCTGGTGAGTGCTGGTGTCAATATTTTGCTTGATTAGCTTTATGAATAAATTCACAGTAAAGACGGCTCTATAAACTCATCATGATAAATATATTTAGAATATAACCTGTCTATTTTTAAAACAGAATTTGTAACTTAATTATCAATTTATTGTTGAAAATCTTTTCCACTCTCAATTTTAAATAGCTGAAGCATGGGCAATTCTAGTGATAGATACACATCAGTCTGTTCCAGTAAAATACGTGTTTCTTCATGCTTTTCCTCTCGGTTGATATCTCAGATTGATAGATTAGTGCGCAGTTTATTTATTCTCAACTCAAAAAAACTCAAACGTTCACGCCGAATATCCCCGAAGGGGTTGGCAGAGGTACTAATGCTTCTGAACATCACGTGACCTGTTGTTCAGAGTACCCACGATTTGCTTCGACAGTGTACTCACGTGATAGGGGGCAGGCCTATCGCCGTTTTATACGAATACACTGTCACATGACAAAGTATAACTCGGCCATGTGGGTTTCCTCACGATGTTTTCCCTCATCGTTAACAACCATGATAAATTAACCACACATATGTCTTAAGAAAAGACAAATTGGTATAGGCCCCACCCGGGATTAGAACACTAGTCGTCTGTACGATAAGCGGTGTTCTGCCCACTGAGGTATCACGTCGTTTATTTATATGTGTATTATACAGTATTAAATATATCGTTGCGTTAGTATACCATAGCAAAAGCCATGAAGTTGTGTATATCTGTGCAATACGAGTATGTCCGTATACATTTATGTATTTAGGAACTGCGTTGATAAAATATATAAAATACATTCAGAAAACTACATAATTGGAATGTTTTTTGTTCATGAAGACCTCATGTGGGGATTATTTCTTATAAATAAAGGATAAATAAAGAAAGAAAAGAAAAAGAATTCATACAACAAAAGAATATCAACATTTGCATTCTATCTGTCAATTGGCCTTCCGAATTTGTAAAAAAATCGGAGGTAGCGAACGCTAACACAACTACAAAATTGTAAAAAAGAAACAAAAGAAAGTTAAATTTCGCACTAAAATCCATTGACACTATAGCTCAATTGGCAGAGCGATCGACTGGGGCGTATACCCGGAGGTCGTGGGTTCGATCCCCGCTAGTGTCGAAATGGTTCTTTCCTTTATTTATTAAAATGACTATATTTGTCACTTTACCTAATATAGATGGAGTTACAATATAGGTATTAAGTTAGACCCTGACAAACATTTACTTGCTACTACCGTGACTAATTTTCAATAAACAAATCTTTTAACTTTGTAACAATCTTAACTATTACAAAAACCGTTAAAACAATAGCCGAATAAGTGAATAACAATACCACGTTTACATAATAAAATATCAAAGTCATTGTTTCAGAATTTCGCCGCTTCATACAACGGACGTGGGAAAAACGAAGCTCCACATTGTCTACGTTTGATCGACTGCAGAATAGCGAAGATAAAATTTCTAGAAATCGATAAAAAACGTTAACAGCACTATTAATCAAAATCGAACATGAATGCGCCATCTAGTGATAGTTGACAAAACTAATTAGAGCAGCGCCATCTGTGATTTGAAGTGAAACTTGAGATGGTTTTCTAATTCAAAATGAAGTTGAATTTGTTTAAACGGTCCATGATTTTTGCAACCTTTTTTGGGTCCTGCTTATGTATAGCTTTGATCGTTGCATCATTAGGAACTACTAATTGGATAGATGCTAGAGCGAAGAGAACGGCGAACCGATCAGAATCTGAGGGTAGAATTAGTTTTGGGTTGTTCGAAGGACAGAAGGAATTGAATTATGGCGGTTTTGGGTGGAGAACACGCGATATTAGTAGTAAGTATTGATAACTATTCATAATTTAGTTTAATACCTAGTTTTAAAGTTAAGGTATCGACACTTAAGTACTGTTCTTTTTTATGCTTTGCAGCTTGAGGTACCAATAATAGCGTTCATCACGTGACAATTTTGAAACCATGTGTTTAGATTATCGACTTATTGCCTAGACAGTGCGTTCATTTTCGAGGCAGCAGACCTCTCGCTGCTTTTAGCGCAGTCATAGTTTTTTGTCAATTTTCTACATTTATACCTTCGGCCATAAATACCAAGAAAGGGTTTTCCCACTTGGATTGTTGGAAGTTAATATAATGAGTTCATCACGGAAGACGTGACATATTTGTTCTCAGACGCTACATTCTACCATAGGGGCATTCCATTATCGCGGGTGCAACATTTAGACGCATGTTTTAGCTCGATTTAATTAAATAAAAAACATTTTTAATGAAATGAGTCTTTAAAAGGCTACATTTTAATATTTTCCCTTTATATTAGTTGAGAAAGATTTTCAAATAGTATTTAAAAAGCTAGGAGGAAGGTTCAAAGTGCCATCGCGGGTGCAACGTATTTGGCCCAACCTTTCCAGATCATAGACAGGAAACGCATAAATCTGTTAATTGTGATACATTTAATATGTTATGCCTTAGTATTTTGTAGGCTGTTTAAGTAACAAAGTAAATAAAACAAAAACTCTAAACAAAAAGAAAATAGACAATGAATTATAAGTTTTTTAATTAATCGCGGGTGCAACATTAAATTATCGCGGGTGCAACCAGTCTAATTTAAGTGAATGCAAACATCAATTTAACTTATATAGAAACAAAATCAGAGAACAAAACATATTTATTACTAATTAGCATACTTTTGTTATCACTTATATTGATGTATTTTTTCTAATACGTCAATATTTGCCGGAAATCGTATTATCATTCTATTTCCTTCAGTCTTTTTCTGTGGAGCTTCCAGCTTCGCGATAATTTCATCAAATTGCCCGTCTGCTATGTCATTAACAATTTCTGTGTAACGTTTGCCCTCAATTCTCGTCATAAATTGTACTGTGACTTCTCCATCTTCATCTATATCGCTCTGACACATTCCCTCATAACGATATCGAGTACATTTTTTTCTACAATTACAGACTAAACAGCACAAATATCTAATAAATATCTTTCGGTAAGACAGGAGATTAAACAGAAGCAGCCGGGCAGTTGGCTGCTTATTTCATCCCTATTATTAAAATCACAAATCAGTTTTTTCTCTTCATCCGTTAGCATTCGAGGCGCTGCTTTAGGGGTGTCATTTTCGTCAAATGGAGCAATATGGAATTCAGAAGCAATTTTTTATACAACATCCACAGCTTTGGTAATGGTAGATTACGTTTTACTTTTGCTACAGCCTTCCCTACGAGGATTATCTATACAAGCTATCTATTCCTATCTAGTACAAGCTTGTTAAACTAGTTCTTCTTTACGCCGCTTTCTAGTTTCCTGCATTTTTTCTTCGGATCTGATTCTACTCAATATTTTCAAATCTTTATCTGTCTCCGTTTTCCTATTCATTACTTCCCTCTGTTTGGTATCACGAGCTCTTTCCCGACGGTGCCGATGGTGTTTGGCATGAAGCTCAGGATTTTCTTTTAATGAAGAATGCAGCAGTCTCCTTGAGTTGCCCTGTTGTCAGTTTGACCGAAAATTCTCTAATTTGCTCCCGCGATCTGACATTAAGATCGCGGGTGCAACCAATTTTAGATAAGGTTTATTTTAATCTAGCAATCATTACACTCGTAAAAACGATTCATTTAAGTAAAGTTTTAATTTCTTCTTACTTTTGCAAAGTTTCAGAATAATAGCTCTTCATTTCTGTGAAAAAAATAAACTTTTATATCTTTTGTATCGCGGGTGCAACTAGTTAATAATGTGATCTAGTAGTCTATAATACTCAATAAATAACAACATATACTTACATTTTTTGATATATGAGGATAAATAAATATGGTTACTACACGTTTAGCCGGTGAAACATACCTGAAACTGTCAGCGACATATGTTTCGCGCCAGTGTTGGTGGCCATGATTTTACAGTTTGTAACAACTCTTTGGATGGTAAACTTTAGTAATGCACCCGAAAAGCAAATACTGAGTAAAATCAGATAAAAATAGATTTTATATTAAATTTCGACTTTCTTCTTTCCACTAATAACAAAAAATATAACTAATAACGTGATTAAAAATTTAATGTCGCAAACCGTCTATAGCGGAATCGCCCCATAGCTATACCAGGGCTCAAATTTCCTGTAATATTATTCACAAGCAAATATTTTACGATATGATACACATACAATATCCCAATTTCCAGTAAAATCCGGCACGCACCCGGCCCGCAGATAAGCGTGGAGCGGCACGGCAGCGTTGCTCAGCGCTGCATTGATATCGTCTACCGGTGCTGCGATTCTAGCAGCTTTAGCTTCAGCGGCTAAAATCGCCTAAATCTCTGCTATACTTAATTTAAACAGAGCTTCAAAATTACAATTCCTCAGCCACTTTTCGACTTATTGAAGTAAAATGAAAGACGTAAAATAAAGTAAATTTGTTTACACAATGATTTTGTGAGAAAGATGGCTATTTTTCGTACCTTCCTTCGTTCAGAGATGTACAACAGATCAAATTGCCTGTAAAATAATTAAATAGCTAGTGTTTGACGATATGATAAACATACAATATCACAATTTCCAGTAAAATCCGGCACGCACCCGGCCCGCAGATGGGCGTGGTGCGGCACGGCAGCGTTGCTCAGCGCTGCATTGATATCGTCTACCGGCGCCGCGATTCTAGCGGCTTTGGCTTCAGCGGCTAAAAGTCGCGCGTCGCCCAAACCGCTGCTTGTTTGTAACTGCTTTTCTGGTGAGTTTTGTTTGTAGACTATTAAGTTACTTACTTACCTACTCTGCTGGCTCAGCGATCCGAAGTGGGTCTTGGACTGAGACACAAGAAGCGATCTCTTTCCAGTTGCTTGCCTGAAGTTCGCGCAGGTCCTTTTCGACTTAGTCCCTACATCGATATTTGGGACATTCAATTGGTCTTCGACTGCTTAGTATTCCAAGGTCATCCTTTTTTGACCGCCTCTAGGTGGCCAGGCCAGCGGAGTCGGTGAGACTTTATTTTGTCGATGATGTTGGGTTTGGAAATCAGGTCTTCGATTTCCTGGCTCTTTCTCATTGTCAAACTACGATCTTCCCTCCTGGTGACTCCGGACTATTAACTATGGTCATGTATTATGTGTAGTTTAACTATACCTGAAACAGTGGTAGCAGAGGTACAAATACTTCTTTATTTATTTATGTACGGAAAACAAACAGCTTTAACACAACAATGAGCAAAAACAATAAAAATTAAAACATAGCCAGAAACAATTTTCACATATTGGTAACGAACATATACTTAAATAAGTATTACTGTAAATTAACTAACAATATAAGAACTAGGAGAGATAGTAGGACAATAAAAAAACAACAAAAATAATAATAATTAAGTTGTAATAATGAAATGGATAGAAATAGAAAGATTAATTATCATCCTAAAAAGAATAAATTTGCCATATTTCTTTTAAACAGTGAGGTATTGGTATTAAAAAAGTCTAAATCAACTTGACTACTCAGTGAATTAAAGCTTCGAGCCGCTCGAGTCATAAAAGTATTTCTAAGTATTTGTATAGAAAAAAAACAACAAGTGTGTTAAGTTCAGAGTACCTATATTTTGCTTTGATAGTGTGATAGAGGGTAGGTGTCTTGCCGCTATGTACGAATACACTATCACATACTTATGTACAACTCATGTCGGTTTCGTTAGGATGTTTTCCTTACCGTTAAGAACCATGATAAATAAACTACACATATTCTTTTAGAAACACATATACAAGACTAAATACCTACTTACTATCCTCTTATATTTGCTTACCAAAACATATCCCGAATGGCATAGCCAAAGTGTATGTAATCCTATAATCGAGTGTAGCAACGAGTCTGGTGAAAAGTTTCGCGGTCAATATGGCGGACTCTCTCGCAGATTCACGCCATCTCTTTTGGATAGTAATATTTAACTTCGCGGTACAATACAATGGCCAAAAAATAAATTTAAAATATTATTTGGGTTACAGTAAGATGTACTGATTTATTTGATCGATTGCTCCATTTGACCCCGACTTTTGTATTTCGCATGTAACCTAACTCCTCATAAACGGTATTTCCGATCTCAACCAAATTTTGCATGATCGTCAAAGGCATCAAGGATCAGGTTGTGACGGTGTCATATTTTTCTAATAAATGTCACCATTGACGAATGATCACCCGTTAGGGATTCCCATGAAAGTTTATGGAAAACTATTGTAAACAAATCTACTATCTCTTTAATTTTGTTGAGCTTCGCTCCAAATTTGCCCTCCATTGCCCACCTAGCCTTTACTGTAACCACACTAGAATTCCTTTGCTGCTTTTGGAAGTTAATTTGGAAAATGTACTATCCCTATCCTATACCTATCCCACTGAGTATTTAAATAGTATCTACTTAGATATGATAATTTGTACTACAAACATTGACCTATCTTTTACGCTGTATATTTCCAAAGGTGTTTTTTTCACTTGTTGTTCGTTCAGGGTATAATGAATATAAAAACTAAAACCACTAAATAAATTTCCAGTATTCCTAACCCTCGGCGCAATGTCTGTATGGCTGACGGAATACTTCCTGCGGTTGCAGCACAACGTGATGTCTGATGAAGAACTGGCTTACACCTGGTCTTCGGAGGGCATGGCCGACCTGGGACTGTCTTTTTGGTGAGGAAAATATTTATATACCTACCTTCCAATAGTCTTAGCAATAAATCAATGGATATTCAGAATAAAAATATACTTTGACACTTTTGCAAATTAGGTAAAAAAAAGTGAAACAAATGGTGTTGCCACATCGTCAAACAATCACTTAAAAAGCCCCAAACCTTAAGTGGCCTCTAACGATACCTGCCCGGGTACGAGCGGTGTTTAAACTAGTTATCGCGTGGGATAAAGCAGCCATCTCTTACGCACGTAATTAATGTCGTATACTGCCATCTCATTCTAACCGTTATCGTGTCGATAAAATAGCGCTCGTGCTTGCCCTTCAGCGGGTAGAAATGATAAGTCCCTCCTACGGTTTAGAACTGGTTTATTCCTGGTCTTCATAGGAACTAATACTACTTATAGTAGAAGATAGTAGTAGATAATAATATAACTGTTACCACCCTCGTAGTAACCACTACAAAAACGCCTCAAACCCTAAATTTGTATATCGATATTCGCGGATAGAAAGGCGAGGAAAATATATTTATACACAAATTGAGTAAAGGTGAGAATGTATTTGGCATGTTTTACGCCCACATATAAAATTTAATTTTAATTTATACACTACACTCACCTACCTATATTCTTGGTTATAAACACAGATCTGTATTTGAATAGATAACGCAAGTGTCAATCCTTGTATAGAAACCAAGCGTGCCATTATTTTTCCAACTACTGTGACGTCACATGAGCATTTTAATGATAAGAACTCCCCGTCGGCGCGTAAACGATTCAATCGATTATATTCGAGTGCATCGACAGACGAATGATAAATCGACAAAGGAATGATAAATCTAGAATTATACGTGTTTTTTTAATGTTGCTATTTTCTCATGGTCTCATGTTTATTCTGGACAACTATTTCTAAATTATTTTCCTCCACCACTACTCCTTCTAGGAGAACAACGATCTAAATCGGTGAGTTAGTGAGCCAGTCAGTCAGTCAGTGTGTAGTACAGTAGGCTTTATTATTATAATAACTTGCCCTCATTGATAACCTATCCACCTAATTATCTAGTTTTAATAATTTATTCTCGGAAAGTTACAAAATGAATAAGAAATACCCGAGAATAAATTTTATCTACAATAAGGAAAGCTAGTAGAAGGCGCTATGACAAAATATAATCCGACCCAGAACAAAGTCAGCTTAGAAAAAAAAACAAATAAAATTACGTGTAGAGAAAGAAAAATAATCAAGTTTTTTTCCGCTGTCTGTCTGTCTGTCTCCAGGCTTTATGTCATAAACGGTGATAGTTAGAAGCTGAAATTTTCACAAACGATGTATTTTTGTTGCCGCTTTAACAACAAATACTAAAAAGGAAATTAAAGGGGTTCCCCATACAATTAAGAAACGTGTTTTCTCCGTATTTGTTTGCTAAATATTAAATATCACCTTTCCAAATAAATAATTAAATAACAGTAAAGTAAATATCTAAGGAGGCCTCCCATACAAGACGTAATTTTCTATTGTAGATGGTAGTGGGGAACCCTTCGTTTGTTCTTTACTGGAAATAAAAAAAAAAGTAGTGTAGCAAAGTTTTCAACATTCGCTGAATATGTAGCATTATCAGAAGCAGTAACAGAATTAAATTTTCTCATTTGTGTAATGAATGATGCCTTTACTAAAGTTTTGTAAACCAGTTAAAATCTATGAAGATAATTCTAAGTATGAAAACTTTACAAATAATTCTAAGCACATTGAAGTTCACTATCATTTTGTTGAAAATGTTAAGTTTATATAAATGGCTGCTGACGTACTGCTATTACCATGTATTCGAGTTTCGATTTTGAGTATACTCATACACAAATCGGAAATTACTGATTGTGGGCCCCATTTAGCATAACCATTTGTTTAAATTATGTCATTGGATATTTTATATATGTGTGCTCAATAAAGTTTATTTTTCTTTCTTTTCTTAAGCAAGGAAGTAATAAAAATAGAATCAGAAAATTATATTGCAGATATATTTACAAAAGATTTATTTACAAAATAAAAAAAAAGAGTAAAGTTCCCTAGTTGATAATTATAATTACTGTAATACTTAAGAAGCTTTGTCCTATTATTATTGTTTTACAATATAAATGTAAGGGGGCGTGTTGGTATACATGTACATTTGTATTGGCAACACTGAGTGAAGGAGGGAAGTGAAAAAAACTGACACATACCACATGTTAAAAAATGTAGCTATAAGAAAAAGTGTAACTAAAATTAAACTGTTAGTAAATAAATACAAGGTTAAACCAAGAGTGTTCCAATTAATATATAAAAATATTTTAGATACATGAAACACCCATCGCGAATATTATCAATCCTCTGTTCCCAAAATCGATTAGAATTAGAATCGCATACAACTAATTGTACAGGTACAACACAATTTCCTAAAAATGACAGAAATATGACAATAGCCACCGTAGAAAATATCGATCATTTTAATGTTCATTGCGTGTTTTAATAGACAAGCCCTACTAAATAGCTTTGTAACTCAAAGCGGCAATGTATTGTAAATTATGCGATACACACTCGGTTAAATGTTTTTCAGTGTAAAACCACAATGAACATGTAATAATTGATTTTGCAATAAAAACCAATTAATTTAACAATAAAGTGACCTACTAATGAAAGGATATCTTTCCATTAATTTGTCCCGCTTTATTTGGATAGTTTTTGCAACTTAATACGGCATAATGAGGCATTTTTTACATTTGGCTTGACATCCGTCACCGAGAACGTTCAAGCGCGGACTCAATCAAATGGCGCTAAACTAAGATAATTTTACTCAGTTTTTACACGCGAAGTACATGCACTTGCGTCATCTATTCAAATACAGGTCTGTGGTTATAAATCTCGAGGAGGGAAATGGATATTCCGGTTGAAAAATCCGGAGTGACTTTTCAAAGTTAAATAAGGAAAAAACTGCGAAATAAATGGTTGTGATGGGACTTTTCTCGGGCTATTCCCTATAGTACTGCTGTAATAAAGTACAATCAAAAAGAACATTCATTATTCTCGTGGACTAGTGATTTGCTTATAAACGTAAATAAATGAATAACAGTAATTGAATAAATGTTTTTCTTTTTTCTTTCATATTCAAATTCTTTATTTGCATTCCACATGTTATATGATCTTACAAAGATAATTAACTACCAATGTGGACCCTGTAGGGCACAGCAATATAAATCTAATTATAAATATAACTTAAAATTATCTTAAAATATTAATTAAAATCTTAAACTAAACATATTGTATAACTGTAAAACTTAAAATTTAAACATAATAACAAACATGAAAAATAATAATAATGAGGACATATCTGTACATTTCAGCCATGAAAGTAATTACTTCCATTATTTGAACAAAGAGCTCCCACTATATTATTTACTTATTATTAATTTATGTATTTATGTACTAACTTTATGTATTTATGTACTAACTTTCTTTCTTTCTTTGCTACTCTTTGCTAGCGATCTTATTATCCATTGATTAAAGTTTAATAGTTTTCGCCAATCTAACCGCTAGTGTTCTAATTTTAAATCAAATGGTAATTTAGGTGAGGTCTCAAATCCAACTTCAATTTTTATTTCAAGTATAGAGTAAACATATTTATCGGATATGTTTATAAGCTGTGTAGTGTCCGCTTTGAATAGCAGTGCTCCATTTCTTCCCATGGATTATCGAAAGAGGCGACTTAGGGTATAGCTTCTTAAGGGATTTTAGGCAATTTGGTAGAAGACCCCTCACCCATAATTATTTATTACTACCATTCCCCACTCAGCTTCCAAAAGTGGTTAAGGAATTTCTTATTCTAAAGCTCGACTTATTCCGTTTATCCACCCTAAAACAGCCACACTAAGGCGGATATTCGGAAACGCGTGTCCTTCTATCCAACCTGAGGGGGATGGATAGCCGTAATTCATATAATAATGTTACTTCTGATTTTCTACCCTGCCTACGTACAGTCATTTACAGAAAAAAGACCCCAAGTTTTAATTTGCCACTTTTGCTAGGAGTTTCTTTCTTGTTATGGTTTCATTGGTCACGACGGTTATTTTAGATGCTTACCAACCCTACAGGTGCTTATCTGCAATTTATATTTTAAGATTATTTTACGTTATTCGTTTAACAATAAATATTAGATTAAAACTTCCCACCAAGATAATTTTATTCCAACTGTAAGTAGGAAAGAAGGTATGTTATCTAAAGTATTTTAATGTTCATGAAGTTTCTTCGACCCGTTTTGTGTTGTGTATGTTTCTGTAAACGACTGTACTTGGTGTGAAAATTCGGAAGAAACATATTATGAACTAGCTTACCCGACAGTCTTTGAACTATCACAGAAGTTTAGTCTGAACTGAAGTATTTATAAATAAAAAATCATACCGCGACGTAGAAAGCAACTACTCGCGCCATCTAGTATACAATATATATGTCGCAGGAAAATCGTCAAACTCGTGAACTTATAAGTTTCCTAGGAAACTTGTAAGTTGACGGAAATCCGTCAAACAGCATGCGAATTTACATCTTACCTGATAGGTTTTAGGAAACTTGTAAAATAACGAACTCACTTCAGGAAAATTGTAAGTGGGGATCATTTTTGACAAGTTTCCGAGTTTTGAATTTATAATTTAGGAAATTCGTAAGCCTCCTAATAGCTGCTATTTAAATTGTTAAAACTATTACTTATGATGATTGGTTAAGAAGTGAGTTGAGTAAAGAAAAAAGCATGAATTTAAAGTAATGACCATGTTTTGATATTTTCAAATATAAATGAGGAACTGGACTAAGAATGGTTTCCTGGCCGTTAGTCTTACGTAATAATAAACGAAAACTACGAATAATTTATTACTATGACGGATTTTTACACTAGTTTCCATTCGTTTAGCAACCAACCTTCTGACTTGCTTTTCATACACTCACATCACAGTAGCGAATTACTACTAAAATCAGAAGGTGGCGCTGGGTATGCGGCCAATTCACCTAACAATCACTTAAAAAGCCTTTGGTTTCCTCTGTGTATTTTAGGAACTTTACAAGTTTCCTGAATTCCGCTAGGAAAATTGTCAATGCAGCGCTGACGGCGCGGAGAGAGGGATGTTAGTGAATGCGGATTGGCTGGCGGCGGTCACGTGACGTGACGCATGCGCGCGTCTTGTCAACTCGACAATCGAAACTAATATTTTACTTGCTTTACTAATGCTAATCTATTAATTTGGTATTATTTGCTGTTACTGACATAAAATTAAAAAGTTTTAAGAGTTTTTATTAAATATAAATTGTTTGTGTATATATCGTGATACTTTATTGTATAGCAACCGTGATAGCCCAGTGGGTAGAACACTCGGTTATCGTGCAAACGACTAGTGTTCTAATCCTGGGTCGGGCCTACACCAATTTGTCTTTTGTAAAGACATATGTGTGGTTAATTCATCATGGTTGTTAACGGTGAGGGAAAACATCGTGAGGAAACCCACATGGCTGAATTGTTATGATTTCATCGAATAGTGCAATTCAATCTTATCGCAAATATTCGTTAAATATACATTAACAATATAAAAAAGGATGAGCTTATTTTTACAACTACTATTTAAAAGTTACTATTTACTAGTGCAAATAATTTAAACCAAAATAAGCGATCAATTAAAAAAAACATAAATTTATGACTTTTATATTGCTAGAAACTACAAACTAATTACCGAGTCCAATTTTATTCAGCGCTTCATAATCATCGTGTGACATAATTGGGTTTTCTGAGTTACTAATATCGAAAGGAAAGAGAGAGAGAGAAAGGTGAGGGAAAACATCGTGAGGAAACCCGCTGAGGCTGATTTGTACTTAGTCATGTGACAGTGTATTCGTACAAAAACGGCGATAGGCCTGCCCCCTATCACGTAAGTACACTGTCCATGCAAAACGTGGATACTCTGAACACCATGTGACAAAGTCACGTGATGTTCAGAAGTATTAGTACCTCTGCCAACCCCTTCGGGGTTATTCGGATTGAACGTTTATGTTATTTCATATGTTTATTGTAATATAGTATGAGTGCCTTTTAGATCTTTTTTAAAGAGCGTTTTTATACCGATACATACATACCTATACTTGCGGCAATAAATGCCTAGAAAGATTGGGTAGCCTGATAGTCGGAATAAGAAATTTCTTAGCTACTTTCGGAAGTTAAAGGGAAAAAGATTGTATTATAATGTAAACATTATTGGAGATAGGTCTCCAACCGCATCGCCTCCAATGACATCCATTGTTATAGGTTACCGCCAGAAATATGTTAGTGCTATTCTTAACCGATGCTTGTAAGATTTTAAACTCTTGCAAATTTACTGCATTCATAATATCTAATTTATCCCGCGGTTGTCCTTAGAGGAAACCAAAGGCTTTTTAAGTGATTGTTAGGTGAATTGGCCGCATACCCAGCGCCACCTTCTGATTTTAGTAGTAATTCGCTACTGTGATGTGAGTGTATGAAAAGCAAGTCAGAAGGTTGGTTGCTAAACGAATGGAAACTAGTGTAAAAATCCGTCATAGTAATAAATTATTCGTAGTTTTCGTTTATTATTACGTAAGACTAACGGCCAGGAAACCATTCTTAGTCCAGTTCCTCATTTATATTTGAAAATATCAAAACATGGTCATTACTTTAAATTCATGCTTTTTTCTTTACTCAACTCACTTCTTAACCAATCATCATAAGTAATAGTTTTAACAATTTAAATAGCAGCTATTAGGAGGCTTACGAATTTCCTAAATTATAAATTCAAAACTAGGAAACTTGTCAAAAATGATCCCCACTTACAATTTTCCTGAGGTGAGTTCGTTATTTTACAAGTTTCCTAAAACCTATCAGGTAAGATGTAAATTCGCATGCTGTTTGACGGATTTCCGTAAACTTACAAGTTTCCTAGGAAACTTATAAGTTAACGAGTTTGACGATTTTCCTGCGACATATACATTAGTAACGATTTGGTTTGGAATGTTTCTCTTCACCCCACATTGCTAAATTTAGCGTGTCTATTCACCCCATCGCGCTAAAAGGTTATGGTTTTTTGATGATCCTGTGGCAACCCTTTTAAAATCTGGTATAAGTGATAGCCTATATTTCGGCCAGGTGTATAACCTACATTCATGCCAAATTTGATCAAGATCGGTTCAGTAGAATTAAAGTGATGACCGGACATACAGATAGAAAGATAGTCATTTTTTTCAAAAAGCGCAAAGTATCGAAAATAGAACATATTCCACCGGTTTTTATTTTTTTTTCTTTAATGTAGAGTTTTGACCCCAGTACAGTCTTATTATAGTTTAGATTACTATTATCCTCCTTACTCAGGGTGGATTGAAGGACACGCACTTCTAAGTATCCGACTTGGGGTGGCTGTTTTAGGGTGGATAAACGATATAAGCCCAAAGCTCTGGCTCCCTTTTTAGGGATTTATAGCCGTGATTGTATTTATGTATGTGACTCTTAAGTGGCTGTTGGGCGATGTGGCTGGAGACCCATCACCAACGATGCTTTACTTTTACTTTCTTTTTCCCAATTAACGTCCAAAAGTGGCTAAGGAATTATTATTTCGGGGCTCTGGCTACCCTTATTTGGGATTTATAGCCAGAACATACATACATACGTATACTCACGGCTATAATCCCAAGAATGGGTAGCCAGAGCTAAGGAATTGGAAATTCCTCAGCCACTTTTGGAAAGTTAATTGGGGAAAAGATGGTAAAATAAAGGTTGTTGGTGATGGGTATCCAACCACATCGCCCACAAACCCTTCAAAAGCCCGAATGCCGTTAGTCGCCTCTTACGCACACCCACCGGCAGAAATGGGGTAGTGCTATTCTAAGCCGACACTACACAGAATATGTACGTTTATAAAAAATATTTACATTTTTAGCCTATTCATTGGTTTTTTTTGGCACCTTGAAACCAATGCAAGAATGGTACGGTCAAATTATACCAAGGTAAAGGACTGCAAAAAGAACTTATTTATTTTCAATTTGAGGATACCCTTTTGGTACATCTGTAGAGATAGAAGGAACAATATCTCCCCTGGTAGCTCTATGTAAAAAAAAAATATTTTCTTCCCTACCAGGGGGGATAGGTCGATTTAAAAAATGCTTTAACCTCTAACGTTTAATGCTATTTTTATGCCTACATAATATATATATATAAAATGTAATATATATATATATATATATATTACATTTTATACATTATTGATAATAACTTTTATTTAATTCCAGGTTGGTAGTAGGAGCCACTATTGCAGCGTTTATAAATAACATTTGTGTATGTGTGGCAATGGCCGACGGAAGGGAATTCGAATCTATAGCCCCTGCGCTCGAAGAGAAAGTAAACGGTGTTATTATGTTGTATTAGTTGTTGAACCAAATATGTATGGTAATTGTAACATAAGGAACTCTGGGGTACTCTCTTTTCTTGAATGGTTGGCTAGAGACGCAAAATATATTTATATGGACATTATAGCTTTTCATTATTATGTGTACATATATCTATCTACATGTATTTAAGTATATAAACATTATTTAACTCTACAAACAAAAAAGGTTTGTTAGTAAATTGGTGAAAACTAAAGGCTTCGAAATGTATACAATTTATTTAATATTTTTTTTTGTAAAAGCTGTTGTTTTCCATAAATAAATTAATAAATAATAGGGGACCATAAGTGAATATTTTAGGGCTTTTGAATACCCAGGGGAAGCTCATAAAAGTGAAAGTCACAGACTAATCTTTTTTGATTGTTTCTATTGCATATTAAAGGAAAATGCTTTAAATGGGTTTCCAAAAGATGTTTTACTCAAGAAGTTAACTTTTTCCATCCGACCATTTGACTAAGGGTCAGAGTTATAATACCCTTAATTTTATAAGCTTTTCCTTCTAATGGGTTTCCCTTATGAGTTAAAAAGACAGATTCGGCTAGTGTTTAAATTGGCTTGCCGTTTTTGCTGGGTACATGATTATCAAATAAAATAGATCTTTATCGTTAAAATAATTCTCAAAATGTAACGAAAGATATTCAAAGTTGACTCGCCTATAGACTAAAAGTTAAGAAGGAGGAAATGTAGTCGGTTAAAAATTGCAAAACATGTTTTTTCTAAATATAAAAATTATTTGTTGTGGCCTAGTATTTAATGAAGTTTTTCTTGTCTTCTCTATAGCGTAGTTAATTATACCTCAATGTATACATCCGCTTTAAAGACTTTGTCCCTTTACTTCCCATGTAAAGAGAAATAGTTGCTACATACATACATTCATATACTCATGCCGTTAGTTCCCTTTGGGGTAGGCAGAAACTATCGATCGCCACTTTGTACGACCCTGATAAACCTCAAAGCTTCGTTTACATCCATCAATATTCTTATACATGCTCTTTCATTCTCAATAGTTGCTAGTTAAGGATAATCATAATTTATATCTTAAGATTTTAATAAAATGTATTTCAATTCAAAATGTGATTATCATTCCGTCCAATAGGCATTAGGGCATGAGAAAATAAGTATACTACTTAGAAATATTTAACCCTGTTATATTTTGTGGTATACATTTTTGTAATATAAAAAAAATGCATTTTTAAATTTATTAGTGGATTTTTTGAAATACAAGTAAAAATGTGAATAATGTTAACATAATCCAATACTATGAATCTCGCTTAAGATTAATTTATGATTACAATGTATTCTGAATTAGTTGATAATTCCAAAAGCTTGGTATAACTAATAACATTTTTTTTATGCATTTATTATAAATTACATTTATACATTTTTGACAAGTATTTAGTTTTAACTGTATAATGTTTATGAAAAGGCTGAATCTATAATCGATTTAAGATAATTAAGGTTTGTTTTCAAAAATATTTTATGATAATAAATAAATATATTTATTATTATTACATTAATGTATAATTATGTTCAAGATCAGTTTCTTTTCTATACAAGAAATACGAATGTTTGACTTTTAAAATCCTATGTTAAGCAAGAAAAAGCTAAAATTAAATGTTCGCTTTATTTTATTTGTCAATTTTCCATCAGTTAGGCATTCTCATTCTTATCACTTCAAACTTTCAACAAAATGTGTCCAAAAGATATTATATGCCTGTTTTAATATCTTCATACATTTTTTTATTCTTTTTTGTACCTAAACTTTTACAATGCAAAACTTAATATATATTGTGTATTTGAATAGTACTTTTTCATTCTATGTTTAGTCGTGCCATTAGCTCTAAGTACTTCTCTTTTAACTCTTCTGTAATTACTTAAATAATTGTAACTATTTTATGAACTTAAAGTATTACTTAATAAAAGGTTTTTATTTTGATATTACGTTTTATTTTGCACTCCTTCTATAGGGTTAAACTATTTTAAAACCATAGAATGTTATGCTGTGTGGTGTCTGCTTAAAATAGCACTACCCCATATCCTCGCGGGTGGCGTACGAGGTGACTAAAATGGTATGAGGCTGTTAATTGGATTGGATTGAAAAGAAGCTGAGGTATTTCTAATTCCTCTTTTTTCCGGATTCATAGTCGCAAGTAAGATATGTATAAGTGTAGAAATATTAAGTTTATGGAAGCGACTTAACATGTATTTCATACACATACATACATATACTCACGGCTATAAATCCCTTAACGAAAAGCCAGAACTTTAGACTGAGAAATGCCACTTTTGGAAGTTGATTTGGGAAAAGATGGTAATAATAAATGTTTTTGGTGATTGGTCTCCAACCATATCGCTCAAAAATCACTTAAAAAGCCCCTATACCCTACGTCGCCTCTGACGATCACCCACGGGTAGAAATGGGGTAGTGTTATTCTAAGCCGGCACTACACGGCAATGGCTTAATGTGCCCTCCAAAGTACGAAACCATCTTAAATCTTGCAATATTCTACCAAACTGTGTTAAATCTTACAAATAGAATTGGCAAGTTTACCCCTGGCGAATCTAAATCGAGACCTAATAGTTGTTAACAGAAGGACCGCTATACAACGCACTTTTTTTGGCGTGTAGTGTCGGCTTAGAATAACACTACCCCATTTCTACTCGTGGGTGATCGTAAAAGGCGACTAAGGGTATAGGCTACTGGCTACTTCCAAAAGTGGCTGAGGAATTTTTCATTCCAAAGCTCTGGCTACCCCGTTAAGGGATTTATAGCCGTGAGTATATGTATGTATGTTTTTTTGTAGAACAGAATGTTTGTTTTCACTGCAATTAATGTAATATTTTACGTACATGTATACATACGCTCTCGGCCATAAATCCCAAAAAGGGGTAACCAGAGCTTCAGAGTTAGAAACTCCTCAGCCACATTTAGAAGTTGATAGCGAAGCAGATGGTAGAAATAAAATACAGTTACATAAATACATATACTCACGGCTATAATTCCCTAGTAGGGGTGGCCAGAGCCAAGGAATTATAAATTCCTCAGCTACTTTTGGAAGTTGAGTGGGAAAAAGGCAGTAAAATAAAGATTTTTGGTGATGGGTCTCCAACCGCATCGCCCAAAAATCCAATAAAATGTCCCAATACCCTTAGTCGCCTCTTACGATACCCGTGGGTAGAAAAAGGTAGCGACATTCTAAGCCGGCACTACACGGCAAAACGACAACTTTTACAAATATATACAATTTTCGGTCCCATAGTAATAAAAAGAGGTCTCGTCCAGACAAGCTTTAGATGGTAAGGGAAATTAAATTTAAGTCAGTTAGGGAGATGATTAGGGGATTAAAATCAATTAGTTGCTTACACAATTATTACCTACAAGATTACAAATAATAGAATTCGAAAAAAAAACCATATTCTTAATATTGCTCTGTAGTGTCGGCTTAGAATAACACTACCCCATTTCTGCCGGCGTGTACGTAAGAGGCGACTTACCGTCTTAACCGAGGTGTTGGGGCTTTTAAGGGATTTTTGGGCGATGCGGTTGGAGACCCATCACCAACAACCTTTATTTTGCCATTTTTTCCCCACTCAATTTTCCAAAAGTGGATGAGGAACTTCTTGTTCCTTAGCTCTGGCTACCCCTTCTTGGGATTTATAGCCGGGAGTATATGTATGTCTATCTCTAAGTTATGTCTCTTTGCTAAAATTTTGGAAAGTTGGTATATAACCAACTTTATGCAGCTTTAAAATCTTCATTCAGCCTTGAGCAACACGGCTTCTTGAAAAAAAGGTCTACAACATCTAATTTAATTCTCGCCCATGATATTATATCGAAAGGTATGGATGAAGGTAGTCAGGTTGATGTCATATACACCGACTACAGCAAGTGTTTTGATCGAATTGACCACAGCCTACTCCTTGCCAAGCTATCCGTTGCTGGCATTCATGGTGATTTGCTAAGATGGTTCTCGTCATACATTGAAAATCGTAGTCAGGCAGTAGTTCTCTCAGGTTTCTCATCTAACTGGACTATAATACCATCAGGAGTACCTCAAGGATCCTTATTAGGGCCTCTTCTATTTATAATATTTATCAATGAAAATAATTACTGTTTCCACAACTCTAGGATATTATTATTTGCAGACGATATGAAAGTTTTAAAAACCATTTATGACCATCTTGACATAGAATTACTCCAAAACGATCTGGACCGATTTACTCTATATTGCGAAGAGAATAAGCTAGATCTAAATGTATCGAAATGTTTCTATGTAAGTTACTCACGCAAATCAAGAGTTTTGAACAATAGTTATATTTTAAAAGGACAAAATGTTCAAAAAGTAGATGTGATTAGGGACCTGGGAGTACTATTTGACTCTAAGCTGTTGTTTGATAAACACGTGGACAGTATAGTATCAAAGTCATCAAAAGCTCTGGGATTCTTGATGAGAACTTGCGCTAGTTTTGATAATATCAAAGCTATTAAGATTATTTACTGCTCGTTTGTTAGAAGCCATTTAGAATACGCGTCGCAAGTGTGGAACCCGAACTATAACATCTATATTCGGCGTATCGAGGGTATCCAAAGGAGGTTCCTTCGATATGTTGATTACAAAACGCGACAATATACAGCCGGTTACCATCAGAGATGCATTCGATATCATTTCTTGCCCCTTGAAGCCAGGCGCCGTATCAGTGACATGTGTTACTTGTTTGATATTGTTAGAGGAGTAGTGGATTGTCCCGAGTTGCTTAGCAAAATTTACTTACGCACCAACCAAAAGGCCTTAAGGAAACGACCCGTCTTAAGTGTCCCAAAAGCTAATACCAATTATAGGCGTAACTCATTTCTATTACGTGCATGTACTAAATTTAATGAATCAATAGTAGATTTAGATATTTTCGATACAAGCACTACAAGAGTAAGAAAATTATTAACTAATTTACATTTCGGCCAATAATTTCTACACTAACCTTAACATTATAATTATTTAATTGTTACCTAAATCTTTTTAGTTTTTAGTTCTGTAAGTATTATGTTATTTTGCTAAAGGTGAAGATTTGTAAATGGCATTGTGTATTCATAATTAGTATTTTATTGTTTGTATTGGTCTGTTAATCTTCCAAAGAAAATAAAATAAAATAATAAATAATAAATGTATGTAATATGAGAACACTTTAGGAATTTGTTTCTAAGATTAACTGACTTACATATACTTTGCTAAAAAATACTAAGCTAGAAATGAGGCGTAGAAAAATCCAAATATCTTAAAAAAAACTTCATTTTCGGGAATTGATTAATTAGGGTAACATCGTACTGTACCACAATGAGGCAATAAATTATTTGAAGTTCCTGCTGACCATGTGCTGAAACATGATGCTCAACACAGAAAAACATATAAATAATGGAATAACACTTCCAAAACATTCACGTCTATGAATTCTAAAAGAAGGCAGCTTCAAAAGTAGAAATTCCCGAGACAGTTCTGTAAATTGAGTGGGGAAAGGTCAATGCTTTCGGTCATATCGCTCTAAAATCTCAATACCTGATAGTATAAGATCCCACTGCTGAATCTCTACGTTCATGGCGTACAGAGTCAAACACACATTTTAACATAAGTTTATGAATAGGAGATTATACTGACAGCACGCAGCCAGGCAAAAGTGGCCGCAAGTAATTTTAATTTAATTAATGTTTATTATTTTCTGGGAAAAAATTTCGTTCACTTGTTTTTCAAATATAATACCACCCACATGATAAAAATGTATATAGAGAATTTAAAAATCGATTGGTGCCGTTGCACATTTGGCCGCAACTACCTCGCAGCCAGGTATAAACAGGTTATATTTTGGTATGTTTTATACGTTCATATGTTACACGCATGTTTCTTACATGAAATTAAAGCTATTTTTTTTCCTTATATGATGATAATATCATCATATAAGGAATCATCATATATTATATGGCTGCCTGTGAAAAAATGGCCGCAAATCAGGGTTGCCATCTTTTAAAAACGCGATATTTCCAAGATAAGGAGAAAGAGTCCAAGATACATTTATATACAAATAACAACGAAGTCCTTTCACGGCATAACCATTGTACCCAGTGACGCTAAAATTTTATGAAAAAATAACAATTTTTTTTATAAAAAAAGTTTATTGGTCAAATGAATATGAAAATAAGCTTAATTATAAAGTACAGAATATTGTTTATGTGTTAATATATTATAAAAAAAAATATGTATGCGTATAATTGAAAAAATAGTAATTTTTAATTACAGTTCGTTCAGTCAAAACGCTTGACCACGGAGACTGTCAGAAAATAATTATTATTTTCTTAATATTTAATCGAAGTCAGATTCCCCATTGCTCTCAGAATCGCAGACTTCATGTCTTGCCCTTCCAGTATTTCATGCTTTTACGGGCAGTGATTACACGGCCGCTTTTTTCAACAAAGGTAAAGTCAACAAAATAAAAAATATACAAGAATTTACATGCCATTTTAACCATTTTTTAAGAAAATTTATTGATCTCTTAATTTTTCTGGGATAAAAAGTGTCCTATTGTGTTAATTAGATTATTATCTGGCTTCCTGTAAATGTTATTTTAAATGCGTTCTGTGAATTAGTCTTCATTTAGCTACAATCACACAAACATCTAAACTTTCACATTTATAATATTAATAGGATTAGGGTAAAACATAAGCTTCTCGCGCAGGTGACCTCGCTCGCCGGCCAGCGCAGCGTCTTGCCTTGCGCTTCATGCACCCGTGTAAAATTTTGTTACGGAGTAATTTTAAAATTGTATTATCTTCTAAGATGTTTATTTAAATTAAGTGATGTCAAGAACAATTTTGACTCTCTCAATTAAATACTCTCAATCAACAACATATTTATTTGGATAAAGATTAATATTATGTTGATAAAACATTATGGCAATTATGCATTAAATTCTACCAAATTTATTTACCATAAAAATGGTTATAGTAAGTGAAACTTAAAAGTTAGACATATACTGTCGTGGGCATTTTTTTAGATCATTTAAAGAGAAATAATTCTTTAATACATTTTTTTGGGTAACTTAAACCGTTTACGCGGCGCACACAACGGAAGACTTAGGGCTATAACGCACTAGCGGCCTGCCGCGATGCGGTATGCCGATGCGGCACGCCGCAGTATGTACGGTCAGCCGTAACGGCACGCCGTATTCCGGCTAACCGTATGTTCTTGGCTCACTGCGGTCTGCCGCAATCGTCAGTGTTTCTAGAAATATTGAACACGACGACGACGGACTGGCGGGCGGGACGCGGCGTTTGCGACTACCGCGCCGAGTGCGTGGTGGGGATGCGGCGCGCCGCATCATTCAACCGGCGCGGCTCGTCGCAGCTCTGGAACAACCGGAGCGGTTGACGGCTGGCCGCAAATCAGTGCGTCGTCATCGTGCGGTTTCATGTACTAATCGATGTGCGGCCTACCGCAACGGCACGCCGCATGGCGGCCAACCGCTAGTGCGTTATAGGCCTTAGTATGAATAATTTATCCCCGTTTTTGCCAGTGTTGCCAACAAGTCAAGACCTTATGTCGCCCAATTTTCAAAGCTTGAGTAGCCTAAGTAGCCCAAATTTGAAATGAGGTAGCCTAAAGTAGTAGCCTAAACTACTAAACCACTTTTTTAACTATTTACTTATGTATTATATTTTAACTTCCTGTACATACAATAAAATCAGTACTTCACACTTAAACCTACAAGTCGTCTAAACTAGAGTCTGAAGTTATTTAAAGAAAATAAAAGTATCAAAACGTAATTTAAATGTTTTTGTTAATGAAAACCTCATGTGGGGATTATTAATAATAAATAAAGGAAAGAAAAACTTGAACTTGCGTTCCCTACCTCAGATATTTTTAATATTCAATTTTTTTAAATTTTTGCAAACACTACTTTCAAGTGTAAAAGAAACAAAGGATAGAAGAATTTCGCGCTGGCAGCCATTGACATGATAGCTCAATTGGCAGAGCGACGGGATTGTATACTCGAGGTCGCGGGTTCAATTCCCGCCTGTGTCGAAGTTTTTCCTTCCTTTATTTATTAGTAGTATCAAAACGTGTTTATTGTTAGTGTACTGTATTTTAAAGTTAAGGAAATAAAAGATTTTAAATTTGGCGTGGCCATGTGTCCTTGGTCGCAACAACCAATCTTTATATTTGTTCTACACGGTCGGAGGTTAGAATCAACTTGAGCAGTTCAATCGGAGCAGATGCTATTCTGACCAAGGCCTTTGAAATCAACCAAGTATTGGTATGAACAACAGATTTCCCCGCGGTCGGAAAGTGATCGTGTATAAGGCTTTTAAAGGTTAAGCGGATAAAAAATACTGATTCAAATAGTTCTAATTAACATACTGATTCGAATAATCGGTAGATTCGAAACTAAATATTCGCAACTCCATCTGTGATATTTTCACAGTAGTTCCAACATGATCTCGGAGGTATTTAGAGATAAAACGTTCAATATGGGTGAAGGGGTTTACCATCTTTTTATCTCGATCGTCGTATATCTTTTTATGTAGATTTTGTTTTTGTGCTTATTTGTGTTGTAATTCGATTGTAAATTAAAGTAAACTTAATCTTTTTCAAGTAGCCTAAAAGGCGACCAGTCGCCTTTACGATTTTTTGGTCGCCGTTTTCCAATCTGAGTAGCCTAAATGGCGAAAAATCGCCTTCGTTGGCAACACTGGTTTTTGCAACATTATTAGCTGATAGTTTGCTCCTGTTAGTTGCAGCGTGATGATATATAGCCTAAAACTTTCCTCAATAAATGAACTATCCAACACAAAAATAATTTTTCAATTTGATTGGGTGGTTCCTGAGATCCTAGCGTTCAAACAAACAAACTCTTCAGCTTTATAATATTAGTATAGATATTTAATTTGGAATGTTATAATATATCGGTTCAGCCCTTATTAAGGAGTTTGGTAAAAAACAATGAGTTTGGTGGTTAAATAACAAAATTGACAATTAAGATATTATATATAGTTTATAGAACAGTGATAATAATAAGAGTGGTAAATTTCTGTTTTCTAAAGTCATACATACATACATATACTCACGGCTATAAATTCCTCAACGGGGTAGCCAGAGCTTTGGAATGAGAAGTTGATTGTGGAAAAGATGGTAATAATAAATGTTTTTGGTTAAGGGTCTCCAACCAGATCGCCCAAAAAGCACTTAATAAGCCCCAATACCCTTAGTCGCCTCTTACGATCACCCACGGGTAGAAATGGGGTTGTGTTATTCTAAGCTGACACTACACGGCAATCAATCTAAAGTCATATGAGTGGTTAATTTATTATGGTTCTTAATGGTGGGGGAAAATATCGTAAGGGATCCCACATGGCTAAGCAAAACGTGGGTACTCTGAACATCAAGTGACAATGTCACTTGATGTCCAGAAGTATAAGTACCTCTGCCAACACCTTCGGGGATATATGGCGTGAACGTTTGAGATTGAATACATTTGGATAAATTTTAAACACTTCGCATTATGTTCTTGTAAATGCTATTAATAACTAAGTCACAGCAAACCTTTACTAAGTAAACTGTGCTACAACAAACTAATATTGTAAGTTTTAATTAATATCTAAATTCTATACGTGATCATTTCTGAAACGAGACGATCTGCAGACGAGTAATCTTGTAGACTTAGCTTGGAATAGGTCGAGTGGATCGATTCATATTAATAGACGATAACGGCAAACTATTGTGTCGATGCATGCTACAAATTTAACAACGACATTGTTAGTATAAGCCCTAAGCTAGTATAGACTTAACAGCAAACATACATAATACTCAAACGATCACAACATATATCCCAAAAGGTGTTGGCAGAGGTACTAATACTTCTGAACATCACGTGACATTGTCACCTGGTGTTCAGAGTACTCATGTTTTGCTTGGACAGTGTACTCACGTGAACTTCTCATTATGTTCTTGTAAAACTAAGATAAAGCAAACCTTTACTGAGTGAACTGTGGGTACTCTGAACACCAGGTGACAATGTAACGTGATGTTCAGGAGTATTAATACCTCTGCCAACCTTTCCGGGGATATACGTCGTGACCGTTTGAGTTTGAGATATACATATTTTAAACACTTCGCTTTATGTTTTTGTAAATAACTAATATTTAAGGCACAGGAAACCTTTACAAAGTAAACTGAGCTTCAACAAAGTAAAAATGTAAGTTTTAATTAAAATCTTAATTTTCTACGTGATCATTTCTGAAACGAGACGATCTCAAGACAAGTAATCTTGTAGACTTAGCTTGGAATAGGTCGAGTGGATCGATTCATATTAATAGACGATAGCGGCAAACTATTATATCGATGCATGCTACAAATTTAACAACGACATTGTTAGTCAAAGCCCTATAAATATAGGCCTATTAATACTTAACAACACATACACATATAACATGGCTATGAATCCCAAAAAGGTGTAGCCAGAGAACCAGAATTTGAAATTATTTAACCACATTAGGAAGTTGATTGGGAAAGTTGATGGGTCTCCAACCGCATCACCATACAATCACTACAACACCCGCGGAACTAAACAGGTTAGTGCTAATTCATGGTGATAATAATTTGCATACCCTTAACAAATTCACCAAAAAATATTTTTTTCGCTGGCTAAGATAAGTTCGTAATTACATTACAAAAAACAATCACATAACGTGAGAAGAAAAATCCTCACCAGACAATTATACCTGGGAATAACGAGGGAAGATTTTGGCTGTGGAGATTTGTTAATAGCATAGGACGATCTATTTTACCTCTATATTGTATACTTTTGTCTGTAAATCTTCCTAAGAAAATAAAATAAAATAAATAAAAATAAAATAAGATTTATAGCTTTACGGACACAGTCATGTGCGCGTTGGGTTCTTGTCGTTTATAAAATCTTGAACACTGTATTAAGATTTCTTTAAAAGCATGGCTTTAATTGCCTTTTAAAAGATGCCACAGGCAAAATATGTCAGAAGGAAGTTTGTTGAACATTTTGAGGGATAGTCCCATAAAGGAGTTACTTACTTTATTAAGTCTCCACTTAGGTTAGAACATGTGGTGAACATGTAGAGGCGTCGGTTCGATCCCCGATTTGGGTCTACACCAATATGTCATTTCTTAAGTCATATGTTTGGTTAATTTATCTTGGTTGTTAACGGTGAGGAAAAGCATCGTGAGGAAACCCACATGACTGAGTTGCACTTAGTCTTGTGAAATTGTATTCGTATAAAATGCCAATAGGCCTGTCGTCTAGCACGTGGATGCACTGTCGAAGCAAATGGTGAGTATCATCGCAGGTACCATAATAACACCAGGTGACAAAAATGACCCCTCTGCCCTTGGGAAATTTAAGAAGTAAACATTGAGTTGAGAGGGTTAATTTTTAGCAATATAATACATACACACATTCTTATTCTCATGGCCATAAATCCCAAAAAGGGGTAACCAGAGCTTCAGAGCTAGAAACTCTTCAGCCCCAATTGGAAGTTGATAGGGGACAAGATGGTAGAAACCAAATATCGTTGGTGATGGGTCTCTAACCGTTCCGCCTAAAAACAACATAAAAAAGCCCCATACCCTTAGTTGCCTCTTACAACACCCGCGGGTAGAATGGTATAGTGACCTTCTAAGCCGGCACTACACGGCAACAATATAATAATAAAGCATTAAAGAATATTGAGTTATTCTAAGTAAATAATTTGGAAATTGGATTCGATTTAGACAGAACAAGAAAAAAGGGTTCCAAATTGTCGCATAGATCATATCAGCGTTAGCTCTAAACCTGGTCTATGGAGAATTGAATCTTTTGTACTCACTCGGTGACCATGAAAATAAAATGAAAAAAAGTTATTCAATAAAAACAATACTGATGATATGGAGTGGCTTAAATCTTATAAGGCCTGATCAGCTTACTTACTACGGTTTTAATTCCAATAAGATTTTATCTACAACTATTTCATCTACCGTATTAGGGAGTGGCCCCTTTGGGGATATACGGTACCGATACGATAATATGTTGGAACAGTAAGAAAAACCTTCCAGAACCAAAAAATATATTCTCTTTTATCTACTAGTAAATCATTCATCAAAAACATCTTCAATATAAACTATTAATTTAAGCGGGGGACGGTGGTCACAATTAAACCTTAGAAGAGGATTAAGTGACAACGATATAATCATTGTATAATTTTTCTTTATAATGAATTAATAATTTAAAAAAAAAGCAAGAAGGCGCTTTTTTTGTTTCAGTCAAATATGTCATATTACTCTGTATTCAATATTTTTTTATGGTGAGAATTATTACAAGCTCTCATTGGTTTTTGGTGATAAACTATCTAATTAATTTATGTTTGCATTGGTTCAGTCTTCTAGAAAGATCATTATCAAGTAAAAAATTGCTTTGGGGAACATTTTAATACTTAAAAAAGATAAATTAGACATTACATTCGTATTCACGGTAGAGCGTATTCAGTTGACAGGTTTATCCGACACTAATTTTTTTTATTCTTCGGCTCAAAATTTAGTCTAGGTTTGTTTTCTGGAAAATTGCACAATGCACGGAGGTTTGGAAAACACATAAGTATTTTGTTATATTGTACTTGAAGTATAGGTCTGATATATTACATAACTCACGTAATAAACAACAAAATCTGTCACGTGTTTTGAACCCAAATTAGAAACAAAACCCAAAAATATGTAATCTCAACGTCACCCTACAAAGGGCTAACGTGCTCTGAAAATAAATGCTTTATTTTTTTGTTACGAGCCATGTTCCGTTCAGTTGAATGAGCCTTATTTTAAGATAAGGCCCCCATATGTTACCTTTGCAGCTTACCCTGAATAAAGAATACTAAGACTTACCGTTTACAACGTAAATCTGGAAGCGCAGGAGAAGGCAGAGGCAATAATAATTCTGAATATTGCGTTCTGTTTTGTCACCTGTTGTTTAGAATACACAGTTTACGCTATTTGACTATTTAAATGACTAGAGGCAGTGCGGCATTGCTAGTAGGAGCGACCTTTTAATTAGATATCGTGTGGTATATATCAGCGAGCCGTGTTTAAACTAGTTATCGCGTGGGATAAAGCAACCATCTCTTACGCACTTACTTAGAATCGTATACTGCCATCTCATTCTAACCGTTATCGTGTCGATAAAATAGTGCTCGTGCTTGTCCTACAGTATTGTATTCTGTCATTTCACTCTAACCGATAACGTGACGATAAAATAGCGCTCGTTCTAGGTCTCCTGCGTCCACAATGTATTTTCTTGCTGTTAACAGCCTTGCTTAAAGTTACTAACATGAAAATAGAAAAATCCACTAGTCTGGGATTGATCGCCTCTGAATTTGAATCCTTGCCTAGGATTCAAATGCCACTCTTCCCACTGAGCCCCAAAGGCGGTTTCAATAAAACAACGTGTAGATTAAGTACCCCTTGACCTGAAATTGGCGATTCGGATAGAGAGATTGGTTTGGTTTGTATGCGGGTGGTATTATCGCTAAAGGACGATCAAAGAGCTTATATTAGGATGAAACAGAATTTATGAAATAATTATAGCATTTAGTACGTAGATTTAACATTATATTAAATGAAGCAACCGTGATAGCTCAGTGGGTAAAACATCGTTTATCGTGCAGAAGATGAGGGTTCAAATCCCGGATCGGGCCTACACCAAGTTTTCATTATTACATAAAGAGTTTATTATTATTAAGTAAGCGTTTGTTATTATTATTATTTCGGAAAACAATTTTGTTTCTCGCCTCTCCCATGGCCGAAAATGAAAATATAAATTTTAAATGGGAGGGGCGGTAGTCCCCGACAAAAGCACAGTCGGTCGGGGTCAGGGAGTCAGGTTATTATTATTATTATTTTCTTTTCTAAAGTCATATGTGTGGTTAATTTCTCATGGTTGTTAACGGTTAGGGAAAACATCGTGAGGAAACCAACATGGCTAAGTTCTATTTACTCATGTGTATTCGCAAAAAAAAGTCGATAGGCCTGCTCTTTATCACGTGAGTAAACTGTCCAAGCAAAACGTACGCAATCCGAACACTAGGTGACAATGTCACGTGATGTTCAGAAGTATTAGTACATATGCCAACCCCTTCAGGGATATACGGCGTGAACGTTTCAGTTTGAGATTAAATTTATTAACACGGTAACAGTAAATGTTTATAGTTTTGACAAACAAGTTATCAAATTAATGATAGAGCACTCTGCTTTTTCTGCGGAGGCGCTTTCTGGATGAGCAATCGATATGAATTCATTATATAAACTGCGTAAAGACAATCTGAAACCAAGAATATTAATACAATTTAAATCTAAACAAGTTTTTACACAATTAATATACATACATACACATTCTCACGGCTATAAATGCCTAAAACAAATTTCTTAGCCACTTTTGGAAATTGAGTGGAGAAATTATTTAAAAGCTGTGTCGTGTCGGCATAGAATAACACTACCCCATTTCTTCCGGTGGGTGACCGTAAGAGACGACTAACGGTATTGGGGCTTTTAAGGGATTTTTGGGCGATGCGGTTGGAGACCCATCACCAACAACCTTTATTTTACCATCTTTTCCCCACGCAACTTCCAAAAGTGGCTGAGGAATTTCTGATTCCTTAGCTCTGGCTACCCCTTTTAGGGATTTATACCCGTGAGTATGTAGTATATGCAAATGATTTAAAAATTAAGGTTGTTAATTAAATAATTAATTTAATATCCTGGAAACTGAATAAAATGTAGGAAAAAAAACGTTTACTAACAAACATAGTAGAATATGTCGGGCACCATCAAGCAGTACTGCATCCAAGTCCAATTATTGCAGATCCAATACATAGCCATTCGGGACACAAATAAAATATGGCATGTTATTATTGACGACCAAATGTAAAGTCGAAACATCCAATCAAATGGCTGGAAAAAGTAGTTAATGAAAAGAATGCTATAATAGTAAGACATAATATGCAGATTTTGTCATAGTCCCGTGAAGTGCCGGCTTAAAATGGGCGTCGTAAGAGGCGAATTTCGGTATGCGGCCTTTTTAAGTGGTTTTTGTGCGATGCGGTTGGAGACACCCATCACCAAAGATACTTTATTTCTATCAGCTTTTAAATGTGGCTGTGGAGTTTCTAGCTCTAAAGCTCTGGCTACCTCTGAGGCCGTAAGTATATGTATGTATGTGTAAAGAAAGAGAGATATGGATAGTGAGACGAAATATGTAGATCTTCAGTTAGAAATCTTTGGCCCCTTTAAAAAGACTACGAGAGGAATGATAGTCAACAGCGAAGTTAATATGAAAGTAAAGCTTTGAAACCATTACACAATTTAACTACAAAGTAAAATAAATATATACATACGTCATCAGTTCCCATTGGGGTAAGCAGAGACTATCGTTCGCAACTTTGTACGATCCAGGCAAACATCTCTAGTTTAATTTACATCCATCAATCTTTTCCTACGTGCTCTTTTATACTTCATAATAATATAAATAACAAAGAAATAAATGCAATCGAATCTTTACTTATAATACAGAATAAATATTTGATTGTGTTGGTCCACAATAAATTGGGTTCGAAACCACTGAACCAATTATAAGGACTATATTTATCAATAGAGAATAATAACCTTCAAAAGAAGAAAATTTCATAAAGACTGTGTACACAAAAAACATACATACATATATACATTCATATACTCACGGATATAAATCCTAGTAGTTGTAGCCAGAGCTTCGGAAAAAGATAGTCCTCAGCCACTTTTGGAAGTTGTGTGGATATAAAAATGTAAAACAAAAGTGATGGGTCTCATATCGTATCGCCCAAAAAATCACTTAAAAAGCCCCAATACCCTTAACCACCTCTTACGAACACCCACGGGAAGAAATGGGGGAGTGCTATTCTAAGCCGACACTACACAGCTAACAAAATATCTGTATGATTAAATGTTGACAGACAGATTAAACATTGCATATTAACAGATTACTACAATTAAATGTAATTAATTATATAAGGTAAAAGATATATCTTATAATTAATCTCTTTTATCACATAAAAAAATAATATTGTTTGATGTGGCTGCACAAAGACACAATCTGTAAAAATATACTTAAAAGCTTCCATGGTTTGCAGATACAGCCTGATGACAGACAGACAGAGCTTTAGGTGCGAAACCCTAAAAACACTTAGCCCCTAGACTGGTCGAACGAAAAAACCAGAACCCAAATTTCCGAACAAGATGGTAAAGTTTTATTATTAAGGTAGGAAACCATTATATTAAAACTTTATGATAAAACTTACCGTTATGCTGAATTTTGCGATGTTTTACAATATAAACGGTTTTTTTTATAATATTACGTTTCGACGTTATTAAGACGTTAGATAATAAATTGAGGGAATAAGTGAATCACACACACACACACACACACACACACACACACACACATATATACCAAATGTAACACAAAGCAATCATTCAATCATTCTACACCTTTTATGTTACAACTTTTGTAACATATCTGTATGTACTACTGTTTTTTGTATCTTCTGTGGATGTCTGTTATTGGCTTTTTCTATAAAATAAAATAAAAAAATAAATATATTTGAACTTAAACAAAATAAGCAGGTACGGAATAATGGAAAAAAATCTTTTTTTAAAATTATTTTTAAAACAATTATACCCACTTTCAGCTTGATGCAAATTGATGTAACCTTGTATACCTAAATTGACCGGGCTAAATAAATACTCATTATGAGTTGAAAATAGGTACCTGCAAAAATCCTAGTAGAAGAATGATGGAAGTTACCAACACGACTATTCCACATATTGTTTGAACGACGCTGAAAGGCTTATAAATGGTCTTATAAAATATTCGGTAGTTTCCACATGTCGTCCATTCTGCAAGATAATATAGGTACATAAACATATACATATATTGCCGTGTAGTGTCGGCTTAGAAAAACACTACCCCATTTCTACCCGTGGGTGATCGTAAGAGGCGACTAAGGGTATAGGGGCTTATTAAGTGATTTTAGGGCGAATGTGGTTGGAGACCCGTCACCAAAAACATTTATTATTACCATCTTTTCCCCAATCAACTTCCAAAAGTGGCTGAGAAATTTTTCATTTCAATGCTCTGGCTACCCCGTTAAGGGATTTGTAGCCGTGAGTATATGTATGTATGTATAGACATATACAACAATTAGGAGTTAAAAAAACCTATGTCTAATATCATATGCGCTACAACAGGTAGAATGAGGTTTAATAGAGAGAACATTATTCTTATTGACGACAGCCGTGGCCGAGCTGGTAGGTAGTAGCTTCTCGGACTGGAGGAGGTTGCGGGTTCAATCCCCGCTGGGAGCAACATTTATGAGATTTTGGATTGAATCAGGCGTTACTTTGCGGAAATCCATAGCAATACTAATATTAATAAATTTCTTCGCTTAATTCCGCTAAATAATACCTGCAGTCTTCATGCAACATGCACTGTGCACCACCCGCCCTTCCACTTACAAGAAATCGAAAAGCAGACAATGCACCACACACACACCCGCAAGCGAAAACCACAGGCAACCACAAACATGCGACGCGTTTCGACTCAACACGAGTCATTGACGAGCAGTTAGTAGACAGTTCGGCAGCTGACCACCGAGTGCCGGTCATACGATTTTGCGGTTATATTTATAGGCCAGGCTCCCCACTCCCCCACCCAAAGAACATCAATGACGAGTGACTATATTATTGGAAAAAATTGTCAAAAGTGGGGAAACGGTGTAGCCCAGCTGTTCATTCAGCAGTGCAACGGAATTATCATTATCATATCTGGAGATTTCAAGTTTCTCTAAAAGACATAATCTTAATCCCTTATTACAAGTATGTAAAATCTCCAGATTATGATTATCGGGGAGAACGTGTCCAGTATCCAATAGATGTTTCGCAAAGTGAGACCTTTCTGGATAGTCGTTTCTGAATGCTGCCACGTGCTCCCCGTATCTTGTTAGAAAACTTCTACCAGTTTGCCCAATATAGACGCTGTTGCATTCAGGACAAACAATTTTGTAAACACCAGATTGTCTGTGTTTATCTAATTTCTCTTTTTGATTACATAAATAATGTTTCAAACTATTGTTTGTTCTGAACGCAACTTTAATACCAAACCCTTTAAGCGTCTTTGAAATCTTTTCAGAAATCGGACCAACATAGGTGAGACTGGACTTCATGCGGTCCAGTTTTTCAGGTGGTATAACATATAAGAGTCTGTTCACCATGTTGGTCCGTTTTCTTGTAATTATTCTGTCTATTAATTGCTTGGTGTAACCGTTTGCAACAGCTATTTGGTAAATAGTACTTAATTCTTTATTGTAATTAGAAGGTGATAATGGAACTGTTAGCAAACGGTGTACATAGCAATGAAAAGCTGCAAGCTTGTGTTGCCAAGGATGGCAAGAAGATGCGGGGATTACTGTATCAGTCTGTGTAGGCTTTCTATAGATCTCAAAAACATGCTTATTTCCTGACCTTGTTATTTTAAGATCGAGGAAATTGAGAGATCCGTCCTGTTCTTTCTCTAACTTGAATTTAATTTTAGGATGTATTCTATTTAAAATTTGAACAAAACTATCGAGCTGCCTATATGTACCTGTCCAGCATACAATTATGTCATCGACGTATCTATAGTAATAAAGTATATTACTCCTCCCAACAATGTTGTTACGCTCAAAATTATCCATAAAAATGTCAGCCATCAAGGGACTCAATGGAGAACCCATTGCCAGACCTTCTCTCTGTTGGTAGAAATAATTATCAAACATAAAATAATTTTGCTGCATACAGATGGAAGTAAGCCTTGATAGCTGGCATCTTTCCTCCGGATGTAGTCGCTGAGTTACCATGAATTCTGAGATGAAACGTAAGCAATCTTTATATGGTACGTTTGAAAACAGACTTTCTACATCCAGAGAAACGAGCTTGGCATTGCAAGGAAGAACAACATCCTTTATTTTGTCAATAAGATCCAAACTGTTTTTTAAAGTGAAAATCGGATTAAAATTAGTCTTAGCTTTCAAAATGGCGTTAAGTTGTTTTGCTAAATTGTATGCCGGCGCAGCTACATAAGAAACAACAGGACGGATCGGAATATTATCTTTGTGAATTTTTGGCAAACCGTAAAGAATTGGGGGTAATGGATTCATAGGAACGATCTTGTCCTTCTCATTGTCGGGGTTTGAAAATACATAGGATGATTCTGAGATTGCTCTCTTTAACTCCGAGGCATACTTCTTAGTAGGATCCGACCTAAGTCGAACAAAATCGTCCCCTAGGATGACATTGTTAACCTTCTCTGTATATGAATCGCGACTCATGATGACAATTGTACTACATTTATCAGCTTTGGTTAGAACAAGATCGTTAGAATCTAACCTCCGCTTAATTGACTTCATCGTGGCCAACTCTGAACCTGAATTACAGGTATTCTGAATAGGCAACGAATTTTTGATATCGTTGGCTACGAGACTCTTAACAATGCCATCCCTTTTGTTAGTGACTACAGCAACTTCCGCATCCACCGCCAAAGTTTCTAAAAGATTTAGTATTTAAACAGGGTGTTTATGTTATGTTTTAATTCTTTTTCCAACAACGCAATTCACTAGGAGAAAACTGTGTATCGGTCAAATTCTTTAACGCGAGGGCCAAAATCGTGAGATTGAACATTGCTGTTGTTAGAAGAAGCACGATTTTGGCCCTCGCGTTAAGATTTGACCGATACAAAGTTTTCTCCTAGTGAAATTGCGTTGTTGGAAAAAGGATTAAAACATAACATAACACCCTGTTTAAATACTAAATCTTTAGAAACTTTGGCGGGGGATGCGGAAGTTGCTGTAGTCACTAACAAAAGGGATGGCATTGTTAAGAGTCTCGTAGCCAACGATATCAAAAATTCGTTGCCTATTCAGAATACCTGTAATTCAGGTTCAGAGTTGGCCACGATGAAGTCAATTAAGCGGAGGTTAGATTCTAACGATCTTGTTCTAACCAAAGCTGATAAAG